>JAHZTW010000001.1:211573263-211610770 GCA_020283515.1 Alliaria petiolata
TTTATTTTAAATTTAAAAGTTTACTAGGTATTTACGACGAAAATAAGTTTGCCACGATTTAAGGACGAACTCTGTTGCAACGGTTTTGCGACGATTTTTAAGTTTGCCACGAATTTACTACGATTATTTTCTCCTCAATTTGCCACGAATTTACGACGATTATTATTTTGCTACGAATTTACTACGATTTGTTTCCCCTCAATTTGTCACGATTTTACGACGATTATTATTTTGCTACGAATTTACTACGATTTTTTTTCTCTCAATTTGCCACGGATTTACGACGAATTATGTGTCTCGCTATTTAACGACGAATTTACGACGACACTATTAACGACGATTTTACGACGAAATCTGGATCTCCCAACATTAACGAGGAATTTGCGAGGAATTTGCGACGAATTTGCTTTCGCGACGATCGATTACCGACGATTGAATTTTCGTGGCAAATTCGTTGGGACTGTCGATTTGTCACGAATTTGCCACGATTTCGGCCCTCGTAAAAAGTATGTTTTCTTGTAGTGTTTCTCGTGACCTTTTTTTCCCAGAAAAAAGGCTCTGTGTATTAACATAGTATTTTTGTTGTTGTTGGTACTACTAACGTCGTATATTCAAAGGCTTCTTTGGTATTAACAATGTTGTTTTCTTAATCACGTCTTAGAAAGCATTGGTTTACTTAATAAGTTTAGCATATTCATTACATGTTAGGGTTCGAATATGACAAAACTAGAATTATTATATCTATTGGCGAGAAAAAACGAAATTGAAAGTGTGTTGGCCTTATAGGCGTAGCAGGAGAGAAAGTACACTGGGAAAAAAATATCAGGGTTGTTTTTGTGACGCTGCGCAAAACTAGAGACCAGTTTTGTCAATATTAAAAAGAAATAGCAAAACATGGTAGCTTTGACAACTCCCCCGAAACTGTTTATACTTCAAATTCGAATTCCTCTCTTAGCAAAACGCTTTAGGCTCAAGCAAAAGCTTTTTGATTCAAAAGTAAGTTAACCCCACAAGTTTTGTTTGTCCACTTCACACAATCTTATAGTTTAGTCCCAACAAACTATATCAATTCTGATAAGATTTAGTCGTATTTAAGTATCCTATTATGTAGGAAACTCAGTTATTTGTTTCAGTTAAATGTGGTCATTGTGTTGGACCACGTTTGACACTTTTTAGGACTAGTTGTTTCACGATCTCTCTGCAGTTACTTTCTGTAAGGCTTATAAGCCATTATTTTTCCTTTAATGAATCAAGTAAGTTTCCAGTATTGTTCTCTAAAGTTAACAATCTGGTATCAGAGCGAACTTCAAAAGAAATCAGAAAGAAGAAAAGAAAGGTGAGTGAGAATGGGATCAGAGGGAAACGGTGGTTACTCTCAACCTGCAATTCCCAGATTTGATGGAGATTATGATCATTGGAGTATGGTCATGGAGAATCTCCTTCGATCTAAGGAATACTGGACGGTTGTGGAGTCCGGCTTCCATCAACCGAGTGCTGAAGAGAAAATGAGCGCATCACAAAAAAAAAACATTAGAAGAAATGAAACTGAAGGACTTGAAGGCGAAGAATTATCTGTTTCAATCATTGGATAGGGCAATTCTGAAGACGATAACTCAAAAGGAGACATCCAAGCAACTTTGGGACTCGATGAAGATGAAGTGTCAAGGTAACGCTCGAGTGCAGAGGGCACAACTCAATCGTCTTCGCCGAGACTTCGAAATTCTGGGAATGAAACAAGGTGAATCTGTCAATGGTTACTTCAGCCGAGTAATGGTGATTGCAAACGATATGAGAAATTTTGGAGAAGATATGACGGATGTCAAGATTGTGGAGAAAATCTTGAGAACTCTCACTGATAAATGGAACTACATTGTCTGTTCCATTGAAGAATCAAAGGATATTGACACGCTTTCTGTTGATGCTCTGCAAAGTTCACTTCTTGTACATGAACAAAAGCTCAAGAAGGATGGAGGAGAGGAGCAGGCACTTGCAGTTTCAACAGATGAATACCATGGAGGAAGAGGAAGGGGAAGATCAGGTGCCTTCCGTGGAGGAAGAGGCAGAGGCAGAGGTCGTCAAGCTTACAACAAAGCAACGGTTGAATGCTACAATTGTCATAAACTTGGTCATTATCAGTATGAGTGTCCAAGTTTGGGAAAGCAAGCAAACTACGCAGAAGTAGAAGAAGTAGAAGAGATGCTACTAATGGCGTATATTGAGGAATTGAAAGAAGAAGAAGAAGAAACTCTGTCACTCATGGCACATATTAAGGAATCACAGGAGCAGAATCAATGTGATGTGTGGTTCCTTGATTCAGGTTGTAACAATCACATGTGTGGGGACTCATCTCTTTTCTGCTCCATAGAAGAAGGAATCAAGAGAACTGTCAGATTGGGTAACCACACGCAGATGAAAGTAGTGGGAAAGGGGAATGTGAGGCTATCAATTGAAGGAGTCAGTCATCTTGTGCAAGATGTCTATTACGTACCAGACCTGAAGAATAATCTTCTTAGCATTGGACAACTTCAAGAAAAGGGGCTAGCGATACTGTTGAAGTCCAATCAATGCAGGATCTATCATCCGTCAAGGGGTCTCATCATCCAAAGCAATATGACATCAAACAGAATGTTTGTATTGCTCTCAGACAAGAACAAACACTTGAATAGCCGAGCAATGATGTGTCTTCAAACAGACATTCAAGACATATCTATGCTTTGGCATCGAAGATATGGCCATCTCAGCTACACAGGTCTGAAAACGCTGAAAAACAAGGAAATGGTGAGGGGACTTCCAACTTTAGTTGAGACAGAAGTTGTATGCACAGATTGCTTCAAAGGAAAACAACACCGAGAGATTATTCCAAAGAGAGCTACATGGAGAGCCTCAGAGAAATTGGAGCTAATTCATGCTGATATTTGTGGTCCAATTTCTCCAACATCAAATGGTGGAAAAAGGTATCTCATATGCTTCATTGATGATTTCAGCAGAAAGGCTTGGGTATACTTCCTGGTTTATAAATCAGACGCATTTGCTTTCTTTAAGCAATTCAAAAATGGAGTAGAGAAGGAATCTGGTTTATCTGTTAAGTGTTTAAGGACAGATCGTGGTGGAGAGTTTACATCAAGTGAATTCAATGAGTTCTGCAGAGATAACGGGATCAAGAGACAGTTAACCACAGATTATACACCGCAGCAGAACGGCGTTGCAGAGAGGAAAAACAGAACGGTTATGAATATGGTCAGGAGTATGTTGGTGGGAAAGAATGTTCCCAAAAGCTTTTGGCCAGAAGCTGCTAATTGGGCCTTCTACATTCTGAATAGGTGTCCAACAAGTGCAGTAAAAGATGCAACACCTGAGGAAGCTTGGAGTGGAGTTAAACCGTCTGTGGAACACCTGAGGGTGTTTGGATGTATAGCACATGCCCACGTACCTGATACTCAGCGAACAAAGCTTGAAGACAAGAGTCACGGGTGTGTCCTATTTGGGACGAGTTCAGAATCAAAAGGATACAAACTTTTTGATCCTGTAAGCAAGAAGATCACAATCAGCAGAGATGTCATATTTGAGGAAGATAAGAAGTGGAATTGGGATGCAAGCTATGAAGAATTAATCAAGCTTGATCTTGACTGGGGAGATGATCAAGAACAGAGTGAGCTCAATGCAAATGAGCAAAACTGTGAGGAAGAACCTGATATCACCGTTGGTGAAGAAACTGAAGTTGGTGAAGAAACTGACGTTGGTGAAGAAACTGCAGCAGATGCAACTGCAGCAGATGCAAGTCCTATCGTCTCTTCTCCAATAGCGAGTACAATTGTCAATACTCCAGAGAGTTCAAGAGAATGCAGAAATCGAAAGAAACCGGCTTGGATGCGTGACTATGTCACAAGGACAGAAGATGACGATGAAAATCTTGCTCAGTTTGCCTTGTTTGTCGATGGATTGGTTAAATTCGCCTTCTTAACCGAGTCGTCGGATCCTGTCTATTTTGAAGAAGCTGTGCAGAGTGAGAATTGGAGACAAGCCATGGACTCCGAGATACGGTCAATTGAGAAGAATGGTACGTGGTCATTAACTGATTTGCCTGAGGGAGCTAAGAGCATTGGAGTTAAATGGGTCTACAAAACCAAGCTGAATCAACACGGAAACATAGAGAAATACAAAGCTCGATTAGTCGCAAAAGGGTATGCACAAGAACATGGGATTGACTATGAAGAAGTGTACGCTCCAGTAGCTCGTATGGACACGGTGAGAATGATCTTAGCTCTGGCAGCTCAGAGAGGCTGGAAAGTTTATCAGCTTGATGTGAAGTCTGCTTTTCTGCAAGGAGAGTTAACAGAGGAGGTTTACGTGGATCAGCCAAAGGGATATGAACTGGAGAATGCAGAAATCAAAGTATACAAGCTTCACAAGGCTCTGTACGGACTCAAACAGGCACCACGAGCCTGGTTTAGTAGGATTAATACATACTTTCAGAAGATGGGCTTTGAGAAAGACGCAAGTGAGCAAACTCTATTTACCAAATTGAATAAACAAGGTAAATATCTCATCATTAGTCTGTATGTTGATGATTTGATTTATACTGGGAATGATGAGACCATGATGAGAGAGTTTAAGGAGGCTATGATGAAAGAATTTGACATGTCAGATATGGGGAAGATGAGATACTTTCTGGGTATAGAAGTAATACAATTTGATGGAGGAATCTTTATTAGTCAGAAGAAGTATGTGAGGGAAGTGCTAAAGCGATTTGGAATGGATGAAAGCAATGCAGTTTTGAATCCTATCATCCCTGGGTTCAAGATTCACCGAGATGATGATGGTGTGAAGGTCGATGGCTCACTCTTCAAGCAACTGGTTGGGAGTATGATATATCTGACAGCCACACGACCTGACGTGATGTATACGGTCAGCCTTGTCAGCAGATACATGTCAAATCCTACTGAGCTCCATTTCACGGCAGCTAAGAGAATTCTGAGGTATCTACAAGGAACCATTGGATATGGAATTCTTTATCAGAAAGAAGGAAACAAGGAGCTCGTGGGATTCACCGACAGTGATTATGCAGGATGTGCGGAGGATAGAAAGAGTACATCTGATTATGCTTTCATTCTAAGTGATGCTGCAGTAGCTTGGTCATCTCGAAAACAACCTATTGTCAACTTAAGTACGACGGAAGCAGAGTTTGTAGCTGCTGCAGCTAGTACATGTCAGTTGGTATAGATGAAGAGGATGCTGAAGAGAATTGGATATGAAGGGAGCACAAGTCCGGTCATTTTCTGCGATAACAGCTCAACCATTAAGCTCTCAAAGAATCCCGTAATGCATGGTAAGAGCAAACATATTGATGTTCGTTTTCACTTTCTGAGAGATTTGGTCAATGAAAGAGCTGTGCAGCTGAAGTTCTGTGGCACTCAAGACCAGATAGCAGACATATTCACGAAGCCACTCAAGCTGGAAAAGTTTCATGAATTCAGAAGGAAGCTGGGGGTTTGTGATGAACCGAAACTAAACTAGTACACTTTCTAGTTTAGGGGAGGGATTGATAAGATTTAGTCGTATTTAAGTATCCTATTATGTAGGAAACTCAGTTATTTGTTTCAGTTAAATGTGGTCATTGTGTTGGACCACGTTTGACACTTTCTAGGACTAGTTGTTTCACGATCTCTCTGTAGTTACTTCCTGTAAGGCTTATAA
Source organism: Alliaria petiolata (assembly GCA_020283515.1). Lineage (NCBI taxonomy): Eukaryota > Viridiplantae > Streptophyta > Magnoliopsida > Brassicales > Brassicaceae > Alliaria > Alliaria petiolata. Next base: position 211,578,958 of record JAHZTW010000001.1, read on the forward strand.
GCCATTGTTTTTCCTTTAATGAATCAAGTAAGTTTCCAGTATTGTTCTCTAAAGTTAACAGATTCAACTTAATTTAATATCTATCGATTATATGTGGCAATAAAGTAAAACGATCATTATTAGAGTTTCACAAGTTCACAACGTAATTTAGCTCTACTGCCACATATTATCAATCAGAACGTATATAATTTCAAATAAATATAGATTAGGTCTTCAAGCATCCTTAAAGCAAAGCAGCTTTTCTGCCGTGCAATATATAAAGTATAAACTATGTGGTCATTGTTTACTTTTTGTTGGGTGCTGTTCGTTTTTTCAAGTCATCCAGATGGAAATGAGAGTTTCTGTTCGTTTCGGTACAAAACTGAAAATCATCTAGATACTCCATCCGAATGATTTTTAAAAAATTAGGCAAAATTTTTGAAATCAGTCAGATGATCCGAATTGGTGCAGTTGACTGAGGATGATTCAGTCGAAAATGTGAAATTACAAAACTAACCCTAACTAAAACAACAATTTACAAGAAAAAACCCTAATATCTCTCGTCCTCTCACTCTCTCGACACTTTGCCTCCGACGGCGATTCTGAACAATTCTTCTCTCCCCACTCTCTCCGATGGCGATTCTTCTCTATTCACTCTCTCTGACGCTCTCCGACGCTCTCTCACAAGTTCCGGCGCTCTCCGACGCTCTCCCACGAGTTCCGACGCTCTCCCACGAGGTCAGCTTCCTTTCTCTTTTCTATGGTTTCTAGCCAGAAAACTATACTATGGTTTTGGCTTAGGAAGCTTTATATTTAGGTATCGTTGCTTTTGCCTCTCTGGGTTTCTTTGTATAAGCCTATACTATGTGTAGATCTGTTGATTTTCTATAGACTTTGATCTCTCCTTTCTCTACGAGATGCCCTTTTGATCTGTAGTCGATATGCTTTGTCTAGATGTGTTTTAAGTTTTAACTGTGGGAGAATGGAGTGATGAGCTTGTGATTGATTGCTTGAGTCGGGTCATGTGTATTACAGATTTGAAGCATTGCATTCGTTTGTACTGCACCTTTGCTAATCTTTGCTTCTCTCTGCATTTTGTACTGCATCTCTGCATCTTTGCTAGATTTACAATGTCATCAATTCCTGGGTCTGAGAATCTTGCTTGGAGTGATGAGCAAACCCGTTTTTATCTTCAACTGTGAATAGAAGAGAAGCTTAAAGGAAACATTAGAAACCAGACTGTGAATGAAACGGCAAGACTCTCAATCATTGACAAATTCAGCGAAGTATATGGGGAAAGGCATCCATGGAAGAAGTTCGGAATCAAGTATACAACTTGCAAGAAGCAGTATGAGTCTTTCAAGAGACTCACTCGCAAAACTGGACTTGGTTTTCATCCAAATGGGAGCATAGATATGTCTGATGATTGGTGGAATGAGCAGTGTAAGGTGAGTATAAATTTGATCTGATTCAAAGAACACATAGGAAGCGAATGATTTTGACTATGATTTCTTAATTCAGGAATGACCAGGAGCTAGAAAAGTCAGAGATAAACCACTCGCAAACATGGATTTGATGGAACAAGTGTTTGGTACAGTTCATATCAGTAGAGCTGAAGGTTGGTTGGCTCAGCAAGGTGAAAAGCGTTTAGATATCATGAGTCTACAAGATACTGAAGATATTAATGATGACGCTGAGTTAAGACAAGTTTCTCCTACTCAGAGAAATGACGATGATGTTAATGTTAATGACGATGCTGTTAATGTTAATGGTGATGATGTTAATGGCGATGCTGAGTCAAGACAAGTTCCTCCTACTCAGGGAAATGCTTTCAATGGACCCTCATCTTCCAATGGACCCTCATCTTCTAGTAGGCCAAAGGGTAGCAGAAAACGATCACGGTTTGTACAAGCTGGACAAGCTGTTGCAGAAGTCATCAAGGATAGTGTTAAGTCAAGGGATAAGATTCTTTCACACAAGAACAATCTTATAGAGAACCATCCTGAGTTTAGTTGTAGCCAGCTTCGAGCTATGGAGGTTTTACACTCGTTGCCAACTATCAAGATGTGGTCTCCTTTGTATAAAGCAGCCATTTAACATCTCAAGCAAGATATTGCCAATCGCCAGACATTTTTATTCTATCCAGATGATGAGAACAAAGTCTTGTACTTGTACTTGGAGTTTGCAACTGGTGAAAGCAGGGATGCATGAGTTTGTTTGTGTTAGTTTGTAGTATTTTGGACTAGTGTCTGAAGTTTGAGGTCTCGCTGAGTCTTCTTTTCTTTGTTTTATGTGTTTTTGTAAGATGAATATTTGCTAAAGTTGTTATAATGACTATGATTTCAATTCAGCTTATCTCTCTGTTTTTGGACTACTTTTTTTGGACTAGTGTTTTTGTAAGATGAATGTTTGCTAAAGCTTTTGGTTATTAGGTTTTCAGATAGCAGAAGACTACACAGTAAGTCCCTGAAATCTGTTTACTCAAGTCCCTGAAATCTCTTAATTGAATCTGTTTACTCAAGTCCCTGAAATCTCTTAATTCTTTTGTTGCATGAACTACAAAACTCAAGTCCCTGAAATCTCTCATAGCCTCCAACATGAACAGTAAGGTACAATCTCTTTGCTTCAGTCTCTGAGTTTGGTGTCTTGAGTTTATAGGAAACATTTAGATTTTTAGTTATTGTTTTCTATTCTGGTTTATAGGAAACATTTAGATTTTTAGTTGAGGATGATGACGCATATTTGGTAATAGAGGAGGAAAAACACATGTATGCTCTTATAGAAGAAATGTATGGAGTGAGGGAAGTTAATGTTGACAGACAATTAGTGAGGACAAATTGAGGTGGCGGTTGGCGTCGTGTACAAAGGTTTATGTTTGAGTCTGAGGTACAGTGCTTTGAAATTCTACGCATGAAGCAGTCAACATTTAGGAGTTTATGTAAGAGGCTATATGGACAGTATAAGTTAGAGGAATCATGTCATGTTTATCTAGAAGAGAGTGTTGCAATGTTCATCGAAATGGTTGCACAAGATCTAATAGTGCGGGTCCTAGCTGAACGATACCAGCACTCACTTGACACAGTGAAAAGGAAATTAGATGATGTCTTGAGTGCTCTCTTGAAGCTCGCAGCAGATATTGTGAAACCTGCAAAGGATGAGTTCACGAGTACTAGTCATGTTCTATAAGGTAATGTCCTTTATATGCCTTACTTCAAGGATTGCATCGGTGCTCTTGATGGTACACATGTACCAGTGCGTCCTCCAACAGGGAATATTGAGCCATTTATAGGTCGAAAAGCAGAAGCAACAATGAACATCCTTGCTATATGCAATTTCAGTATGAAATTCATATATGCCTACGTTGGAGTGCCTGGGAGAGCACATGACACAAAAGTATTAACTTATTGTGCTACTGAAGAAGAGTCTTTTCCTCATCCTCCGTGTGGAAAATATTACTTGGTTGACTCGGGATATCCAACCAGAAATGGATATCTAGGACCTCATAGAAGAACTAGGTACCACCTAGATCAGTTCAATAGAGGAGGACCGCCCACAAACCGTAGGGAATTATTCAACCGCAAGCATGCTAGTTTGAGATCGGTTATTGAGAGAACATTTGGTGTATGGAAGGCGAAATGGAGAATCTTAGATAGGAAACACTCCAAGTATGAGCTGAAAAAATGGGTCAAAATTGTGACAGCAACAATGGCTTTGCACAATTTTATCAGAGATTCACATCAAGATGATTCAGATTTTTTACATTGGGAAGCTATGGAAGCATATGAACACCACAGTGATGAAAACAATGCGCATGTTCCATACGTACCCATTGGTGATAGAATGATGGAGGCAATGAGAGATTCGATCACAACACAAATGGCACAAGGAACTTCACTTCCACATTAACAGGTATCTACTTCTCTGTTTTTTGTATGGTATGTCTTTATTTCGAATCATGAGTTCTTGTTTTAGGTGCTACTGTATACAATGCTTATTTTTTGTCTTGATTGTTTGTAGTTGTTAGCCCACTTGATGCTTGATTGAGAATCCTAAGTCATGTATATAGAGTGAAAGAATCAGAGGAAACGAACATAACTTGAGTAGCTGTAACATAACTTGAGTAGCTATGAGTGTAACATAACTTGAGTAACTGTAACATAATTTTGTTTGGAAGGTTTTGATGAACTTTTCTGCAGTCATATTTGTGTCTCCAAAGATCACACAAATTTGTGTCTAATGTTTCCATCTTTGTCTGTGTCTTTGTTAGTGTCTAGGTACTAATAAATGTGGTTTGGTTTGTGGGGTGTTGCAGAGGATGGAGGATGAAGTAAGGAGTAAGAGAACGCAAACTTTTGGAGAGGATGCAGTAAGGAGTAAGAGAACGCAAATTCTTATCTTTTTCATGCTTTTTTCACTTTGAACATATCATTTGTTGAAGTTTATAGTTTCTGCAAGTTTAAATCAAGTTTTTGTAATGGTTAAATTTGATTTTGGTTTTAAATCAACAATCACGGATTAGGGGCAAAAAAGTCTTTTTTTATTACCATCTAAATGGTTCATCCAAATGTGCAACCAAATAACCAAACAAACATAGTTACATTAAGCTGATTCATGTGGATGAATACCCAGAAAAAACGAACAACATCTGACTCGATCAATTGACTGAAGATGCTGGATGGAACATCTGGATAAATATAATAACTGAGCTATCTAACAGGGCCTTGGTAGATATAAAAAATTAGATATAATCTTTACCTTCCATCAATATATTATTAGTATATTATATATATATATATTCAAGATTTATAATTCGAAGATAATAGATATATCATAGTTCAAAAGTTGTGGCAATCATCATGAGTCATAGAAAACTCATTGAGTTGAATAATTTCAATTCTCATTACTAACATGTATTATGATACTACTCTAACAAAAACAATAATCATGTATCGATTCTATAAAGTGTTCGAAGTCCAAAAGTGCTCATAGCATGTATTACTTCGTCTTTTAAGTTGTAACATTAGCCACCAATCTTACACGTGTGATGATAATAAAAAAATTATACAACTTATTGTGGTCTAGTTGAAATATTATCTCCAAAATTTGTGAATATGTGATATGTCACCACTATATCAAGTTAAAATTAGAAAATTTTCCGACGTTCAAATTAGAAAATGCTAATGTGACAAGACGGAAATCGAGTTTCACGAGGGCATAAGTGGTGGTTACATTCTAAGCTCGGTCGAGAAGTGCTTAGTTAGATCATGTTCGTTTCTCCATTTGGATGAGTCATCTAGATAGAGATGAAAGTTTCTATTCGTTATGTAGCAAAACTGAAAATCATCTAGATGATCCATCTGAATGATTTTAAAAAAAATAGGCAAAATTTTCGAAATCAGTCAGATGATCCGAATTGGTGAAATTAACTGAGGATGATCCGAATTTTATTATAACCATCTAAATGGTTCATCCAAATGTGCAACTAACTAACAAAACAAATATAGTTACATTCAGATGATTCATCTGGATGAATAACCGAGATAAAACGAATAACATCTGACTTGATCATTTGACTGAAGATGCTGGATAGAATATCTGAATGAATATGATAACTGAGCTACCGAACACGACTTTATACTTAGATATATGATGTCGATTTCCGGAATTGGATTGAAACTCTTTGAATAACACGAAAGATAAAAATGAGAGGAAGAGGAGGTTTCCGTCGAATGGTTGGAGCCTTTCTCAAGGTCAGAATTATCAGAGCATGATTTGTGTGAACAAAGCTTGAAATAAAAACTTACTAAATTTACACAAAACGTGAAAAATGGATGCTATGGGTTATATCATACGCTTTATAAAAACCTTGGGTAAAATCAAAGATTTTGTCAAGTTCCGGGGGCTCTCTCATTTGTGACTTCAAAATTGTAGATGTTTCGAATTTTTTTAATGATTTGTTTTTGTCAAATCTCTTCGTCTCTCTCTCTCTGCCTAGCAAATAGCATCGCTTACGAGATAGGCGACGGAAAAAATTTAAACAGATTCGCCTCGCTCGCTGTCTTCTTCTTCTTCTCTCTCTCCATAGCCAAAGAATACGGGTCGCTTAGGGTTTTTTCTCCGGCAGATCCGATTGTTTCCCGAGAAATTTCCAGATCACAGATCTCTACCGTCGTTTATCTTCGTCGTCTTCTTTTGGTAATCATTTCTTATGTTGCTTTTGCGGTACTGTAGATTAATCGATCTTCGCTCCATTTCTCTGATGCAAGTTTTCGTGTTGGAATCTATCGGTGGAATTTCAGATTCCAAGGAAGTGAAACAAGCTCCAGGTGTAATCGCCCGCTTTCATGTTCTTCGTTGAATCCTAATTCTCTCCTCATTGTGAGTTTCCTTCGATTACATCTGAAACTCTGTAATCGGAAACACCATTTTGATTTTCTGTTCATTTTCCTAATACGGAGACCTCTTGGGTAATAATTTTTTGACTCTGATTTTTTTTTTTTTTGGATGAAGAGTTGTTCTACAGATCTCCCAAGTTGGCTCCTCAAAGAAGATCACAGCGCCTCATGGGCGGCCAGATGCAGCAGACTAATGCTGCGGCTGCGACGGCGCTGTACGATGGGGCTCTGCACAATGCAGGACCAACGAATGAGGCAGGCGATGCCGTCATGGCACGGTGGCTCCAGTCTGCTGGTTTGCAGCATCTGGCGTCTCCAGTTGCTTCCACAGGCATTGATCAGCGTCATCTCCCAAACCTTCTCATGCAGGTACTAACTTCTTTCTTCAGACTCTTGCATTAACTTGCATGTTTTTTATATCTCTGTTGTCTACATTTGATAGTGTTTGCTAAAAGCTCAATTCTTAGTTTATTATGACTGTGCAGCATATATCATTCTTAAACTGTTGGGTACATTTTTCTGCTACAGTCTACAGATGTGTGGAATTAGGATTGTTTAGATGTACATTAAGATTTCCTGTAGCAAGTCCATTGGGTTTTCTATACATGTGATCAGTTAATTGGTCATTTTTCACTTTTCATTGGACAACTTCTTGGCTACAGAAATTTGTGTGGCACCTTCTGGTGTTTGATGTCTTTATGACATATGTGGTATTGCTTAGGGTTATGGAGCACAAACTGCTGAAGAGAAGCAAAGACTTTTCAAATTAATGAGAAATCTTAATTTTAATGGGGAATCGGCTTCTGAGCCGTATACACCGACTGGTCAAACATCAGCAGCTTTGCCCTCTTCGGATGGATTTTATTCACCCGAGTTCAGAGGTGACTTTGGAGCTGGGTTACTAGATCTTCACGCAATGGATGACACGGAGCTGCTATCCGAGGTATGTTTGCAAGGGGAATTTAGATCAAACAAGTTTCCTATTTTTGCTCGTATATGACCACAGATAGTAGGGTCAAGAATATAAAAGATATTGAGACCTGAATGCCGCTGTTAGTCAATATAATCATACTGTAGTGAAAATACCACATATAGATCTTGCAATTTATATGTGCAAGCAAGTCATTAATGTAGAGAAGCTAGTGCAATTAAATAGAGTTGAGAATGTGCCAGTTTGGGTGTGGTCTGTTGAAAAGGTTTTTCTTGGGTGGAGTGTTGCTTACATTTGCTTCTGCTTAATCATAATGATTTCATTCTAATAGCTATCAACTCATTGCTTGTGTAAACTAAAATTTAATTCTTATTGCAGCATGTGATTTCTGAACCCTTTGAGCCATCACCTTTCATGCCTAGTGTCAATCAAGCATTTGAAGAAGACTTTAATGTGCCGGCTAACCGGCAACAGCGACAAGAGCAAGATGCTGAACCTTCGAGCCCATTTCTCAGGAATGAAAAAGAAAGTAGTGGAAGAGAGAACAGTGTAGCCAAAATTAAAGTAGTGGTATGACATTTGTTTTGATCTGTTACCTGTTTTTCTATTGCTCGGTTGAAATTTCAAGCAATAGTCATTATTGTTAAATTATACATATTTTTTCAGGTGAGGAAGAGACCCCTAAATAAAAAGGAAACTGCTAGAAAGGAGGACGATATCGTGACCGTATCTGATAATTCTTTGACTGTTCATGAGACCAAGTTGAAGGTTCGTGTGTGTGCTTCATTAAAGATAGCGATGACATCCATGATTCAGTTCAACGAGATTAAAGGTCATAGACCCTCTTCATTTTATATATCTTTTTCTGATATTGAATGAAACTTAATCTTTGTTGTTGCAGGTGGATTTGACTGCTTATGAGGAAAAGCATGAGTTTTGCTTTGATGCTGTTCTGGGTGAGCATGTTTCAAATGACGAGGTAATTTAATAGCCTTAAGGAATTGGAGTCTACTGACAATCTGTTACGTGTAATGTTCAAACTAAGTAAAAGACACTAGAACAAGGGCAAATCTTATATATTCCAAGATAACGAGTACAAAATGAGAGACTTTTACGGAAGTTCTCTCCTCTTCCTCACACCAAGTTCACGATTTACTCGATACCCTTTTCGTACAACCCCAAATATCATAATATACTAAACGCCAAACCCTAAGCCCTTCACACAACCAAGCCGTTGGACAGCCCATGTGCACGGGATAGGGACAGCAACCTTACTACAGTTTATTCTTACTCTAGTACGATTAGAACTTCTCTTCGGGACCACGCCAATCTTGAAGCTTCTACGAACCGGTTTACACTTGTCTTGGTTTGATCTTCCTGCGGTAATGATAGATAACCGGTGGATGTGTAACCTCGTATCTATCACAATCCTAGCGGGAGTGCTTTACTGTACTTCAAGATGCTAGATAACATAGATTAGTTTTATAAAAAAAAACAACCTTGTGAACTTTAAATTATTGTGCAACAACCCTTATCATCCACTTTTTTCCTAGTTTGAGTTCCGTTTTAGAGTAGCTGTATTCTCCGTTTCTGAACGCTTTTGCTGTTCCTTTGATCAGGTGTATCGGGTCACTATAGAGCCAATTATTCCCACCATTTTCCAGAGAACCAAAGCCACCTGTTTTGCATATGGACAAACAGGTATATAATGTACTTTTGTTCATGGGAATTATTTTCAAGGCCAATCTATTTGTAATTGGTCTATTATCCCTAATGCGTTCTACTTTTACTCACTAATATTATCTGCATGCTCTGATAATGTTTATCTTTAATTAGGTAGCGGTAAGACATTTACAATGAAACCATTGCCTATACGGGCTGTTCAAGATCTTATGAGGAGGTTGAATCAACCAGTATATCGTGATCAGAAGCTCAAGTTGTGGCTCAGTTATTTTGAGATTTATGGTGGAAAGCTGTACGATCTTCTGTCCGAGAGAAAGTTAGTGTTTCTTTTTCTATTCTCATGTCTTTTAAAGGTTACATTTGGTGTTATGCGTTATTTTGTTTTGCTTCTGAAAAAATGCCTCTAGACAGCAGCTTGCTCAGGCACATTATAACTTCTTGTCTCCATTTGTATGCCATTGGACACTGTAGTATATACACGTATACTCTTTTTTAAGTCTCCATAGTTTCGTTAATGTTTTCTGGTATTACATATGCATGTGTACAGTTTGCTGACTAATTCAGTTGTTGCTGAGCAGGAAGCTTTGTATGCGAGAAGATGGTAGACAGCAAGTTTGCATTGTTGGCCTGCAAGAATATGAAGTCTCGGATGTTCAAATTGTAAAGGATTTTATAGATAAAGGAAATGCTTCAAGAAGCACAGGATCAACTGGCGCCAATGAGGAATCTTCTAGATCACATGCTATTTTGCAGCTTGTAGTCAAGAAGCATGTGGAGGTAAAAGAAACAAGACGAAATAATAATGATAGTAATGAATCAAAAGGGAAAGTTGTGGGGAAGATTTCTTTCATTGATCTTGCTGGCAGTGAAAGAGGTGCAGACACCACAGACAATGACCGCCAGACAAGGTAAGGTCATCTTTGTCTTCTGGTAAAAGAGTTTTTGAGTGTCGACTTCCCCATCTATGTAGAACTTATGTTTTAAAATGATTGTTTGGCATCATGGATAAAGTAGTCCCACGGTCTTCTTTCAGACTCTTGATCTAAACTGTTCTTTTTGACGATGTTATTTTTTTAGGATTGAAGGTGCAGAAATCAATAAGAGTCTTTTAGCTCTCAAAGAATGTATCCGTGCGCTGGACAATGACCAGCTACATATTCCATTCCGTGGAAGCAAACTAACTGAAGTGCTCCGTGACTCATTTGTTGGAAACTCAAGAACTGTGATGATTTCATGCATCTCTCCAAACGAAGGATCATGTGAACATACCCTTAATACATTAAGATACGCCGATCGGTATGTTTTGACGAGCTGAAAACCTTTCTAAAACAACTCTCGATTTCATCTCTTTAACTCATGTCTGTAATTGTACTAATTCAAACAGGGTTAAAAGTCTATCTAAAAGTGGAAATAGCAAGAAGGATCAAACTTTCAACTCGTTGCCGCCAGCTAATAAGGATGTTTCTTTGGCTTCATCTCAACTAGCTTCAAATGATGCAGAAGATGTCACCTTTGAGCCTCCACAGGAATATAATGTACAGGAGACAGGGAGGAGGGTAGAGAAAGACAGCTACTCTACTTCGGGTATTGAATTCAAGCAGCCTACACATTACCCATCTTCATATCCGGTCAACTTTAGAGAGGAAAGTGGAATACCATCGATATCAATGGACAAAGGAAGATCAGATACTAGCAATTCTTTTGGCGGCTCCACTAGTCAAAGGATTCACTCATCTTCTTATGCTCAAGACACTTCAGATCAGGAAGAAAAGGTGAAGAAGGTATCACCTCCTCGTAGGAAAGTTTCCCGGGAAGAAAAACCAGAAAGACCTCAAAACTGGCCAAAAAGAGATGCCACCAGTGCGTCTGATGTCCCTGCCACAACAAATTTTAGACAGCTCAATAATACTACCACCAGTCAGAGCACAAGCGATGCTGCATCAAGGCAATATGAAACAACAACGGAGCCACCTTCTCTTGATGAAAATATCGATGCACTGCTTGAGGTAAATAACCCATCTGCCTTCTTAAACGAGGGACTTTTTATGAATTTTGCTCACCAACAATCTTTAGAAATTAATCATATTGGTTTAAATCTCTGGCAGGAGGAAGAGGCCTTAATTACAGCGCACAGAAAAGAAATCGAGGATACAATGGAGATTGTTCGTGAGGTAGCAAGAATCATTTTGACCTGCCTTGTTATTATTGGCTTTATTATGTCTTTGTGGTTGTTTTTCAAACCATTATTTTTGGGTATCACCAGGAAATGAAATTACTAGCGGAGGTGGATCGGCCAGGGAGCATGATTGACAACTATGTGACACAACTGAGCTTTGTGTTGTCCCGTAAAGCAGCAGGGCTCGTAAGCCTCCAAGCACGTCTTGCTCGGTTCCAACACCGTCTGAAAGAACAAGAGATACTTAGCCGGAAGAGAGTTCCGCGTTAGTTTCGGTTCCAAGTCAGGTGATCTTTTTATTCTACTAATACACACACAAATCTTCCTTTCCTCTCTCGTGTTTTTGTGAATCGGGGAATGTGCTTTTCTTAATTTTTTTTCTTTTGTGAGGGGGAGAGTGGTTTTTTAATTTGTCAATTTTACATTTTGAGGGGGGGTTTTAATTTTATATGTCCTTGTCAATCATTTGTATTCCATGTCTTTTATTGATAATGAAATGTGAAATTGAAAGTTCTTTATACTGCCCATAACAACTGATTAAAAGTCGTGTGGAACTCTAATCGAAGCAGCTGTTTTGTTGTATATTTGTAACAAACACATTTGTGTATATGTGTACTCGGGAAAATTGTGCAGAACGTTTTGTATATTGAAAATATTTGCTTTCAAAGGCATTATCTGTGTTATAATAGTTGATTGTTTGATTCGTGGAACCTAGCTATGGAACGTGGACGTGGTTAAGATCAACTATAAGAGAAGAAAAAAAATTGAATTTTTGTTCTTCATTCTCCAACGAAGATCGGTAGCAAATTTACTATTCAAATATCTTCAGTTAGGCTAAGCAACAAAAAAATAAACACTAGAGATCAAACAAGCTTCATCTACTGTTTAAAACAAGAAATACAAGGAAATTAAAAAAAGAGACAAAAGCATTGGGCTTGGCTCAGTGTTTACCGCTGCTTCTGAGGCCGAGTGCTCTTCACTGCCTAAAAGGAGTGGAATTTTTTAACCATTTTACAAATCAACAATAGAAAACAAAATAGCACTCCTAAGAGCTTATATCGCATTATCCCCAAGCAACTCTAGTCAGCTCGTAGTCTCAGAATCTCTTTAGCGGTTCTTAGCCTGAAGTATGGCATGTGTTCCTGCACCAAAGTAATAGAAGAAGAAAACAAATTTTTGTATCAAATCGTAGAACATGCAAAGGATATAAACTGCTTAAGAGATATACTAATTCCATAGCAGATTCAAAACAACCAGTTTACTCTTTAATTAACTACAATTTCTTGAAGCAATCTGGATTCTGATAGCTTACCTGGCTAAAACATAGCCCCAGGTCTCTACTGAAAAAATCGATGTACTTGAGCATAAACATTCCACAGTCATACCTGAGGAATATAAATATTGCAGCAAAAGAAAAAAATAGATAAGAGTTAGCAAAGAGCTAAGAGCATAAGCACATAGGGTTTTTGATAGATTCCAGATTTCCAGCCATTCAAATTTATCTTCACCAATCTCATACCAAATCTATACTTAAACTAAACCATATTCCACATCGGAAAACAATTACCTGATTCTACAAGGAGTGTTTTCAAACAAGGTAGTTCCTTTCACATAATCATAAACATATCAAGTTCAAGGATAGTCACGTACCCATTTTGTTGTTGGGGAAGGTCTTCAACAAATTCCATGTCCCACGAACTAACATCAATGTTTTTTCCACTTTTTTCCTTTACTTCGTCGCCCAAGTATTTTGCCTGAAGCACACATATCAGTTACAGCATTAGCTATCAGGACCAGTATGGTTAGAAAGTTTTCACAGTAGTGTTTGGTCTAAAAAAGTAATAACAGCTTCTGGAATCTCCAATAATGTCCATGAACAGATTTTAGAATCAAGAAATAATGGTACAGATAAACCAACATCAACTATGGCAGACATTCACTTCATAATCATCCATTGTATAGGTGAATTGAGAAACAGTTTTCCAGATTTTACCCCGACTGCTTTACTTTTATTTATGAGTATGAAGGAGCAGTATTCGGAAGACCAGAAAGATAAAGAATAGTACGTTCATTAGATCCAAAGCATCTGATCTCCTTTTAACGACTCCTATACTACACTGAGAGAGACTAAATAAAGAGAATGAGAGTTGGAAATTAAATTATACCAGAGCATTCAATATCTTAGAATCAACTCCATTTAGTGAATCGAGATACAAGAACTTGCGATCCCTGTTGTTAATAACTGCCAAGGTCCAATGTACACCCCTGTGGATGGGAACAAATATCTGCAAACGGCAAAGACTGGTTTAGACATAGCTACACAAAGAGAATCTAAAAATTCAGGTTTCTCGAAAACATTACCATGTCACAGTCAATAAGAGCATATCCCAACTTTCTCTGCGTAGTCCATCTCCTAACAGCTTTAAAATTATAACCAGAGTCGCTAACCAGCTGAAAGAAAGCAATTAGATAAAGAAAACATAAGTCCAAGAGGATTCATCAACTTATAAGGCCACAGCTTGTGGTGCTCATTACCATTCATCGGATATAGAGGCCAGATATATATGAGTACCACGGGGGAGAAACGAGGCAAAATATATTGATGATCTTAGCCAAAAAAATCTCTTAAACATAGTGCTTATCGTTTTTCTGGAAGCAACTAGCAGCTAAACAAACGAACTGACACAGGGGAAAAAAGATCCATACTGTTCCTAAGAATCATTTGAGCACATAAAAGAAAACAAACCTTTTTGTAGAAAAAGGTATTGAAGAAGTGACACTTCAAATACTTTTTGGGCTCTCTAGTTTCTCTTTCTTTGAGTAGTTCAAGGTAGACATTGATAACCTACAAAACAGAAGAGGAAGACAGCAGGAGAAAATATATTATTTGAGAGCTCTTAATCATGCTGACCATTACGAGGAACCAGTAATACCTCGTCATTTAGCCATGAAGATGGTGTAAGGCATTGTAGAACTTCTCCAGTAATATCAATGTTTGAACTTTCATGAGTAGCCAAGACCTTCCTTCTGAAAAGAGGGCACACATTTGGATTTGGTTAGATGCATAAAACACTCAGCATGCTAAGAGCCTCTTAAAGAACCATACCTATTTCTCCCAGAAAAGGCACGGTAGACTTCCGCCTCCTCCTCCTCCGTGAGAGGTATAAAAGGTTCAACAGGCACCTTCTTCATTAGATCAATACCACAACAAACAAACAAACAACATAGAAATGTTAACAGCAATATAAGCATGAGTAATCTTCTTATAAGATGCTCCATCGACAAAAAAACACACACTGAAGGATCTCTATAGGCTTAATGGGCAATGAGAAGAACAAGTATTGTATTCGATCCAAGTGTACTAGTCTATAGGCAATAACACCACATGCATTTTATAGAGAATCAATCCAAATCGAGACGGCATTGATTATCTCCAATTCGAGAAAGAAAAGTATAAATCTGATCACCTCAACACGCTCTATCTTCTCCACAGGCTTTGGGCGAGACTCGCGTAGCTGCGACAAGCGCTTCTCATTTAACACAATCTCAAAACCCAAAGCTTCCAGCTTCGGATTCCGCCTCTCTGCACTTTGCATAAGCTTTTTATAGGCTTCGAGGCTCGAAGCATCCGTCGTCATTTCTCTACCTAAAGACAACGAGTCGAGCATCGTGCTAGTGTCATCAAATCTCAAGTTGCTGTTCCCGGTTTTAACATCAGGAGGAGTAGAAGAAGAAGAAAGCTGAAGACTCTTCTTCTTCTCCTCCTCTACCAATTTCTCCTCATCACAATCCACAACTTCAACTACTTCAACGCTTGAATCTTCGGAAACTGCTTCCTTCTCATTCTCAGGCTCATCGACCAAATCAATCAACTCTTTGTCTTTCCTAAAGAACCTGAGAGCATCCAAAGCTGTTCTCTTGGCATTATCATACTCGCGGAAGAAAAAATTCCCCTTCTCGCAGCAATCGGTAGGTTTAGCCCTCTGTGATCCGTACCTAAGAGTTCCTCTGCTAGGGGCGTGGATTTGTCGTCTAAGGGGAGCTTTGGCATCAGGATACCTCGAAATCCTCGAGACTGTGGGGTTTGAAGACGAAGCTGGCTTATTAGAATCTTCAGACATGATTCCGAAGGTGAATCTCCGTTTCTTCGGAGCTTGGAAATACGGTGAATGTCGGAATTGGCCGGTTGCTGATTGTTGATTGGTGTTTAAGGATTCTTCGCTGCGCTTTCGATTGATCGCTACGGCACCCATTAGAGGGACGAATTTGGCTCAACAACCACTAAACCTTAGAAACCCTAGAGATTGGGGAATCAAAGAGAGGAGAACCATAAGAGGAGGATATAGAATCTAAAACATGAAATTAGGGTTCTGCAGAAGATAAAAAACAGAAAGGGAAGACGACTTAAAAAAATTCTTCTTAAAACTGGATCATTTAGTATCGAAAGTATATTTTAAATCATTTTATTTACTTTAAAGTTGAAAGTTGAAAACAATAAAAATAAATCCTCAAAAAAATTAAAAGTGTTCATATATTGTGCTTCTGCCGCTATTACCATCAAACGATCAAAAGGGCATTTTTAATTTTGTTTACGAAATCAATTTTTTCTTTTTATTTTGCTAAAAAGATTACGAAATCAATTTAAACCGACGAAATTAAGTGGGGTTATTGATTCTATAATTTTAATAGATTTAGAAAAATCAATCAAATCTAGTGTTATTAGTTCTATGATTTTAAAATTTATATTCAAATATTGTGTTATTGATTCATGATTTTAAAATCATAGATTTGGATTTAGTGTATTTGAAAGAATTTCCATGTTAAAAATACAAAAACTTAATTCCGAGGTTAAAACCTACTAATTTAAAAATACTAATTCAAATCAACATGTTAGATTTAAAAATTAATAAATTTTACAAAGATTTGCTGAATTTCTAAATCAACTAAATACATAAACCAATAACACCTCCTAAATATATAATCGATTTTCGTTAACTCAAACTAAACCATTTTTAAATTCAACCAAAAAAATCCCATAAAATCAAACCAAGCACATCAGAGAAGAATCAAATATAGAGTTGGATAATAACCGATCTAGTGATCGGTTAGCGAGTCAGACTATTCTTCGGAAAGCATCGTTAAACTCTCTTTTGCTGTTTTTTTCTCAGTGTATGGCACATACATTTATGTATGTAATAACTTGTGTTTCAGTAATTATGTATATTGTTTATGTAATCACTCTTTAAAGTTAATACAAATTATTATTAGCGGAAAAAAAAAAAATCAAACCAAGCACAATTAACCCCTAGCCAATTAAAAACCCCCACACTAATTAACTCGTGCTTGCTCTTTTTTGTTTTTTGTTTTTTGGTCTAAGTCGTGCCTCTCTTGTTTACCATGATGCTCTTAGAGTTCGTCTTGGACTTAAAAAAAAAATCAAATAATTTAGCAAATGTATTAGGTAAAGAGCAAATCAACAAGAATGTCAAATTTACTTTTTATTATTTTGTTCTTACATGTATGTATCAGAGCATGACCAATAGAGGTTTTTAGTGGGGTTCTTAATGCAAAAAGATTAAAATTAAATGGAAAATAATTTTATTATTAAGAATCGGTTCTTATTAAGAATTTTAAGAGCTAGCTCTTAATAAGTTTTTAGTGTCACGTATCGAATTTTTTTATTTTTTATTTTACTTTTTCTTAACTGTAACTTTAAAAAAAAAAATTTCACTTTTTTTTAAAAAAAACTTCTTGTTAACTTCAACTTTAAAAAAAAATTATGAAATTTTTTTTTATAAGAACCTCATTAGAGGTTCTACCAGGAGAAAAAACAAATTAATGAAATTACGGGGTTCTTAGATAAAAATTATAATAAAAATTGATAAGAACTTCATGAGGAGTTCTCCCATTGATCATGGTCTTATGTATGGATTGCGGCTCGGATCCGCCCTGCCCGACCCGCCCCGCAGCGGGTTTTAAGATTTATTTAGGCGCATCGACCCGCTTCGCAAAAAATTTAAACAAAATGTTTTTGACCCGCACCTCCCCCCCCTCTTGAATTTAAGAATACCCGCGGGTAACCCGCAAATATTTAAATAAAATTAAAAATATATTTGGTATAATTTTAACAAAAAAAATCCTAATAAAAAAAATCCAAAATATAAATATACAACTATACAACTTATTTAAAATTATAAAAAAAAATTATTAGCGAATTTATACATATATTACACAATATTTTAAAATTTTAATAATTTTGTCAATAAAATTTTTAATAATTAACATTTAGAAAAATATATATATATTAGCGGATAACCCACAAACGCGCAAAAAAAAATTGGAACATCCGCACCCGCCCCGCATTTTAAAAGTATCCGCCCCGCAAAACCCGCTTTTTTGTAAACAAGCACGCTTTCTACTTTTTAGATCCGCACCCTCCCCGCAGCGGGTCTAGCAGGGCGTGATCCGCGGATAGTGAACCAAATTTTCAGGCCTAGTCTTATGAGGGAATCATGAGGGGATCATACCATATCAAATTGAAAAAAGAAAAATTATGAGTTCGAAAAAATTAAAGCGTATGGAGCGCTATCGTATATTGATATTCATTCGTATGATCTTTGTCACTTACCGGAGACTACAAATTTTCAGAATGTTTATTGTCTTAGAAATAAAAGCCAGATGAAACTCATTATCCAAATATAAGCTCTCTCGAGGAGAGGAGAAGCTATCGTATCATATGGGCATGTGCATTGCACACTTTAAGAGATCTAATAACATTATTAAAATAATAAATTTTAAGATTAAAGATCCAAAACTCATAAAAAGTGTCTAATATAGGATTTATTTTTGCGCTTTAGACATGTCTTCATAACTAAAGTGTCTTAAAACATTAAATTTATTTAAATTTAATCAAAAAAATAATTTTTAGACACTCACTTTTAAAGTATGCAATGCACATGCCCTTAATCAAGAGTTTTAAGAATCAGTCCTAATCTATTCACTTCCACATGTCACTCAACTAGCATTTTAATGTTTTAAAAAAAATTGAAATATAATTATATTATTAAAATATTAATATTTTTATTTTTTTATAATCTCATATGGTTTCTAAGGTTTGGAGCTGCTCTTAGAAGTTTAGGCTACAAGCACCGTTTTCTTGTCTCACGCGTTGACCAGCTTTTCTTCTTCACTAGTTTCCCATAGCCCTACAAATTTCAAGACTCGCAACGGGAATTTATTGGTATGGGACATAAACGGAAAATTTGGATTTAGGACAATAATTTCCGAAAGGGAATTCGATAAAAACGGAACGGGAAATTCGGGTAGCAAGACGGGTTCGAGAAATTCTCTTACCTAAATTCTCTTCCCAAACTGGTAATTATTTTAGGTAAGGGTCAACTTTATGAAATATATTTCAGATAACTTCGGAAAAATGAAAAATTTCGCCGAATGAATGTTCAGTACGGGTACGGGAAGAAACGGTATGGGATCGAGTACCATGCCAGACCTATATAGAAGCCGCTCTTATAAAAAAACTTAAATCACTTAGATGTATTAAACATTAACTTTTCTTAGTTTGAACAACGATAGACTTTATTATTTGGAAAAGAAAATAACATAGGTCTTATAATTATATTATAATGTGTTTTAATTATATTGTATAATAACATGAAACATAAAACTAGTATTATTGATTTTGTGGAAAGAAGAAAAGAGAGAACTAAAGAGTTGTACCAATATTGGAGAAGAGTATTATTTATTGTGTATATGAACGAATACATATGTCTTCTTTATATAGAGAGTAAAATCGACAAATATCACTGTGAGATGTTAATGACTATGGGCTCCATTGCAATCTCTTCACGCAAGAACTTGACTTTTGCAACACTCCCCCTTGGAGTCCATTGTCATTCATATCTCATGTGATTCTTTTTCAGTTGCCTCGTTAAAAACCTTCCTAGGAAAACCCAGTGGGCAAAACCATAGTAAGGTAAAAAGAGTACAACCACACACTCCCCCTCGAGTAGATATGACAACGGTTTATAGGCTTTTCTCGTGACGCATTCCAATGTTGTGGACATGTTTTCGGAACATCGTGGTGGGTAATGACTTTGTGAAGAGATCAGCAGCATTATCAGATGATCGAACATACTTCACTTCAATTTCTTTATTCTTCTCAAGTTCTTGGGTATATGAGAAGAACTTCGGTGGAATATGCTTGGTTCTGTCACTTTTGATATATCCTTCCTTTGTCTGAGCAACACAAGCAGCATTATCTTCATACAAGATGGTCGGTTCTGGACTAACGTAGATTCCACTACTTGATTGGATGTGTTGACTTATTTATCTAAGCCAAACACATTCTCTACTTGCTTCATGGAGAGCGATGATTTCAGCATGATTTGAGGAAGTGGCTACAAGTGTTTGATTCTGAGAACGCCATGATATGGCGGTTCCTCCAACTGTAAAAACGTATCATGTTTGTGATCGAGCTTTATGAGGATCAGACAAATATCCAGCATCTGCAAAACCAACCATTTGACCGTTTGAGTTTTTAGGATAAAATAATCATAAATCAATCGTTCTTTGAAGATAGCGGAATACGTGTTTGATCCCATTCCAATGTCTTTCCGTGGGAGAGGAACTGAATCTTGCCAAAAGATTAACGACAAATGATATATCAGGCCGAGTACAATTTGCAAGATACATAAGTGCACCAATTGCACTTAGGTACGGCACTTCGGGGGAAAGTATCTTTTCATTTTCTTCATGTGGTCGAAAAGGATCATTTTCAACATTAAGTGACCTCACCACCATAGGAGTACTAAGAGGAGTTGCTTTGTCCATGTTGAAGCGCTTTAACACTCTTTTGGTGTATGTGGATTGATGTACAAATATACCCTTTTCAGAGTGCTCAATTTGTAGGCCAAGACAATATTTTGTTTGTCCGAGATCTTTCATCTCAAATTCTCCCTTTAGATAACTCGTTGCTTTCTGTATTTCTTCATGAGTTCCTATAATATTTAGATCATCGACATATACAGCAATAATAACAAATCCAGATGATGTTTTCTTGATGAAAACACATGGGCATATGGGATTGTTTACATATTCTTCCTTCATTAAATGTTCACTGAGGCGGTTATACCACATGCGTCCAGATTGTTTTAACCCATATAACGATCTTTACAATTTTATTGCACATAACTCTTTGGGTTTGGAACTCAAAGCCTCTGGCATCTTGAATCCTTCAGGGATTCTCATATATATATCTGTATCTAATGATCCATATAAATATGCTGTGACAACATCCATGAGGCGCATCTCTAGATTTTTATTGGCTGCTAGACTCATTAAAAATCTAAACGTGATTGCATCCATAACGGGAGAATATGTTTCTTCGTAATCAATCCCCGGTCTTTGAGAAAAACCTTGAGCCACGAGACGAGCCTTGTATCTCATAATCTCGTTTCTCTCATTTCGTTTCCGAACGAAAACCCATTTGTATCCGACTGGTTTCACAGCTTCAGGTGTGAGTACAATAGGCCCGAATACCTCTCGTTTATTAAGTGAATCAAGTTCGGCTTGTATTGCATCTTTCCATTTTATCCAATCATGCCTCCTTTGGCATTCATATACTGATTTTGGTTCTGGATCTTCGCTTTCATCATTAATTTCCTTTGACACAAGGTATGAGAAAATTTCATCAACATCATTCATTTTATTTCGGTCCCATATTTTTTTATTATGAATGTAGTTGATAGATATCTCATGATTTTCTTCGGATTCAGAATATTTCACATTGTCATCACCCTCATGACTCATTTCCTCCAAAAGATTTGTTGTTTTGGAAATGTTTTGTTTCTCAGCCTCCTTCCGTTTTCTAGGATTTTTATCCTTAGAACCGATTGGTCTACCACGCTTCAAGCGTGCTTTAGACTCATCATCTTCTCTTCCACGTTCCTGTGGTATTTCAATGCGAGCAGGGGCATTTGCAGCTGGTATATGTGATTTTGTTACCGTTTTGGTATCCGCAAATGCATCAGGTAGCTGATTTGCTATATTTTGCAAATGCATAATTCGACGAACTTCCAGCTCTGACTGTTTCGTAGGAGGATCAAGGTGTAACAAGGATGGTACACTCCATTTTATATCATCTCCTACTTGCTTATTTTCTCCCCCTAGAACTGGAAACACTTTCTCATCAAAGTGACAATCGGCAAAACGTGCCGTAAACACATCACCGGTTTGTGGTTCTAGGTAACGTATGATTGATGGAGAATCATAACCAACATATATTCCCATCCTTCGTTGTGGACCCATTTTTGTACGTTGTGGTGGTGATATGGGTATGTATACCGCACAACCAAAAATCCTTAGATGAGAGATATTTGGTTCTCGACCAAATGCTAATTGTAGTGGAGAATACTTATGGTACGCACTTGGTCTTACCCGAATAAGTGCTTCGGCATGCAAAATTGCATGTCCCCATACAGAGGTCGGAAGTTTTGTTCTCATGATCAGTGGTCTTGCAATCAGTTGCAGACGTTTAATTAATGATTCGGCCAAACCATTTTGTGTATGAACATGAGCAACGAGATGTTCAACATCGATACCTGTTACCATACAATAATCATTGAATACTTGGGATGTGAATTCACAAGCGTTGTCTAATCTAACTCTCTTTATAGGATAATCAGGAAACTGAGCTCTTAGTTTGATTATCTGAGTTAAAAATCTCGCAAATACCACATTTCGAGATGATAGTAGACAAACGTGTGACCATCTACTAGACGCGTCAATCATTACCATGAAATAGTAGAATGGTCCACACGGTGGATGTATAGGTCCACAAATATCGCCTTGAATCCGTTCTAGGAACTTTGGTAACTCTTTATCGATCTTTAATGGCGATGGCCTTATAATTAATTTTCCTAGAGAACACGCAGCACATGTCATTTTATTCCCATGATTTATCTTCTGGATTTTCAGTGAATGACCATGTGAGCTTTCAACGATTTTGCGCATCATAGAGGTGTCTGGATGGCCGAGGCGGTCATGCCATAAAGTGAAATCATCTAGATTTTTTTTGATAACGAGATTTGATTATATTGCATCTATATAAGTATGATGCAATCCAGAAGGAAGTTTTGGGATACTTTTCCAATATAAGCTTTTTGCCTGATTTATTAGAAGTTATGTACATATACTTCTTTCCATCCTCAGTTGCAGACTGAGTGTCATATCCTTGAAGGTATATGTCCTTAAAACTCAACAAATTCCTTTTAGAATTCGGAGAATACAAGGCATTATTTATGGAAAATTTTGTTCCATTAGGCAACGTAAAATTGGCTTTACCAATTCCTTCAATCAAGTCTGTAGGACCCGAAATTGTATTGACGATGAGGTTTGTCGGTTTGAGATTAGAGAAATATATCTTTTTCTTCAGAATAGTGTGCGTTGTTCCACTATCTGGTATGCAAGTTTCTCGAATCCTTTTCCTGCATATTGTTCCATTTGTATTGTGATTTATTTCTGAGATAAACAAAAGCAATAATATAGATAAGATAATTTGATTCATGAAGCAAATTTCATACATTAATTATACACTAATAAGCAAACGTCATAAATATTTTACATAAACGACAATTATTTATGGCACAGTCGTACAACTTTTTAAATCACATGATAGACCTTTCAGAGTTTCGGCACATCGGCCACATCGAAATCATCGGCAAAGTCAGATGCATCGAGGTGCGTTGTACCCTCATAGTGTTCTGCAAGGTTTATTTCCTTTCCTTTACCCTTGGCAGATTCTTTGTACAATGCACATAAGTGTGAGGGAGTACGACATACTCGGGACCAATGTCCCTTGGTACCGCATCTAAAACAAGCATCCTCTCGCTTCTGGAAGGTACTTCCTTGGTGTTCTTTTCCCTTCGAGGGTTGTTCAGAGCGGACCCACTGGAATGAATTTCTGTTTTGCGGGTTATAGTTCCTCCCGCATCCACGATAGTTTCGATGGCCACGGCCCCGAAAAGTTTTGTTTCCTCTCACCGGGTTCTTAACATCCAATGCGTTCGCTTCAGGGAACGCTTTAGATCCGGTAGGTCGAGTCATGTGATTCTTAATGAGAAGCTCATTATTCTTTTTGGCTATTAGGAGTGCCACAATTAGATCCGAAAATTTTGTATACCCACGCAACCTATATTGTTGTTGCAGGGTGATGTGGTTTTTGTGGAATGTGGTGTACGTTTTCTCAAGCATTTGAGATTCCGTTATTGTTTCACCACAATACCTTAACTTGGCCACAATTCCTAACACTGCGGAATTGTAGTTCATCACTTTGTCGAAGTATTGGAACCTCAGACTTTGCCAATCGTCCCGAGCAAGAGGAAGTGTTATGTCCTTCTGATGATCGAAACGATCTTTCAGAGACTTCCATAGCTCTTTGGGATCCCTCATGTGTGCGTAGTCATAAATGATACTTTCATCTAGGTGTCTCCTGAGGAAAATCACCGATTTCGCCCTTTCTTGGGCCGTTGAAGTATTCTTCTCTTTGATGGTTTCCGATAAACCTAGAGACTCGAGATGAAGTTCCACATTTGTAGTTCAAGATATGTAATTAGCACCAGTGATGTCAAGAGCCGGAAATTGGAGCTTCTCAACGTTTGCCATTGAGTTTCTAAAACAAAATATCAAGGATATAATTAGACAGGTGGTTTTATATAACTTAAAATATGCGAGGTACAAGGAGAAATAATGAGATTACAAGAAAGACAAATGCATAGAAAATCAAAATAAAAATCATCACAAATTCTTTCGGAGAAAATTCTCCGATGAGTAAACTATAAATTGCAACAAGTATATAACCTATTACAAAAGCTAAAAATAGATTAAACATTTTTTTTTTTTTGCAAATGATTTTATTTTGAGAAGATTTTGGAGAAGGGAGAAATATTTGGATGAGGTGAATGAATGAGATATAAGTGTATTTATAGATTAGAAAATACTGTTTATTAGCCCTTAACTAGCCGTTTAGAAAGTAAAATATATATATTATTTTATTTTGTTTATGACCGTTGGGAGTAAAAGAAAAACAACACAAATAAAATATGCAATCAAGAATAATTTATCAGTTCAAGAATAATATATATAAGTGACGGAATTTATTTTATAGTAATTATAGCATGATCAATCATATATGGTGACCAAGTCATCCATATTAAAACGGTAAATGAATAAATGATGGTGATCGAAGTAATCCATATAAACGCATTTAATAAATAAATTATGGTGACCATAGTCATCCATTAAAACTCAAAGTAAATAAATCATGGTGACAAAGTCATCCACCTTAAAAATAATAAATTATGGTGACATAATCATCCATTATAAAAGACAATAAATTAAATATTTTGGTGGTTAAACCAACCATTATGGTGCATTAAGCAACCATATAAAATTACTAAATTAATAATTGGAGCGGCTGAGCCGCACTCCGATAATAATAAATAATAAAACATAACTAAAGAGTGATCGTGCTGATAACGTGTTATAATTATATTATAATGTGTTTTAATTATATTGTATAATAACATGAAACATAAAACTAGTATTATTGATTTTGTGGGAAGAAAAAAAGAGAGAACTAAAGAGTTGTACCAATATCGGAGAAGAGTATTATTTCTTGTGTATATGAACGAATACATATGTCTTTCTTATATAGAGAGTAAAATCAACAAATATAACTTTGAGATGTTAATGACTATGGGCTCCATTTCAATCTCTTCACGCAAGAACTTCACTTTTGCAACATGTCTAAAAAAATTCTTAAAGGGTTTTTCGTTAGTCGTCTAAAACTACAGATTAACTTCTACTCACGATTTTTTGGTCGAAGTGTTAAAGTTACAATTTATATATGTGACTTTGTATTAAATATTAATAATATTTTCTAATTTTTCTAAAGATTTGCGAGGCATTTGCCATGTTTAAAACTTTAGATATGTTTGTTTGCTTTTTTTTTTTTATCGACAGCTTGAACGGTTCAGAAATCCAAACCGGTAGAGTTGAGTTTACATAATTCAAATGATAAATGTAGTCACGAGCACTTGTCTGCTTTTATATTTTGAGCGCGTGGGATATGCGAGAGAGAGAGTAGAATGAGAACTTCCTTCTGCCTCTCTCGTATTCATCCAAGTATAGTGCGAAGGCCGGCAATTCCTCTGGTTTATACACCATCTTCACCAACTCGGAACAGTCTGTGACGAAAGCCACCGCCAATCTTCTTGCATCGAGCATACAATGCATTGCCCATATCAATGCTTCCAATTCGGTATGTAGTGGAGAAATGCTTCGTCTTACCTTTCATGCCCCCATTAATGTTACGTCCATCCCAAACCCTTGGCAAAACCATCTCAACCCCGCATTGGGGACCGTATCCTTGCAAGAACCATCTGTTTTACATATCAATCCCGCGTTTTACATATCAATCCCGCGTACATCCGAATGTCGTCCACTTGAGTCAAATCCCATGATATTGCCTCTACCTGCGCAACCTTCAGTATTTCTCGAGAGTCCCTATCTATATTTGAGAAAATCTTATCATTTCTTGTTTTTCATGTATACCATAATAACCATGGAAACACCGACATTCCATCATGTTGAGGTAGTTGATATATCATGATTTTTACCCATTTTTAAACCATGATATAAGTGTTTTTATAGAGTCTTTTTGGCTATTTTCGAGTCTATATAGAGTCTTTACAGGTTCAGGTACAATTGGAGATAAATTGGAGATTTGGATACATTTTGGAGCTTAATGGAATGAAGTCACGAATTGCAACACGATGAGTGTCGATCGACACCAGGTTTTCCAATTTCCAGAATCGAGAAGTTTCCATATTTTGAAGAAAAGGAAATCTCCAAGACTTTTTCTAATCCTCCAAATAGAGTTTTTCAGCCATTGTTTAGGAATACAACACACACATTATTTAGAGAGAGATTTTTAGAGAGATTTTGAGAGAAGAATTTGTCTCCTTTAGAGCAAATTTGGAACTCCTTTAATTCTATTGATTTCTTTTATGCGTTCTATTCAAGTTATGATTTGTGTTTCATTAATCATGTCTGAGTAGTTTGCTTGTTAGGTTTAGGGTTTTTCAAAGGTGATTAATGAATTGTTAGGTCAATTAAATTGTTAGGATAAAATCATTAGAGTTCTTCATCTGGATTTGTGTTTAATGCTTATTCTAGCTTCATGACCTAGAATCTGATCTTAGGTTAATTAATAGATGCGAGAGTGTTATTGATTGCCTGAACTAGTGTTAGATGAGCAAAATACCTATTCGCAAAGAGATTTGGTTTAGGATTTTGTGAACAATTGAACCCGAAATTAATGCTTGTCTAAATTGTTTGAATTTGCAAAGAGATTTGGAATTCTAGGGTTTAGACATAGATAATCTTCGCAGCGAGAGTTGGTTGATTTTACATTAGTGTTTCAAGTTCTAGAACGGTTCTTAATAATTCCTAACATCCTGTCTAGACCTACAATTTAGATCACCTGAGAATTTTCCTAAACCTAGCGTTTCGTCTCTTGAATTTACATCGTTTTTAATTGCTTTCTGTCTTTTAATTCCATCTTATTTCTTAGCTTAATTCGAATTTAGAAAACTGCTGTGTGACTATCCCTTCCCTGTGGATTCGATCCCTAAGTACTACAACTGATCTCTTAATTTGAGAGAGTAGCTCTAGGGTAAATTTGAGAGCATATCAAATTTTCCAGACTTAGCTTTTGCTTGCCCTCAAGCAAAACAGAAACTAAATATAGAGTCGAGGTTTGAAAACCAAAAGATCCAGCTAACCTTTAGAACGCCACAAATCATTAACACTCTTGAATCCACATGCTATAGAGTTAACCTTAGGAAATGTTCAGTGTACTTACCACGAGTTTAGCAATCTCCCAGTTTGAATCCAGATCCTTTCCTTGGTAAAATTTCGAACTCTAACAGTGGTATTGCCACAGAACTTTACAGATTCTTTTCCCTTCCTTAGTGCCTGAACAAGATTTTCTTCATACAGCTCTCCTATTTTCTCTTCCCTTAGTCAACTGCTGCCCATTTTCAGGGTGTTCTAAGATCTTTTCATTGACTCTTCTTATTCTTTTGAAGTCTCGGGAAATAGTGCTACTCTCTACTTGTGTTCCTTGTGAGGAGACAGGTTCAAGAGCACTCACTAATATTGTTCCTTGTGAGGAGACAGGCTCATGAGGTTCTTTGCACTATTCCCAGACTTAGACTCTTTTTCTTTTCTCAAGGGAAGATCAAGGAGAGACTGCAATTTTCTATTTGTTCAGACTGAAAGAGGAATCAAGTTCTGCGCGTACCTAGTTCTCATAAGGGGACCTGAACTCTCTCTGTTAGATTGATCCACTTGCAGCTTTCTACTTAGTAAGACCTGTAATCAATTACTAAAGCAATGGTCCTTCAAGTGTCAACATTCTGCGGTTAGTTCCAAGAAAAGTTGAAAATTTCAACTGATTTTGACTCAATAAAACAAAGTTTTTGACAGACTCAATTGACTCTCAAAACAAAACACAAAGTCAGTAATCACCTCCCCCAGACTTAAACAACACTGTCCCCAGTGTTATCAAGCCCGAAGTTGGCTAAAAGAAAGATTAGAAACAACATAAAAGACCAGATAGAAGACTTACCTTCGTCTGCGCGTGGTGTCGATCGACACTATAGTGGTGTCGATCGACACTGGTCTATGTCGAGTCCAATGTCGCCTTTTTCAACTGACTAAAATTAGGACTTAGTAAAACCAAAACAAAATAAAAAGAAAAACGTACCTAACAGTGGGTTGCCTCCCACTCAGCGCTCGTTTTCAGTCATTAGCTTGACTGTGTCGGGGTTCAGACGTCTGGTGGATCAGAGGGTGGCATTGAATGCTTCCCAGACGAATGTCTTCTCATCCATGGTGGTGTATAAGCATTAGGTGCATGAAAGCGACCAAGGAAATGAGGAACAACAGCAGGGTGGGACTTGAGTTCGGGTGGGACACTTCGTTTTCCTGCAGCAACATCAAAAGAAACACCAAGCCTTCTACGAGAATGTCGTTGCTTGCATAAGTGTGAAGCAGCTTTTGAACTTTTAATGTTCTTATTGAGAAGATCAGGAGGTTTGGAATTGAATCCAGGGAGTGCGTACCTTTGCTTCCTTCTAGGTTTATGGCATGTAGGATGTGGAGGCATCTGTTGGATCAAAGATGATGGAATTGCAGCATTGGAAGCGACTTCTGGTGTGATCCGTGTGGTGTGTCGATCGACACTAGTGGTGTCGATCGACACCAAGCTTGCAGCTCGAGTTTCTGTGCTTTTTCTGCAACTCAGCTCTGCAATCCTTGCTTCCATGATGAACACGTCTTCCTCCATCAACTTGTCATTGATTTGAACATCCTTGCTGCTCATAGTCCTGAAGATATGATCATTTCCACCCCAGTCTTCAAGCTCCACAACTTCCTCAAAATTTCCATCCAATGCCTCTGGAACAGCCTCTTTGTTCACTTGCTCTTTAGAATCCAGCTCCTTGTCATTTCTAGCGGCAATGTCATCTGAATCCTCTTTGATTGGATCTTCTTCCACGGACATCTCTACTGAAAAAGCTTGACCATCAATGGTGGATGGTCCTCTTAACTTGTCCATGTCAAAATTCATGACAACATCACCCAAGTCAAGCTCTATTTTCCCTTTCCTCACATCAATAATGGCACCAGCTGAAGCCAAGAATGATCTTCCCAAAATAAGAGGATCTGCAGGTTCTTCATCATACTTCAAAACCACAAAATCTGTAGGAATCATGCAGCCTTCAATCTTCAGGGGAACATCTTCTAGAACACCTTCTGGGATTCTCTTTGATCGATCAGCTAGGACAAGGGAGATTCTGGTTGGCTTGAAATCAGTCATTCCAAGTCGAACAGCAACTGAGTATGGTATCAAGTTGATACTTGAACCTAGATCGCAGAGAGAACGAGGAAACCTTCCTGTTGAGATTGAGCAATCTAGCACAAAGTTCCCTGGATCGGGTAACTTCTCTGGAATCCTCCTCTGAATCACAGCACTGACTTGTTCAGAAACCCTCACCTTCTTCTTCTTCCTTGGAACTATATTCAAGAGAATTGCATTCATGTCTCTGGTAAGCAATGCGCCTTCCTCAGGACTTACACCATTGACTACCATTCTCTTGACATATCTTCTTAATGCAGGTGAAAGTTGGACTGCATCAACTAAGGGTAGCTCAACCATCAGCTTACTCATCATCTCCTTGCATCTAGCTTCTTCTCTCTCCTGTTTAGATCTTCTGGGAGGCAGGGGATAGGGTATCTTGGGCTTGTACACCCTTTCCTCTACAATTGTTGAAGCTTCAGGCATGTTTGGCGATGTCTGGATAGGGTGTCGATCGACACCTAGTTGGTGTCGATCAACACACGACTTTGGTGTCGAACTCGTCGTGTCGAGTTTGCTCGATTCGTCGTGGATCTCCTCGGGTGTCGATCGACACAGACTAGTGTCGATCGCTCCGCAGCATCTTCTATATCTTCAAGCTCCTTGAATTCTTCAGTACTTGGCCCACCTTTCTGCACAGGATGAAGGTTCCCTCCATTCTGGATCGTGATGGCATTCACATGGTGTCTCGGATTCGTGTCCGTCTTTACAGAAAGAATTCCTTCTTGCCTACAAACAGCTTCTGCGGTTTGAGCAACTTGAACATCCAACTTCTTCACATGAGAGGCCAAGCTCCATATCTTCCCATTCAGGTCGTTGTACAGTGAATCAATCTTGCCATTGAAATACACTGTTATCTTCTGCTGTCCTTCCAGAAGTTGCTCCAGCATAGACTCCACTTTATTGTCTTATGCAAGAGGCTACTGGTAGGAAGAAGAACCATAAGTTATGTTGAAGCTGTTGCTCTGAAAAGGACTCTGGTAAGAGGACCCATAGCTTTGCTGATTGCCAAATCTTTGACCTTGAAAACCAGCACCATTGATGAAATTAACCTCTTCTTGCTCTGGCTCAAAGGTCTCTACTTCATTAGCAAACTGGACTTGCTTCTTTCCCACCAAAAGATCCAGCTTCATGTTGACTTCTGCAATTTGGCTTCCTCCATTCCCCCCAGCGTGTTGTCTTCTTTCGAAGTCTGCGTTCTTGGTGCTGTTACTAGAGGCCAAATTCTCTATAAGCGCCACTGCGTCATCTGGAAATCTGGTGTTGAAGTTCCCATTGCTTGCAGCGTCTAAGGCCATCTGGTATCTCTAGTCGATCCCGCAGTAGAATATTCCGATAAGCTGCGGCTCGCTGAATCCATGATGTGGGCAGTCCTTTTGGTAAGATCTGAACCTCACCCAAGAAGCTTTGAATGCCTCAGTAGGCCCTTGAGATAATGTAGTGATCTTCATCCTCAGCTCCTCAGATCTTGCATCATCAAAGAAATTGCATAAGAATGCATTCTTTGTGTCTTTCCATGTGGTCAAGGATCCTGGTGGCAACTGTTTCAGCCAGTATGATGCGTCTCCAGCAAGCGAGTAGGGGAAAAACTTGCAGAAAAGATAGTCGTAGGTCACTCCATTAGCCTTGATGCTTGAAGCTAAGTCTTCGAATCTCTCTACGTGGACCATGGGGTGTTCAGTGGGGAGACCATGGAATGGATGCTGAGAAACCAATGTGTAGTAAGCACGTTTCAGCTCAAAATCATTCCTATGGAATGCAGGAGGACGGATCGCAGCTCTATTCGCATAGAACTGGTCTGGTCGGTTGTATTCACCAAGTGTTCTTTCACGTCCAGCGTCTGCATGTGCTCGGTGTCGATCGACACCATCGAGCAACTCTTGTTCGACGATGACGGCGCCATCCTCATCAAGTCTCTGTCCTTGGGCGTTCCTTCTGCTCCCTTCTGTATCAACCAAGTTGCCTTCAGCGTCTCGGATCAGAACCATAAGATCAGCCATCGTATCTTGCGCAGGGTGTCGATCGATGCTATTGGTGTCGATCGACACTCGTGTAGATGCTCGGTTCTTGCGTTCGAGACGACCTAGTTCCTGGTTGAGTGTGATTAGTTTTTTGTCCTTGTTGCTTCTGGTAATGCGATTAAGCATGCACCTGAAAACAAGAATAAGAAACTAAAATTAGTAACCAAAAATAAAAATAAAAATAAAAAATAAAACCTAGACAAAATTCTAATATTAGGATTTTGTAGGTAACTAATCTCCTTCCCCGGCAACGGCGCCAAAATTTGATATGCTCTCAAATTTACCCTAGAGCTACTCTCTCAAATTAAGAGATCAGTTGTAGTACTTAGGGATCTAATCCACAGGGAAGAGATAGTCACACAACAGTTTTCTAAATTCGAATTAAGCTAAGAAATAAGATGGAATTAAAAGACAGAAAGCAATTAAAAACGATGTAAATTCAGGAGACGAAACGCTAGGTTTAGAGAAATTCTCAGGTGATCTAAATTGTAGGTCTAGACAGGATGTTAGGAATTATTAAGAACCGTTCTAGAACTTGAAACACTAATGTAAAATCAACCAACTCTCGCTGCGAAGATTATCTATGTCTAAACCCTAGAATTCCAAATCTCTTTGCAAATTCAAACAATT
>JAHZTW010000001.1:211612264-211704401 GCA_020283515.1 Alliaria petiolata
ACCGTCATGCCCTATCCCATTGCGCTGTAGGGTTCGGGAAATCCGCCATAGGGGGCAAACAAGGGCCGCTCTACGTGGTTACAAACCCATCGGACGGCCCTGGAGCCCCTAAACCCGGAACCCTAAGATATGGAGTGATCCAACCTAGAGCGCTGTGGATCACATTCGCGCGTGACATGGTCATAGTGTTGCGAAGCGAGCTCATGGTGAACAGCTACAAGACGATCGACGGGAGAGGAGCAAAAGTGGAAATCGCAAACGGGCCGTGCGTAGTGATCAAACGTGTGAGCCACGTGATTATACATGGGATAACTATCCATGATTGTAAAGGATTGGATGGTGACGCGATCCGCCTGTTTCAGGCTTCACATGTTTGGATCGACCATTGTCACTTGTCTCGGTGTCATGATGGTTTGATCGATGTGATTCATGCTTCTACGTCGGTCACTATTTCTAATAATTACTTCACGCAGCACGACAAAGTAAGTATTTATACTTTTACAACATATCGAATGTTGATGATATTGATGATATATTTTGATATATGTTATTACGAAGGTGATATTGCTTGGACACGACGACAGTTTTATGGGCGACAAGAAAATGAGAGTTACAGTCGCGTTTAACGTTTTTGGACCGGGTCTCATCGAGAGAATGCCTAGGTTTGTAAATGAATGTGTTTACAAAATTAATCTTGACTAATTTTAGATTAGAAAAAGCTGACGTGGATATAATTAAGGTTGATGACGTGGCAGGGTGAGGAGAGGGTATGCGCATGTGGCAAACAATATGTACGACAAATGGCAAATGTATGCGATCGGAGGAAGTGCTGATCCAATTATCTTCAGTGAAGGCAACTACTTCGTTGCTGGTGCCAAAAAAGAGGTATCTTCTTCATGCATTTTGAAATGATCATATAAGTTTTTAATGACTAAATCACAATATCATCTCACATTAAAATACAGACCTATAGCAGCATATTAATATATATTATATGATGATGATGCACTTGGATTCATTATCGATTGATTTTGAGTCTGAAAAAAATGTAGAGTATTATATATCAACACTTAATTAAAGTTGTGTCGTGTTGAAAAACACGTTGTGTGTATAGGTGACGAAGAGAATGGGTGCGGGAGATTCAAGAAGATGGAAATGGGGTACGTCTAAGGACGTTTTCATGAAAGGAGCTTTCTTTGTGCCGTCTGGCGGAACCGTCACGCCGCCGTATGTATATGGAGAGTCGTTTCCGGTGGCCCACGGCTCTGCCGTCCCTTCTCTTACTTCCTCCGCCGGTCCTCTCCCTTGCGTCCCCGGCAAGATTTGCTAATTCAGTTACTCACATGTATATATATGCATATGCGATATAATGTTTCATGAATATTACAAGAAAAATAATTTATCTGCACAAAGTTCAAAAAGAAATCCTATTTTCCCTGTTATATCATGAAAACTCGAGTGTTGTTACAAAAAAAATAAATCAAACATTAGGTCACAGTTGTAGGGACGTAGGGTAGTATAAATTCATAACAAACATATATGAGCATCTCTATCGCTCAAAATACTCAAAAAGAGTCTCACTAATGAATCTTACATCTATAAATCACCAACTTGAGTGATTAGGTTTGAAAAGAAGTTGGGAAAAATTGTAAGAATTTATCACTCCATTTATCATCAAACTTTAATATCGACAATAATTTCAAAATTTGAAGTGTAATTAAGCATTATACTAGTTTAGTTTCTTTTTTTTTAATAATTAATACAATGGATTCTTCGCCATGACGAACAATCCTAAATACCAATTTCCACTGAAGCTTGTGTCTAAAAACGACTGAATCCGACCCGTTGGAGTATTTGACCAAGAAGAACTAGCTATGCTTGTTCTGATGTCGTTTTGTTGCGTTTGGTTTGGGAGTTTACGCTTCTTGGATTATGCTTAAAAGCTTGTCTTCCTTTCCTCGGTGCTTCCGACTCAACCAACTCCTTCAGCGACTCCAGAGCTGAACATGAGAAATGAATAATCTCCATCAACACCAGAATCCACATAACACCCCTTATTTTTCATGTCTATTTGTTGAGTGTTTCCTAGAGCTACTATATACATAAGGCTAGGAGATTTACCAGTTGCATACTTGGCACGGTAAAAATCCAATGTTTCGGACTGGATTCGATGAGTAGTGCATGAACCACAACCAACTTTCTTCAGGAGCCTTGAAAAACGCCTTTCCTGAAATTTATGAGCAGATAATCAGATAAGAGAGCTCCAAGATTTAAGGTTCACTGAGATAAACACAAGATTCTGAAAACTGTAACTTCTTCCCCTTATTCAGGACTCACTTTCTTCACCTAGTATTTATCAACCTCTAGCTTCTGTTTACAGATTATTGGGCAAAGCATATAGAGAAAAGAACGTTGGTGTGTTTCAGTTTACCTCATATTTATTCAGCAATGTGAAGCACCGGCCGGCCTGGCCTGCTCTAGCTGTCCGTCCAGCACGATGGATGAACGTCTTTGCAAATGGAGGCATATCATAGTTAACGACATTTGTCACCCCTTTAACATCCGTTCCACGAGTTAGAGCATCGGATGTAACGAGAATTTGAATGTCTCCTTTTCTAAAGTCCTTTAGTACTTTGCTGCATTGCAAAAGTTTGTTCAACAAATGAAGCAAAGTTGGTTTGTTATTGGTTGCCAAAGAGACAGTACACGGTGCTACTAGTAATGTAAGATTCAAATATATTATTACCTTCGAACTGATTGGTCAAGGCCACCTGAATACTCTTTTGCTTTTATCTTTGGCTCACCGAAATGGTTGAGCAAATAGCATAGACGATGAGTTGTCTCTACAGAAGATGTGAAAATGATCGATTTCTCATCTTCCCATGAGTCTAAGAGAGCAACTAAATTAACAGGCTTACTCCCGGGTTCGCAAGTCTGTTAAGAAAGACATGGGAAGCAGAATCTGGAGATAAGCTTTTGCAAATAAATGCTACATTATTAAATCATTAGAGTTGAAGAGAAAAAGACATATTGAACACGCATACATACCAGTCTAAGACATTCCAGCTTCTCGGGTAGCCTGTATCGGCTTTCTCCAGTTGTCATGAATAACGGGTGATGCAGTTCAAGCTGAATAAGCTTGCTTGGATCCTGCGTCAATGTAGCTGATAATACCATCTTCACCAGCCTCGGGTATGGTTTACCCTTGAAACCCCTCTCCACACTTCTGAAAAATTTGGAAGTAGGCATCACATTAATCACTTTTAAAATCAGTTTCGACTTAAAACTCTTTTAACATAGTTAGGTTATTCTGCTAAGAGAGATGGAAACTCACTGTCTACGAATAGTCTGCAGAGAACCAAAAGCGGAAGGAACAGATGAAGGAAAGAGGCCATCGTCAGATGTCTGAGTCAGTTTCAGAACAGTAGGCAGCCAGGATTGATATGCCTCCCTAAGCAATCTGTCGGTTTCATCAACAACCTGGAACACTTAAGCTTCATCAAAAAAACTGGAAAACTAAGACCGAGGTAAACTAAACAGTGGAAATTCTGGTGTGTTGTTCATACAAGGTAACGCAAATGCTCAAGTGTAAATCCCTTGGTGTTGTTGATATGGTCCATCAGCCTTCCTGGTGTTGCCACTAATATATCCACAGCACTTTCAAGGTTCTGCGATAGATCCTCGGGATCATAGCATATCCCTGCATCGAGTTTAGGTTTCTTGATGAGCTGTGAGATTTCACCAGCTATCGAAGATTGACCCACAGCTGAACCAACAGATAATCCCACGGCTGGAGCTATAGCATCAAACACATCTTTAACCTAAAGAGATCAGGAATGTCAAAAGAGGAAGACTTCATTACACCATATGCTTGCAAATCAAAGAACACGTAAGTGGAAAACAATAGAGGAGGGAACCTACCTGCAAGGCTAAATCACGAGTGGGCAACACGACTAAAGCACGGAGGCATCTAACCGCACGAGATGAAAGGATCTGCACAATTGGTAGAGCATAAGACAGAGTCTTTCCACTTCCTGTTGGAGAGTTAACACAGAGGTCTCTCTCGAAACCACCAGGCCCTATTGTCTCATGCCAAACTGCAACTTGCACCGGAAACAGTGAAGATATACCCATCTTCTCCAATGCCTTGCTCAGCCTAACGATGCAAAAACAGTTCTTGCTCTTATGAATGTTGTAGAAGGATGATAAATTCTTGATACATACAACATGAACTCGTTTTGATTCCAGCTAATAGCACATTACTAAGAAAATTTCAGCTTGCAAAAATTCACATAAACCACGCGAAGAATCAAAGAGATACTTTGAATCAAAACGAAGACTTGTACGTGTTGCTGTTACCTGGGATCAAGGCAAGGAAGGGTTTCGAGAGCGCAGTTTTCGACATGGCTGACGTCAACCGGAGCTCTCATCCATGGAACAACCAAATCGGTCTCTCTCTCCACCGAAGCCTCTTCCTGTCTCCCCATAGTCGATTAAGCGTTTTTTTTCTCTGAAGAATCACTCCGGCGATGACTAGCAGAGGAGAGAGCTCAAAGATCAGTGACAGATACTTCTTCTCTCTGGAAACTAAACCCAGATACGAGAAATCAGCAGATTCGTCGTAGATATTGAACGACGGGGAACCTAATCAGAATTCAAAAAGAAGAGAACTCGCCGGCGGAGACCAAGACCGAAGGAGGATTGAAGAAGAGGACCAAAACGAAGCCGTTTAAACGAGATTAAAAACCCTAGGTTAAAACGACATCGTTTTGTCTATGTTTTTTTTTTTTCCTAATCAATTTGCCATTTGTTTGGTGTTGGTACAGGTCCTAATCTGAAGTACTATGCGGGTAATGAAAACGTCTGTGTTTTCGGCATGGACCCAATACGAAAATGATGAAGGATGCGCAGAAGGTGTTCGATGAATTGCCTGAGAGAGATGACAGTGTGCTTTGGAATGCTTTGGTTATCGGGTATTCGCAGATTTTTAGATTTGAAACGTATTTCCATTTTCTTATTTGTAACATAAAGTGAGGGCTAAGATCAAAACATAAACTTTAAACCCATTTGTCATTTTACTATAATGTCTCTGAGATTAATCCGACCATGTTCAAACAAATGAAGTACAATGAAATCTATTTGTATGAAGATAATGGGAGACTTTCTCCTTTCTTGTTGGAGCCACAGAGAACAAGAGTAGATATATTTGTATAGCCAAACAACACAATACACCAAAGATCTGACAAGATTACACGAGTTATAGAAACCCTTACAATCGAACTGATCAGTACACCACAACAAAGTCTTGACTTAACTTGAAAACTTAACAAGATAAATAACCACTAACACTAGCTAACATCATAGCCTATATGATGTCACATAGGTAGGAACCACTGACATCATATAAAGTTGATCTATCTAGTGATAATGTGGAACTTGATTGTGTGAACCAGATTGTTATCACCCGTCCTCTTCAACTCGCATATCATTTTGTCACTTGGCTTGACGTTATTCCTTCTGAGTATAGCTCCATATCCCTTGACAAACACACAGCCATCCATCCCAATCTTGATTTTCATCGCCAGTGTCCCGAATTTGTTCACGAGTGGGTCGACGATAGTTATACTCTCAGGGAAGTTTAAGCCATAGTCTGTTATAACCTTAGACGGTATCCGCTGCATTATGACACACACAAAAAAAAAACTTCATATTGTTGTTACATTATTGACATAAAAACAACATTTAACCCAGAAATGTTAAACGAACAATTCGTTTCTTTTTTTCTTACCAATTGGCTTCTCTCCTTCGGATTTAGGGTCACGGGAAAGAATGGGTTATTGCTATCATCCAGATACCGTCTTTGATCTTCATCATCAACATCATCAGCAGAGTTATAATCAGGATCGTCGGAATCATCATCATCATCATCATCATCAAGATGATCATAATCACCCAACAACTCATCAAACAGGCTCTCAAATTTTTCATCAAATGCTTTATCAAATGCTTCATCAAATGCTTTATCAAATGCTTCATCTAATGAGAAATTGAGTGGAATAGGAGACGACATAGATTACCGAGAGAATAGAATATAAAACGTGTAGAGAATACAAGGAAGAGAGATTGAAACCGAGAAAGCCCTTTTATTATATGAGAGGTGTATGTGTGTAAATTTAAGATTTGTAGAATGAGAGTGAATTGTTCGATTGAGAATATCACCTTCTTATAACAGAGATGTAATAAAGATAAGTGAGAGAAGAGAGAGATTTCTGTACTTTTAATTCACGTGAACATATTAAAGTTAAGAATATATTCGTTTTTTAATTACTGCACGAGTACCTTTGCAGAGGAGTTGATGTTTTGAAAATTATCACTTTTTCTTTCACTTACTTTTTGTTTTTACTTACTTTGAATTTTGAAAATTATCACTTTTTCAAATGATTTGATCTTTGCTTGTGCAGAGTTTTTTTTTTTTCTTCTTCTTTTGCAGAGATTCGTTTACGTAAAGAGATGACGACAAACAACAAATAACTTGGTATTACATTAATTAATCTACATTCAATTTTGCTCAATTTTATGAATTTCTCTATCCTTCCATTTGATCTACATTCAAACAGTTGGACAACCGCTACAGCGACATCTGAAACTCATTTCAATTTCTTGACCATCGTACTAACCGGCATGTCCCTCATGTGTTTTTTTTTCAACCACGGTATATATACTATAAACCACACATCTCTTAATATATCCGACTTGTTTTGTCACTGTCTCGCATTTATAACATAACTTGAGGGAAGTAAAATATGTTTATTAAAGAGGGTGCTTATAACTTCCAATATATATATGTGGATTTTTGTTCTACGCCCTTATAATAATGAAGCAATATTTTTTTACATACAGAATTGTCGTCGAGTGTTTAAGAGACCACTAGACGAGCTGAACCACGGCAGCGACTCTGAGAGCACCATTCTGGAGAAGCTCAGAGAGCTCGTCGAAGAGCAGTGCGGTGCGCCATCCCCACCCTTTGGGAGCCTTCGGCAATAGAGTTCCTCTCTGCTTGAAGCTCCCAAACAACATCACTTCTCTTTTCGACGGGCAGATCAGCTGCAAGAACAGAGGACAGAATACATATATGTAGTGTGCTGTTGGAGAAACCAATAATGACAAAGAAACTGTGATTTAGATGCATCAAAACAGCACCTAAGAGTTTCTCATTCCACATAGAAATAGAATAGTAGATGCATACATTGCAACTCAATATCAATGAGAGCTTGAAAAGATACCTGGTAACGTGCAGTCACTTTGTCGCGAGGATCTATGTAAACGTGGACCTGAATGAGGGAGAAGAGATTGTTATTTTTACAATACATGGCTATTGAAGTAGCTCTTATAGCTCTATTATAAACAGTATATTAACCATAGAAAACTGACCTTCCTTAGTGAATCCACTATCTCTGCTTTGCGACGGTGAAGAAACAATCCTGTATAAATGGATTATCAAGTTTAAGTATTACGACGACACAACAATTCAATTTGAGGGAAACATGTGATCTTTTCGTTCTGTTGACTCGGCTTACCAATCGTTCGGCGTCCTTGAGGGTCTTCATCATTGAACGCCTGAATGCTAATCTGGATACGGTATTAAAACGTCTCATCAAACAAATTTCATGGTTGGGAAGCCAGAACAGCTCCAAGAGAAAGCTTGATGACTGAGTTATGAGTTTTTGATACCTTCCACAGAGAACCAGCATAGAAGAATTCAGGAGAGTGCTCTACATGGCCGTTAGCGAGTCTATGGACATCCTCAAATTCAACTCTACAGACAACGAAAAAGACAGCAGCTGAGAGGAAGTGTTTACCAAAATAGGACAAAGCAAGGAGTCACAGCAAAGTGAGTCTGAACCAAGAGAGATAGTTACAAGTAAGCAAAACGAAAACCTTACCCAAAACGAAAGGGAGGAAAGTGACACAAAGGTGTCCTTGTATCGAGTGATATGGTACAACTTGCGTTCTCCCACTCAGTCCCTACTGAAGGTTCCTTTGGTTCTGACATTCCAACAGTAGCTCCACTGCTGCATCCTCCCTCATCTCCACGAGTATAATTACCAACACCGCTTGTCCCTTGGCTCAGCCCAACTATAGCTGTCAACCCGTCTTTTGAATTTTCTCCACTTTGATCAATTCTACCTTCAGAACCATCACTAACTATAGGTTGCTGACCATTTTTAGAGCTGTCTCTTATACACATCTAGATGTGTATAAGAGACAGGTGTCCTTGTATCGAGTGATATGGTACAACTTGCGTTCTCCCACTCAGTCCCTACTGAAGGTTCCCTGTCTCTTATACACATCTAGATGTGTATAAGAGACATGGTACAACTTGCGTTCTCCCACTCAGTCCCTACTGAAGGTTCCTTTGGTTCTGACATTCCAACAGTAGCTCCACTGCTGCATCCTCCCTCATCTCCACGAGTATAATTACCAACACCGCTTGTCCCTTGGCTCAGCCCAACTATAGCTGTCAACCCGTCTTTTGAATTTTCTCCACTTTGATCAATTCTACCTTCAGAACCATCACTAACTATAGGTTGCTGACCATTTCTGTTTATGGGGACACGAGAGTACACAAAAGGCGTAGGAGGCCAAGCAGGCGGTGGTACAAATGTAGCTTCACATCCAATGCCGGGCAAGTCCATCAATGTGTTGTCCTCTAACACTGATCCTGACAGGCTTAAAGATGCCAATTCCTTCACCTTGAGAAGACTCCGTTACGTACATGTTTTCCATGTCTCCCATCATATTGCTCTGCACATTGTCTTGGCAATAATAATTGTTGAATGTTGCACCATGTGAAACCCCAAATCCCTGTTTACACGCACATGCGATACTGATAAGACAACATCTTTTGCATGTGTTGGCAGCAACTTCCTGCACCCTCTGACTAAGAAGCATCTGGATAGTAGTCAAACAGAAAGAC
Source organism: Alliaria petiolata (assembly GCA_020283515.1). NCBI lineage: Eukaryota > Viridiplantae > Streptophyta > Magnoliopsida > Brassicales > Brassicaceae > Alliaria > Alliaria petiolata. Next base: position 211,621,242 of record JAHZTW010000001.1, read on the forward strand.
ATTAGCGCATTTATGTAAGAAATAATATGACACTATAGTAGTATAGTGTGACTGCTGCCTCCATTTTTATTCAAAATAAGCTATGCAGCGTTGAGTGCAAATGCATCAAAGCAAATCCATCATCCCTACATTTCTAAGACTTGCTGAATGAGAAAGCAAGCAAGTTTAAGGGAAAAGAACCTGCAACCAGAGGCCATCATTCACAGCTTTACAAGGGAAACCCAACTCTTCAAGTTGTTTTCTTGCGTTCAGAAGTACCTGTCTCTTATACACATCTAGATGTGTATAAGAGACAGCCCTTATAATAATGAAGCAATATTTTTTTACATACAGAATTGTCGTCGAGTGTTTAAGAGACCACTAGACCTGTCTCTTATACACATCTAGATGTGTATAAGAGACAGGTATATATACTATAAACCACACATCTCTTAATATATCCGACTTGTTTTGTCACTGTCTCGCATTTATAACATAACTTGAGGGAAGTAAAATATGTTTATTAAAGAGGGTGCTTATANAAAGAACCTGCAACCAGAGGCCATCATTCACAGCTTTACAAGGGAAACCCAACTCTTCAAGTTGTTTTCTTGCGTTCAGAAGTACTTCAAAAGACATATTGCAATACAGAAGTGAACCACCTTCAAAAGTGTTCACAAATGCATTGTATTCTTCCTCGGTAAATCCCCATTTTCCTTTAAGACAGCCTGTAACCTGCCTCGTCCCCACAACCCGTCCACCCCAGGTAAGAGCAGAAACACCACAGTTTCCCCAGTCATTGACCACAAAACCATCAGAGGAAGAACCTAAAGCAGGAGAATTTCCAGAGTCTGCGCCTGACAACCAACTGTCATTACTCAAATGGTATGCTTCTTCAGAAGGTCCTTCAATTGCCACACCACTGCCTTCTGTCTTATCAACAACACTGGTACAAGTACGACCAAAACTTGTCTGTGAGTTGGCAGATTGCTGACACACGAGGTTTGAACCAGAACCTCCTCTTTGGAAATCAATAACACCTTCTGCGAGTGGAACAATCGCGTCATCACTAACATCCCTTAGGTCATCTTCTAAATCTAAACGACCCAACTTACAGTCCAAACTCCTGAAGGAAAAAACATGTATAACATCTTTCCCCTTCGATATAGCGGAATCTACAGAAAAGATTGTTCCTCTCTCAAAACTGGAATCTTCACTGGAACGTTCTGAGTTAGAAAGAGCAGCATTTGCAATGAAGGCATACAATGCCAGTTCAAACCTTTGTAACATGGAAAGAAACACAGTTTAAGGAAACTTAATAAATGAATATACAGTGAACCATAATTTAACTAGTCTATGCATTGCTCCATACCGTTTTTCTTCACTAGGGACCCATAGTTCATCAGATGTCAGCAATGCACATAGAGTCTGTGCAGAGAGTTTTGGCAGCATCTGACCATAAAACGCGATTTCATAATTAGCAAGTCACAAAAACTAGGATACTAAGCTAGAGCTGAAGAACATGTTGGATACTGTCATATTCAGTATCCGGTGCTTTCTAGGTAGAATGTCATATAAGCATAGAAGAAGATGAAGCCAGATATGTCATGTCAATAGTTAGCACAAACATTTTAGCAGCGAGATGGGCAAGAGCAGGATAGAATGGGGATAGTTTTGCTTCTGGCAGATACCCAAAACCAAAAGAGTCCAGACCATCACCAACTCCATAAAAATCATAATGTCAATCTAAAGCAGACATTATATTACCTCTCTCAGTTCCATGGCACCACTTTGACAGAGATAACCCCAGCAAGCATTCCTTACACGATCTCCATGTATGCCATAGTCTTGGCTCTCTGCAAATACCTGAGTCACAAGTTCTTTGTGCTCAAGATTAATGGAGACCAATGAGTTTACAAAATATACATGACTGAGATTTCTCAAACCTGATATCTCAGGAAGTTTGAAGTCCTCAGCTCGGAAATAATAAAATCAGTGCATATTGCACAAAGATCCTGTAAAAAAAAAACCCCATAGTTTTTAGATCAATCATACCAAAAGAAAATAATCTTTTGATGAAGACCAAACCACCATACACATCATGCTTGAGAAATAAAAAAACTTTAAATTATGGAATGGAGTGGTCCAATTCTTAGTATTTAAGAATACCTGAAGGTCCAGAAAAGAAGCTGCAGCTAAAACGCGAAAGGCATTATCGTCATCAAGCTTGGGGTGATGCCCATAGAGATAAGCCAAAGCAACAGAAATTGCATCTCCATTAACATTTTTATCATCAACAAGTAAGTTAACAACCGGAGAGCTTGCTTCTTTCCATGGACCTTGGAGCATGTTCCTAGCAAAATTGCATACTTTGTAATCAAAACATGAATATCAAAAGAGCAAACCTATCAATTTGAACCATTTGAATAATAATCAAATTGGTCCATTCCATTCCACAATTCAACAATTTAACCATTCCATCGAATCAAGATCCTAGCTACGGTTCAATATCAAACTCTACACTTTTTACGAGACACAAAAGCTGTTTATGAAGTGGAAACCCAGATTATTCAAGTCGACCCTCCTTTTAAATCGAAAATTCGCATGGATGATACAGATAACTATACCTGAAGTAAGAGCTGCGAGATAGAATCAACCGGTGGAGGTGGTAGCTGGATCCCATGGCCTTGACAACAACATCGGAGAATGAACCAGAGCCGAAACCTTCGGACTGAATATGATCGCATAAGGAAGTGAGATTACAATCAAGAGAACGAAGCTCCGATGTACTCTGATCACTTTCAGCATGAGAAGGAACCGGAGGCGAAGGCTGAGGCGACGACGGTGGAGGAACCGTCATCCTCATTTGATGCTGGTGGTGGTGGTGGGACACCGACGTTCTAGGGTTCCGATACTCTTGTTCCATGATCGGAATCAAAGCGAAGAAAGGTTCAAATCAATTGTTTTGGGGATTAAATTTCAAACGGAGAAATTACGAACAATGGGGAAAAGGGAAGCCATGGAAGAAGGAATAAGCTGTGACTGTCACACACTTGATAAAAAGTCGCGTGTGGCGTAGAAGTGAGAGCTTAAAACGCCGTCGTTAGGTAGAGTGATTATAACGGCGTCGTTTTTAAATACCGAGATGCGAGATTAGTTATCCGGAGAATACCAACTTCAATAGCCGAATCTAATTCATAGAACCGAACCGAGGATTGTGACCGTTGGAGCCAAAAACCATCCCAACGGCTACCTTTATCTTCTTCTCTTACCTTTTGAATTTTTGAAAATGAAAAAGGAAACGAAATTTTCCTCTTTATAATTACACTTTTCAACCCCACCAAGGATTATTCCCCAAAACAATTATTCAAAACAAAATCTCTCTCTTTCTCTCTCTCTCTATCTCTTTGATTTATCAGAACTTCCATCAATGGCACTTAGGAACATTGAAAACGCTCTTCCGATCTCACATGAGCGACCTAAGAAGCTTCCTAAACTCTCAAAGCAGCCGGAGATTTGTCAGAACGACGAAAACAACCCCGTTCCTCTGCCTGAATCATCCATTGAGTATGTCGCTTCTGAAAACCTCAAACCATGTCCAGATCCGGAATCCTCTGTTCAGGTCAGATTCTTACCTGATTCTATAAATATGTGGAGTAATTTGTTTGGATGATCATAGATTCAATCTATTTTTTATTTTGTTAATATTTTGAAGAGATTGCTGGAAGAATTAGCATCAAAGGACTGGATCAAAGTGTGTGAATCACTGAACAACACAAGGAGATTTGCGGTTCATCACTCTTCTCTGTTGCTACCCATTCTGTGAGTATCTTTCTCATCTTTAATTGTTCAATTAGATTCTAAGCTTATAGAGTCGTTGCTGATTTTGTATTTTTTATATCGAATTGTGTAGAGAAAAGCTTATAGTTGTGATGGTGAAGGCGATGAAGAACCCTAGAAGCGCATTGTGCAAGACTTCGATTATGACTTGTTCAGATATCTTCAAATCTTTCGGAGAAAAGTTACTGGAAGGACCTCATTTGAAATCAATGGATGATCTGGTAACAATCTGTCGTTTCAGCTTTGATTTTGCTATAGATAGTTTAACAAATAGGTTTTAACGTTTGCTATTTTGAAAACAGCTACTGCAGCTGCTAATGAAAGCTTCACAAGACAAGAAGTTTGTGTGTGAAGAAGCAGAAAAAGCACTGAACACGATGGTTAACTCGGTGGCTCGTTTGCCTCTTCTGCGTAAGCTCAAAACTTACGTCCGCCATAGTAACCCTCGTGTCAGGGCCAAAGCCGCCGTGTCCACCTCCAACTGCGTTTCTAAAATGGTATTTCTAATTCTTGAAAATGTTAAAGAGCAAAATGTTATCACCTTCATTGAATTGTGGCTGGTTTTGTCTCTGTTAGGATCTACATGAAATGGAAGAATTCGGGATGGTTGTGATTGTGCAAATGGCTGCGGATTTGTTGAATGACAAGTTGCCGGAGGCAAGGGAAGCCGCGAGGAGTGTGGTGAACTCGGTTTACGAGAAATTCACATGGAATGATGAAGAAGAAGAAGAAGAAGAAGAAGGCGAAGAAGGGAACAAACAAGAAGCTTGGCAGAAGTTTTGTGAGAAGAGTTTAACAGGGCTCAATGCACAAGCCATGATCAAGATCGTCTCGTCTCAATAAATTTCTAAAAGGAGATGTATCTTTGTTGTCTCTCTGGTTCTCTGATTCATGTAAAATACGTTTTTACATGATTATAATAACAATCTTTCTTTTAACCTTTGATAAATCAAGAGCTCTTCTTCTTTACTGGTTGGTTTTTCTCTGATGACACCTTCGTTACACAACATAAAGAAACTCCGTCGCCATAGCCTTCTGATAAATCAAGAGCTTCTTCTTTACTGGTTGGTTTTTCTCTGATGACACCTTTGTACACAACAACCTAAGAAACTCCATCGCCATAGCATTAGCTAAAGATAAAGAATCACATAACCAAATTTTGATCCAAAAGTGAACTCATAGAGTAATTAAACCATTAAGCATACAGTGTCTGCAGCAATCAATGAGTGTTGGTTTGATAATCTAGTGAATACTGGCTTTGACCTCCCTGTTTCGATATAATCTTCAGGCTTCTCTGTCCTAATAGCTTGCTTTCTCATCAATGAACCATAATCCAATCCAAAAGCTATCTGTAAAGTCATCCAAAATATTTGGAGTATAATTATAATTTTACCAAAACTATTGGGGCTAAAGTAAATATGTACTAAACATTGGGACTGTTTTCTGAATTCTCAGAACATATTTGAGGCTAATTTGCATGTCGTACAAAATAGTTGAAAATTAAAGCTCCGAGTGACAGACTGACTTTTGAGTTGAAAACGTTACGACTTAGGGGAGTGAAGAGTAGAAATGTGGCGCCGGAGCTTTAGCACGACCGGCGTGACTTTTGGTCAATTGACGAAGAAGAAATGGGACGCGGTGGTGATCGGCGGCGGCCACAACGGTTTGATTGCTGCGGCTTACCTGGCACGCGGTGGTCTCTCCGTCGCCGTTCTCGAGCGCCGCCATGTCATCGGTGGGGCGACAGTGACGGAGGAGATCGTTCCTGGATTCAAATTTTCACGTTGCAGTTACCTCCAGGGCCTAATGCGTCCCTGTATTATCAGGTTTTAAGTCTTAAATTTCTTTTGAATTCGTTCGATTTTAGTTACCCTCGTCGTCTCCGATCACAGATTGTGGTTAATTTGACATTTTTATCGGTTTCTGGTTTTGGATTCGAAAGAGATTTAGAGTTAGGCAAACACGGACTTAAGCTTCTGAAGAGGAATCCTTCGTCGTTTACCCCTTGCTTGGATGGGCGTTATCTTCTTCTAGGACCAGATCAAGCACTTAATCATTCTGAGATTTCCAAGTTCTCGAGACATGATGCCGATGCTTACCCAAGGTGAGCAATAAGATGTAGATACGAAGTGGAAACCCAGATTATTCTAATTTGGGCATAAAAATTATCGTCAAAAAGGTACTAAAACTGATTGTTTTGATTTGCAGATACGAGAAGCAGCTAGAGAGGTTCGGTAGATTCATGGATCCTCTCTTGGATGCAGCTCCTCCAGAATCTCTGCAAGGTGTCTCTTCTTTTAATGATAAGCTGAGCAATAAGATGTACAAATCTGCTTTCTGGGCTCGTTGTCTCCGGCAAGCAGCTTCTTTGGGGCAAAAAGATATGGTGTATGAATGATTAAGCTGATTTTGTGTGTTATAATGCTGTAACATTATCTCTTAATGTACTTTGTTAGAAGCCCTCATTGTTTATCTGAATGCTCCTCTTTAATGCACTAGTGTTTTTTTATTTTGGTGAAGGGACTTCATGGATCTTCTACTGTCCCCAGCTTCAAAAGTTTTGAACAACTGGTTTGAGGTGGTTTTCTGATCTTAGCACGTATTGGTCCTACGATTAGCATTAGCATGTACTGTAGTAGTAATATTTGATCTGACACGTTTTCTGTTGGCCTTTTGCTTGCAGTCTGATGTCCTGAAGGCGACTCTTGCAACAGATGCCGTGATTGGATCTACGGTAATTGACTTTCCTAAATTAGATCTTGAGGTTTGAGGTTTCAAATTTATTGAAATGGAGTCGTTTTGCGATGTGCTTATTTACGGTCAGGAAACTGCTCATACTATATTGGGGAGTTAATGTATTGGTCTGAAAATTGATTGACAGGCCAGTGTCCATACTCCTGGAAGTGGATATGTCTTGCTACATCATGTGATGGGAGAAACAGATGGAGAGCATGGCATTTGGTCGTAAGTATTTGATATATTGAATTGTATTTTCCTCTAGATGAATTGGCAATGTAGATATAGCTTTGTATGATTTACATAAGTCTGGATGCGTAAGTAACTGAAGAACTCTTTTACCTGATAATAATAATAAACATGCATCCGCGAGGTGTACATGAAGTTCACAAGATGACCTTTTAAAGTAAGGCCTGACTCTGCCGAGTAGCTGATAAGAAATCTTTTACAGCTACGTCGAAGGTGGGATGGGCTCTGTCTCCATGGCGATAGCCAATGCTGCAAAGGAAGCTGGCGCTCAGATTTTCACAAACGCAGAGGTATTTGAAGGCATCCCTTGTTCCTACGTTATGCGTAACTGTGGAATTCTAATTAACATCTCTCTTATCGGAAAGCAGAACCGCTTAGTACACTCAAATTTACTTTGCAGGTTTCTGAAGTATTGACAGAGGATTCTAGCATCGTGAAAGGGGTTAGTTTGTCTTCAATGATTCCTGAATGAAGTGAAAACTTGAATCAAACTCATCCGACATTATCTGGTATAAGGTTTTGCTTGCTGATGGTACACGGGTGGAGTCATCGGTTATATTGTCCAATGCAACCCCTTACAGAACTTTTGTGGTAGATCTTTTCATATCATATTTTGCCTACTTGCAAAACTCCATTATATGTCACTGTACATTGAGTTCTTCTGTTTCCGATAACAGGAGCTGGTTCCGACCAATATTCTTCCTGAAAAGTTCGTTGATGCTATAAAGAACTCAGACTACAGCTCAGTAAGCATTCTATGTCATTTAAGTTCCTCATTCTCTCGATCAAGGGGAGATAAATCTCTACAGAAGCCAAATTGGTTTTTTTTTTTTAATTTTATTTCTCCATCTAGCGAAGTATTTGGGGATTGATTATTTGTTTGATGTGAACAGGCAACTACCAAAATAAACTTGGCTGTTGACAAGTTACCGCAGTTCCAGTGCTGCAACACTAATCATTCAAGTCCAGGGCCAGAGCATTTCGGCACTATACACATTGGTGCAGAGAAGTATGCTTCATGCTAATTTTATCTTGATTTTTTGGCATCTCCAAGAACAATTAAAAACATCAATGGCTCTGTTCTATCTCTGGCCCTGTCAGCATGGACGAGGTTCACTCAGCATGTCATGATGCTGAAAACGGCTTACCATCACGAAGACCAGTGATCGAAATGACTATTCCATCTTCACTAGACAGTACCATATCTCCTCCAGGCACACTTATACTCCTTTTACTTTGCTATTCAAACCCTTTTTTACGTACTTGTGTTAGTATTAGAATGCATTTTAGCTCTGAATGTGATTTTGTTTATAGGGAAACATGTAATCAACTTATTCGTCCAATACACTCCTTACAAGCCATCAGATGGAAGCTGGGAAGATCCTGCGTATCGAGTGAGTTAGTTATATACACTCTTATGCCACGTCATTACTGCTGTTCCTCAAATTCTACAAAACAGGCCAATCCTGTCAGGGGTTTACTGTTTGATTGTGTTAAATCAGGAAGCATTTGCACAGAGATGTTTCAAATTGATTGATGAATATGCACCTGGATTTAGCTCGTCGGTCATTAGCTACGATATGCTGACTCCTCCCGACCTCGAACGGGAAATTGGTCTAACAGGTAGATTGTGTAGCAAAATATCCTAATAAATGGGATATGGCCAAACCATATTGACATCTCCCCACCATCTGTATTATGCAGGTGGAAACATCTTTCACGGTGCCATGGGATTAGACTCTCTCTTCTTGATGCGACCTGTGAAAGGATGGTATAACTATAATCTGCGCACTCTCACAACTCAAAAACAGTCTTTACGATTCATGATTCAAAACTTTTGTTGGAAAAATGTGACACACAGGTCGAATTACAGAAGCCCTTTAAAAGGTCTCTACTTGTGCGGAAGCGGAGCTCATCCTGGAGGCGGAGTTATGGGCGCACCAGGAAGAAACGCAGCTCATCTTGTTCTTCAAGACTTGAAATGAATCCAGCGATAATAATCTCAGACTGCTTAACTTCTGTGTTTTGGATCTTTGACTACAAATTAAAAGCTCCTCCGAACTCTCTGTTTCCTCCAGAGACTTTCCCGGTCTCTCTTGGTGAGGACATATGCGTTATGTTATCAACCAATAAGAAGACTCCACGTGTAATTTGACCTAAAAACAACAAATATGGAAAGTGATAACTATAAGCGGACGACAACATCGGCGCCGCAAAAAAAAAAAATCTAAAACTTTGATGATAACTCTTCCACCCCGAGACGACGATGAAGAAAACGGCGCAGACGAAGCCAAGATGCTCCTCATCGGCGAGAATGGGATCGACGGTGAGAGTTTCCCTCCTCTGTGTGACGGTGCACCGGAGCTACAGCAGTACGACATCCGCTCGATCGAGTCAACGGTCGTGATCCGTCAACTGACGTCACAGGGTCTCTCCTTCCAGCTCTGGCCAGCCGCTTCTACTTTCGTCAAGCTGCTGGATAACTACCGCCGAGACCCTACCAACAGCCCCCTCGCCGCAACGCTCTCGTCGCTGAAATCCGACGGTCCAGATTCATCAACGCCTCCGTCGATAAACATACTCGAGCTCGGATCCGGAACCGGCGTCGTCGGGATCGCTGCGGCGGTCACTCTCTCTGCTAACGTCACGGTGACGGATCTCCCCCACGTCCTCGACAACCTCAGCTTCAACGCCGACGCGAACGCTCAGGTCGTGGCGAGATTCGGCGGCCGAGTCCACGTGGCGCCGCTACGATGGGGAGAGGCTGATGACGTGGAGCTTCTGGGCAGGAACGTTGACCTGGTTTTGGCGTCTGACGTGGTGTACCACGACCATCTCTACGAGCCTCTACTAGAAACGCTGCGTTTAATGATGACGACGATGCAGTTGGAGGGAAAGAGATTGGTTTTCCTGATGGCTCATCTAAGGAGGTGGAAGAAAGAATCTGTCTTCTTCAAGAAAGCTCGAAAGCTCTTCGATGTCGACGTTATACACTCTGATGTTCCTCAACAAGGTTCCAGAATCGGCGTTGTGGTTTACCGTTTTGCCACGAAACAACCAAATCAAAATGGTCGGGTTGTTCGTGTTAAGTGTTAACAGTTGCAATATTCAGGATCAATTTCCCAAAAATGTGTGTTTCAAAAGTGTTATTAAATTATATCATATGAGAATCATAAACATTTAATCCTATCTAAATTTAGAAGGAAAGAGTCTCGTACCCATGGATTTTGAGATTTTGAAATTAAATGTTTGCTTCTTTTAGAGAGGTTGTGGTCAAAGATTGCGTAGTTGCGTTGATTGTTTAATTTTAAACTAGGTGATAAAGAGGAATTTATTATTTTGTTACATGAATTCAAATTTAAAATTAATAACCAAATTATATTTTGAATTAAGAATTTTTTTTTCCGATGAAGCACCACCATCGATTTTTAATGAAAGATATAAATTAATTGATTTGTTGCTATTAATTCAACCATATAATGAAAGAAATTAATTGATTGATTATTTGATCAGATTAATGGTATTTGTAATCAGATTTATTGGTTTTGGGACTTAATCGAATCTTCGAATTTTTCAAAAGTGATCTTTTGACAAGTTACTCTTTGAGATTTATTTTCTAAATCACAAAGTATGACAGGTCTTATTAATAAAATTGACTAATCACTTTTCTTTCTTTACTAAAACACATTTAATTAAAAATATTGGTTTGATATATAAATGACATTGATAGCAAACATGTGAAAGTGGTTATGTGTGTTTATGATATTTTTGATGTCTTAAGTTCGATTCCCCAATTTTATTTTATTTTTTTCTAATAAGATTTGTGACAATGAATGTGGTAGTGACACATCAGCAAAATAACATTATTATAAATATGTTGAAAAGTAAGATTTGTCTCTAAAAATATTTCTCAATTAATATATAAGAGATTTATACTATGCTTTTTAAAATCAAATGACAATGCATGTGTTAAGTTAACTAAGGAAACTCTTACGCACTAAAACTATAAATTTGTAGGAGCAATTTTTTTTTTTGTTATCTGGATAAATATTAAAACTTGAGGTGATTACAAACAAACCAAAGTAAGAGATGCACACCCACATCGACCAAACAATAGACACTCCAGCTCCACAAAGGAGAAGAACAACAAGACAAACATCTTACACTCCAAAAAATGACTAAGCTCTAAGCTTTTTAAAACCATAACAACCATCACAAAGAAACAGAGGCGTGCCTTTTCTCAACATCAAAGATCAAACCAAAAAGGAACCCTTGGGTTACATAAGAATGAAATCTATCCTCTTTTGTAACACTTTGAGCTATGAGAAACGCACCTCTGTTTATGACACGGAAAACCAATTCAACTAACCACTCTAGCATAAGCTCAAAAAACGATTAAGCTGCAAACCTTGACTTTTAAAAGAAGGCCAAACTTCTCTAATCGGTTTAAGCTCGCACGAGCATCATTATCCAAGTCGTAGGAAGCTCCAGCCACAAGAACATGAACATGAAGGTTGTTTATGCAAATGACCTGAGAAAGAAAATACAAGTAATAGCAACAATAAAGACTAATGCAAAATATATAGAACCAAAGGAAAACGACAAATGCAAAAAAATCTTTAATCAAGCAGATAATACCTGGTATGTATTAAATATATCGCCAACCCTTCGTTCCAGGTTATCCAACATGATCTATGTGCTTCCACGCAAAACAACGGTATAGATAAAGTTACCAGCCTCCACGTTTCTTGCAATAGTGAAATAAAATAAAACATCACAAGAAGACAGACAATGGCCTACGATCAATGAAAGATAAAAAAAAAAATAACCAAAAAATATAAATTAATTTCAAATGAGTATTTATTGGTATTTCTAATAATATTTCCATGAAAATAATCAACTAGGTCGATGAGGACAGTGAGTCTATATCGATAGTTAAAAGGCATGCAACTGAGTCCACATGACCTAATAAGGAGAGGTTTTGAGTTTGTACAAAACTCGTACAAAATCCCTTATAGATAGTGTTTGTCCTCAAGATAAATATCATATGCATTCAAAGTTACAAATTCCCTTGAAATTTTGCACTTTGCAGGATTAATTACAACTCAATGTTGTAACAAATTGCCATTCGAATTACACATTTGCAAAATCTTTGAATTTCAAATACTATTCCACTATTTTCTTAAATAGTGTTTATGCATAATGTTATTGATAATCAGATGCATATTTGTAAGTATGAAAAATTATAGTATCTGGTATATTATTAAAAAAATGCCCAAAAAGAAAACTCTTCCATATTTAAATTGAAAATATATGTAAATGCAACTAAATATGATCTTTCTATATGTATATTGAAAAATTACAATCTACCAACAGTCAAATATCAATTTCCAATCTACCAACAATCAAATATCAATTTCTAAAGTTTCTTAGTGGGGTTTGGAATAAAGTAACCGATAGGATTACAGATTCGATTGTTTATTCTAAGAATTCCCAAACGAAACACGCATTTCTTGAACTCGTTGAAAACCGAAGTTCTAGCCGAAAACAAGAGTTTAAGAAAGCAAAGCTTCTTTGATAAATAATTTCAATAAGTCGTAACCTTACAAACCAAGGCATCAACGATATGTATAGGTAAAACCAAAGCCCTTATGAGTTTAAAAAAAAGAAAACATACGTTTAATAAGAAAATGTAAAGATTAAAGAAAAGGAAATTTAATTAAAAACTAAAGTCAAAACCAATGAAAATATACGCTGCATCAGAACGTTCTCTGCGTTCAATTAATTTTGGAAACATACGTTTAATAAGAAAATGTAAAGATTAAAGAAAAGGAAGTTTAATTAAAAATCAAAGTCAAAACCAATGAAGATATACGCTGTATCAGAACATTCTCTGCGTTCAATTAATTTTGGAGATATTCTTCGGTAAGATTAAGGAACTTTCACCTATCAATAGATACATAATTGGACCTATACACATATAGCTCAAATGAAAAATTGTTAATTTTGTGAATTTGTAATTCAAGTTTTAGTTTATAGCTAACATAGCACAATATTTAATTATTTTCTTAAAGACGCATAGTTTTTTTCATACTGGTACTTCCATAAAATTGATCAACTACGCATGACAAGGAGTGTGTGTATCGATAGTTAAAAGGTCTGGGCTGAGTCTACATGACCCAACAAGGAAAAGTGATGATGTCATAATTTACGTCAGTAGCCGTGACCAAATGATGCGGCTCCTTCGCTTTTAAGTATTAAGCTACGCCTGCATACATTTTATAACCTACTCCTTACGGTTACGATGGTTATTTCTCTTGACACGTAACATAAGGGAGAAAGTAAAGTAAAAAGAGAATAAAGAAAGAAAAACGAGTGGCTTCTCTTACTTTGATTGTTTTTTCTTCTTTTGTTGATGTCTAAGAAATTGCATCAATGCTAAAAAAAGGACCAAAAAATAGACCACATGCTTTGGGATTTTTTTTAATAACTAAAACCAAAAAGAATTGTTTTGCAATAAATTTCATATATATATACTTTTCAATTATAAAAAAAAAACAATAAATGTATCTCTTGCATTTCACATTGGCCTCCTAAACGTCAAATTTCAGAATTAGGTGAGACACTCTATTGTAATAATAATCTGAAAACCAGTCCAAACATATGAAAGCAACTTGTTACTCTTTCATCGTTTGTTCTTGGATCAGAGCATGAAGGGCTCTTTCAACATCTTCAAATGGTTGTCCAGCATAAAGCGTAAGCTGCCTCTTCTTCACGACAATCACATTCTTGTCACCAGAACTCACTTCGTTACGAAGATCCTACGATAATATCAAAATTCAGGTCCACTATTCTCGTAAAATTAAGTAAATTTCACAGACACGGACATTTAGAGATAAGATTGTTTTGTAAAAGAATGAGATTATTATTTACCTTGGTTGATATGGGAGCTACATTGGCGCTGAAATCATCCAAGTCTTCAAAAACTGATTCGAGCAGATAAGAGAAGTTTACAGCATCGCTTTGATCCTCAAATGCAATCATGTGTGAAACCTGGCCCTTGTTTTGTTCCATGGACTCGGTCCTAATAGTAAAATATCCCTCAGATATTTCTTGGTCGATATTACTCCGCATGAGAACTCTCTGAATAGAAGAGAAAACAGTCAGCCAATTCAGAGCTTATAAAATTACAGACCGACAAGAACAATGCTATAATATACAACCTACCAGCACATAGGGAAGCTTCAGCCACCACATATTGTTCTCTTTCCCAGATTGTTTCTCCCTGGCTCTTCTCATCGAGTTTCCTTTCCTAACTTCTCCATGTTGGCCTGACAATGAAGTCCTACCAAATCCGGAACCAGCTTCCATGTTTGGTTTCCGTCCCACTTGATTTCCAGATTTTCTTGAATTGTTAACTTCGTTTGATGGTTGCCTTTGCTCAGATTCCTGAGCAGCACCTAAAAGTTTTAAGATAAGCTGTAGGAATTGCAATAGTTCAACTTCATGCCTAGTTTTCATATTCCGTATACTTAACCAACTCATAAGATTATTACGCATGATCAACTTCGCAGATAACTACCTGTTCTTTCCTAGTCAATTCCAAGATCTATTCAGTACAATGACATCCCTAACAGCACCATTTGTTTCTTGCGAATCAACACAAGTCATCAATGTACTTAACACAAGATGTTTGCAGGATTATGCACTTTATTCTAAAAACCTACCAGAAATCTTCTTGGAATCTGAAGGCCCTGCTTCTTCTTGCTCTTCTTCTTCAGGATTCTTCTCACCATCTCGAGACTCACTAACATTTCCATTTTGCCATGTCTCATTGTTTCCTTTACTTCCACTAAAGCCTTTCACGTTACCTTTCGCCGGTTTCTCGGCTTTAAACTTGTACTTCTTCTCAAACATCAAACTCTTCTCATCCTTCAAATTATCATTTCTAGATTCATCCGACGGTTCTACACGCAATCCCGCTAACCCTTTTCTCTGCGAATTCAACCGTTTCTCCATGTTAGACAATCTTGCTTCTATCTCTTTCTCGATGTCAATCCCTCCACCAGGATTCGAGGTCTCATCTTCTTCTTTCTCACCACTCTTTGCCTCGCTCCTACGTGCTTCCCGTGCCATGGCTCTGATCTCTGCAATCTTCTCATTCATCTCGAGATCTTCTAGCGAAACCACATCGCTCGTTCTTCCCCCAGTTTGCAAGTTCAGATTCAGTGAAACACTCCTAGTCGAATTTCCGCTATCCACGTTTTCACTCGAATTTTCCGGCGTTTTACCGGATTTTGTTGAGTTTCCGAGGAACAAAACAGCGCACACAGTTTGAAAAGCGAATATTCCGATAAAAAACAATCCGTACTTCGCTATTGACTTCGGAGAGAGCTTGCTCAATATGCCACTCATCTCGTTCGGCACAACCGAGCTACTAGAGACGACCTGAAGCTCCTCTACAACATCGTCCTCGTTGGATAATATGTCGCTTGGAGGAACATTTTCCGGCGACTCGATTCCGGTTGAGACGGTTTCCTGTGGTATCGGATTTAGGGTTCTGAGGATTTTGGGTCGCAGGTAATTTTTCCTTTTTGATAACTTCGACGAGAGCGGAATTGAAACCGAAGAAGAACACCGGATAACTTTTGAGGAGATTCTCTTTCCGGTGAAGTACGACGGAAGCAAAGTCGAAGGAGATGTGAAGTCGGCGCATCGGAAAGCCGCCATGGCTGCGGCGGAAATGGCTTAGCCAGAGAGACATTAGCCATTAGGCACATCATTTGAAAAAGAAAAAAAACATTAATAACAAATAAACCCCACACCTTTTTAAAAATTCCGGATATTCCTTATTCAAATTCAAAATTTTCAAAATTGACCAGAATGGATAATTTTTATTTTGTCCTCTAACTAGGCAAAATCTTTGTTTTTGTCTTGAGCCGCCCATTTTGTTTTTAGTCACTCTCTCTGTGTGTGCTCTCTCGTCTTCCACACCATCACTTCCACAGCCACAAGCTTCAGATAAATCCTAACAAAACCCTAAAAACCTTGTCAGACAAACAGAAAACCACAAACGACCTCTTTTATGTCCTTCTTCCTTGTCGATTCTTGTTTCCTTTGTTTTGTTCTGTGGCTCCTTGGATACTTTGGGTATAAACTATAAAAAGAAGGTAATATGGAGCCGGAAAAGCTTCGAGGTATTTCAATTATTGCGGCAGGAGCGGTCGATTCGGTAAAACCTCGAGGTATTTTGATTCCTGCGGCAAGAGCGGTGGCGGCTGATGCGTTCCTGCTCACGCGCACTCTCTCCGGCACGTTCTCCTCTGCAGGTTCTGTACCAATCCGTGCACCTCTTACAGTCGATGACGATGATGATACTGGTTCTGTTACCGACGAACATGACTCAGCCGGTAGTGACGCTAGTAGTTACAGTAAAGGACTCGATTCTGGGACTGATGACGGGTTTGAGTCGATTTCGGGGGATGCAGACGATGAGACTGAGTTAGAGGATGTGGTTATGGGTGGGGTTAGGGTTCATAGCCTTGTAGGGGATAACCCAGGTGGAGAAACTGGAGAAGGGAGTGATTTTTCAGGCGGGAGTGTGATTTATAGACCATTTGCAGGTGATATTGAGGAGGAAACGTCGGTGAATTACTCTTCTTTTGAGGAAGAGAGTGAGAACAGTAATGAAGTTAGCGAGAGTGAAGTTAGTGAAGCTGATGGAGTTAGCATGAAAGCAAAAGTAGTCGTTCCTCGGGCCATTTTGTCATTGGATGATGATGAGTTTGATGAAATTTTGGGTAGTGGTGATGAAGAGGCTTCGTTGGTGCGTGTAACAAAGGCTCCAGGCGATGAAGAAACCCAACTCGAAGATAGGACATTGCAATTTGGAGATGTTAGAATGGTTGATGAACCAGAGTGCTCGGGTTCTGTTGTAGAGGATGTCGTTTCCACAGAGGAAGAAGCGGTGAGGATGAACTATTCAAATAGATTAGAAGATGGTTTGATGTCCTTAAGGAATATTGATGAACAGAGTCTCGGTGTTCCATCAGGAGGTTCTAATGAAGACAGCTCTGTTGAGTCGAGCGTGGAATTAGGTGGAAGTTCCAGGCAACTCATTGAGAAAGGGGTTTTTGAAAGAAGTATCATCAATGATGATGGTGGTGGTAGCATTCATGAAGAAGACGCATTGATGAAGCAAGGTGACGTAGAAGGAGTAGAAGATAGTGCAGCTGAATTAGGAGAAATGGGATCGACTGATAACCCAGAGTGCTCAGGCTCTGTTACAGGTGAACTTGTTTCCACGGAGGAAGATATGGTGCTAGATAAATTTTGTGGCGATGGTTTGGTGTCCGTTCAGACTAGTCTAGGCGTTGTGCCGAGAGATTGCAGTGATTTTCTGGTGGAAAGTGAAGGAACCACTGTTGATGCGGATAGAGGATTAGATGAAACTTTCAGCCAGGTTGTCGAACAAGGGGTAGGTAATGGAAGTATCAGCAAGGAGAGCAATAACAGGAATGATGATGATAGTTCTTGTGAAGCAGAAAAATCGATGATTTCAGGTGAGGGGCCTATTGGATTAGGAAGTAGAGAATCAGGAGATGAAGACACTGGAAATGTGATACGCGAGACAAAAGAGCGATGGGACAATGATAGCTGTGCTGTTAATGAATTAGAAAAACCTGACTGTGAGGGCGTACCTGAAATTGGTATGAGTTCTGAGAGTTTTCATTTGAGTCCAACTCTGGATGCTGTAACGACGAGGAACCTTGAGGTCGCTGGAGGAATAGATGTTGTTGTAAGTGGGTGCGGTTCTTCTGAACAAAAAGCTGAACAAGAGGCTGAAAAGGAAGGAAAGCAAGAATCAGAGGATATTGATAAGAAGTTATCACTTCCTGATGAAGATAGACCATCAAGTTTAAGAAGTTCCTTTGAGACGGTCAATGAGAGTGTGGAAAATGGGGGGCAGATTTCAGAACAGATTGATAATCAAGTTCATTTTCAGTCTGATAGTGAACCGAATCAAACCTCAGTCGGCATTGAAGAAACCAGCTTGCTTTCGGTTAAAGATGCGGACAGAACCATGCCTGAAGATTCTTGTGTAATTGCTGATGCTATAATGGAAACTGAGACGCAGGTGGCACAGCTGATTCACAATCACACTTTTATGGAGCTTGAAGAGCATGAAGGGCCAGGTGATTCGAGGGAGAAACACTCTGAATCCACTTTCCAAAATTATTCTGAAGAATTATCCTCTGATCATTCTGTGCAGCTGATAAGTGACAAAGTGAAGGAAAGAGTTGAGAAGACCAAGCTCTTGAAAGAAAAGCTCCAGAAGATTATAAGAAGAATAGATTTTTGCGGTGAAAATTCAGCTGTTACTGAAGTTGAGTCTAAGCTGAGCCTAGCTGGTGGAGAACATCAAACGTCCTTAGGGCTTGATTACGTGTCCGGGGGAACAAAGATAATGCTGCCTGAACAAGAGTTTCCAGATGATCTAGACTTCTCCATTAACGTCCTTGTTATCGGGAAAACCGGAGTGGGAAAAAGTGCAACGGTTAATTCTATCTTTGGGGAGACTAAGTCTCCTGTTGGTGCATTTGGAGTTACCACAATGTCTGCAAATTGCGTAGTTGGGAATGTAGGAGGAATCCTGATAAGAGTACTTGACACGCCAGGCCTCATGTCATCTGCAACCGAGGAACGGTACAATCAGGATGTCCTAAAGACGATAAAGAAGAGTATGAGAACGTTCCCAGTTGATGTCGTCCTCTACGTTGACCGTATAGACGAGAATCCAGACATCCATTTACTTAGAATCGTCACAAGCTCTCTGGGATCATCAATATGGCGAAATGCTATCGTGGTTCTAACTCACGCAGCTTCCGATGTCACATATTCTTCAAGCTACAAAGACTTTATTGCTCAGAGATCTTCTATTATGCATCAATCAATCAAACAAGCAGTTCCAGAGTTGAGCTGTGTAGACCGGAGCAAGATGCCTGGAATTGTTTTGGTAGAGAATAACATGAGCTCTTTACGTGGAAACCAAACCAGCGAATCTACTTGTTCGGACTGGAGATCGAACCTACTGATCTTATGTTGCTCGGTTAAGATCCGGTCAAAAGCCGGTTCTTTGCAAAAGCAGAATACAGTTGTAGAGAAGACCGAGCTTCGATCTTTGACTGTATTATGTTCCTTGTGGAATGTGTTGCTTCTTGGAGATAAGCCAGGGCACGCTTCTCATTCACATGATGATTTGGAGGAGAAGAAAAGGCGTTTACTGGATTCCTACCCTGGAATCTTCTGGGACGAACAGAGTCAGGAATGTCTCGAGGAAGAACCAGAAGACGAGGAGAGAAGAAGACGTGAGAGCGAGAAAACCAACAAGGGTTTAAGAAAAGGAAGCGTTCTTCTTAGTCGTGTGAGAACGAGAAGAGGAAGACTTGGGTTCCAAGCAACAAAAAGGTTGGGTATCTATCTCGATACATCTGATTTGCACACAGGTTTTGCCATTGGAGACTATAGAAAGCAGGAAGAACAAGAAGGGAAGATGTTGATGAGGGTTAGAGGCTCCATGTCTGTTTTAGGTCTGGTTCCTATGTTGATGTCTGTATTCACTTGCGTCTATGGTGGAAAAAATATTTAAAATCGCTCATAAGTTATAGGATTTTGTAACATAAATAGATGTGATCTTCCCCTTTTTTTTTGTATCCTGGGTTTACGCTATTAAACAAAAATATACAAGAAGCTTAACTAATTGATTAAGCAACATTAAAACGACCTTTCACTTGATTCCTGATTCTCTTGATGTCAGTTTTGCTACTTTTTCTTCTATTGACTGTTGTGGTTTGTAGATTTATAGTTTCAAATTTCAAAATTTCAAATTTAGATTTGAAAATTGAACACACATGATCCCACTCAATCCAATCATAACGATACCAAAGGAGAAGGGTATTTTGGACCTTTTGTATTTACAGGTTGGATTAAAGGTGATACATCTCTATTCCCGGTGATACACACACTTCTCTCTTGCACACATTGCTCCTCTCCGTCGTCTCATCGATTTTCGCTGAATCAAATTTCTTCATCGTCCGATCAAACGGAAATAACCCTAAAATGGTATGTATGATGCTTTCGTACCAGCGCGCTTTGCTTGATTTGCAATCGAATTTATGTTTTCGTGAACCGAACCCTAACCCCGTTCTTCAGATTTGTCGATTGGAATTTAGGGCTAATTTTCCAGATATTTCGATTATCAGGTTTATACAGTTCTGTGGCGTCTAGCATGCTATTCTTCTTCTTCTTCTTCTTAATCTGTTTTCTCTTGGCTTAAACGTAGGCTGAAATCCTTAGAACGCCAATGAAATCTGGACGATTTTTGATAATAATTTTCCGAGTTACAAAAGGCTTTCGCATTTGTTCGATTTCCTTTTCTTTCTGTGGATTTGTTTGTACTTGAGAATTCAGTCTTTACACCATTTCAGGATCGGATGGACGATCTTGTAGTATATGACGATGTTGATTAGTCTTGCTTAGAAATGTCCATGTATTGATATTTCTGTGTGAAATGTTGGTACCAAGATAGTTCAGATAGAAATACGATAGCCCATTGCTTTACTTTTTGACCTTCAACGATTTCATCATTATCATAAAGCTTCATCATCATCCTCATCCTCCTTTCCTGATGCACGCAATAGATTAATGGATTTATGTTTTCTGTGTCTTTTTCTTCTTTTTTTTTTTTTGCTGACAGGATGGGCATGATTCTGAGGATAATAAGCAGAGCACTGCTGATATGACAGCTTTTGTGAGTTATCCATTTACTAATAGAAATATTCTATCTTCATTCATAATCTCTATGTTTTGTATGCTTTTGATTTTGAGACAATATCACATGATTTTCCACTGAATCCTTGAATTCTAATACGCAGGTCCAAAATCTTCTGCAGCAGATGGTGGGTTTTTCAAGCTTTTATGTCTTTCTTAGGCCCTGGTATTACAGCTTCAACAGGTAGATTCTGATAAATTTGGTTTCTTTTGTGTGTTTCAGCAAACCAGGTTCCAGACAATGTCGGACTCCATCATCACAAAGAATATCCTTATATCAATCTGTGGTTTTACTTTGAATCTTGCATCCATTACAATATGTCAAATGGCTCCCTCCTAGTGCAGTAATAATGATTCTGATACTAGTTTCTCTCTGCCGTTAAATTAAAGGAATGAAATTTAGCACTAGGAATCAACAATTATCTAATGCCACATTAGATGTCTCTTTGTCTCTGATTGAGGTGTTTTTTTGAGAGTCTAAGTGTCTATTCTATAGTTAGCATAGTACGACATGGTTCTATGGTGTGTTCTCTAGTTAAGTTGCTCGTATATACATGTGTCTTGTTCTGTTCGGTGTATATCCTAAACAAAATGACATTTGCCACTGATATAAGTTTGGTAACTCGAGTCACTGAATTTTGATCAGCATTTTGTGTTTCATGACATTGGTTTCGATCTGTCCCTTTACATAAATCGTAATCTCCTTGACTTTGATGGTTCACTCGATGACATGGGAGGCAGAATCAATGAGCTGGAGCAAAGCATCAATGATCTAAGAGCCGAGATGGGAGTAGAAGGCACTCCTCCTCCTGCCTCCAAATCAGGCGAAGAACCCAAAACACCGGCTAGTTCCACTTAAGGTCATGATCCTTTTCGCTTATGGCTGCATCTGCAGAAAACACTGTGAAGTTTGTTAAGAGCAGTATTACTTTTTTAAAATTCCCGTTTTAAAGACATGAATATGTTGTTGAGTTCATCAATAGATTGATAATGTGGTACATCAACATTATTCTGCACTCATGAATTGCTTTTTACTTTGGTTTTGAGAGAAGTGACAAGTCTAATGCCTGAAGGATTTATATTACTGTATATACTTTATAGGAGGAGTCGAATGAATCGTAGGGTTTGAGTCCTATACCGAATATTAGCAATTATAAGTTACAACTCGTACATATACATGTTTGATTTGACTGAAGTGAACGAGTCTGAAAGACATTGCTTCAATTTGTTTCAGATGCAGTTTTGTGTTTCGCACGGAAATTATTATTTTATTTTTTTAATAAAAAAAAACGAGTCTTCTGTTTGTATTTGGTATTTACATTGACGCAGGAAAATTGTGAATGCATTTGAGAAAATATATACAAATACAAATAATTTAGGTTAAGGTACCCTATCAAATCTATCATTATCAATAGCGATAGCAATCTGTGATGAGTTGGTTTATGCTTGTCATGAGGCTTTGGAGTCTGCGGTCCAAAGTCCAAACTCCAAACCAAACCCCTTTCTTCAAAACCTGGTTTATTTGTATTAGTTTATTATTTTATTTTGTTTTCGTGGGGTGTAAAGAGATAATAATTTATGTAAAAAAAAAACCCTTGAGGGCCCGAGGAGCAAATAAGGGCCGTTAGATGATGTGCATTAAATTAAAGTCTCTTGTTGTATTCATATTTAATGCTGTGTTTTTTTTTGTACTTTTTTTCTTTTCTAATTCAGTCTCCCTCTAATTTGTTGTATTCAAGAACCTTGAATTTTTTGTTTTTGTGGTACAAAATTTGACAAAGAACTACATGAATCACAATTATGACATAAAACAAAACTAATTTAATTTCATTAATTATGATGAATTCAAAATTACAAATGAAAGCATTACACCAAGAGAAACGTAATAAATACGCCACGTGTGGTTCTGCCGAAAGTGTTTGCATGTGAAGCTGCCTTTACTTGGCCCCAACCAATCCTAATTATTGCCTCTTTATTTCCACTTCTCCACAATTATATTCATTATATTCAACAAAATAGGAAAAACCCAAATTAATTTATTTTGTCTTCCTGTAAACCGAATTTGTCAATTTTGATTTGCTCCATCATAATTTTTCTCCGTTTCAATATGAACAACTACAATTTTAATATCACATATATATACCATATGAACGAACATCTGGTATTTCTTCAGCACATGCAAAAAGCACCCCATACATATTATTAAACTACATATGTAATCATTATTGATAATTGATAAATTAATCAGGAATGTATACATCTACAGATTGTTCCACATATTTCTTCTGGTCATATATCAAACTTACATCAAACTAACAAGTGATGTAAATATTCCCAGAAAATGTAAATACATACTATATGTATGTATCATTTGTTTTACGATTGATACTGTATGAAATTATAAACATACAAGTAAAATAAAAATACCAGGAGGAAACAAACCCAAAAAAAAAAAATCTGAAAAATTGTATATAAGTAAAAACGAAAGAATCGAGAAGAGAAATTAAGGATGAGAGAGAGAGAGAGATTATGATCGCCTGCAACGAGTAATGGCGCTACAGCCACGAGAGTAAGGGTTGGCCTGAGCTCCACGTCGGCAATTGTAGTAAGATGCGCCGCGACGGGAGCAAGGAACCGTGTTTCTCCTCAGCGCACCGTAGCTGATGTAGCTCGTCGTCGCTAAGATGCGCCGGTTTATCTCGGAGTCCATCTCGAACTCCGCCGTCGAGCACTCGGCGATGGAGCCAGTGCACTCTGTCTCGTTCGGCGTGAAATCGGCGGCGAATCCGGTGGACTGGGAGGTCACGGCGGAGAATAGCCAGTGGACGGTGAGAATTGCGATGATCAGGAAGATTGCGACACCGGATTTTCTGGAGAGTCCTCTCATAATTTCTCTCTCTCTCTCTCTAGTTTTTTTTTTCTTTTGTCAGGTTCAAAAGTTTTTTTATCAAATACAGAGAAAGAAATGGTTTAAAAGAGAAAGAAGGAAGGAAAATGCCACTAGGGTTACGGAATATTTACGGGTTATGCCACTTGACTGTAAAAATACAAGTAGGGAATTTTTCAGTTTAGTTTGAGATCTAATGATGCTTTAACGCGTTCTAATTGCCTGATGGTCAAACACTAGGTTTCTTGTTTGACTTTTCGATTTCGATTTTATTCAATTTAAGAGGATAATGACAATTATATGACGCATTTACTTTTGTATGCTACCAACTTATGAATAAACAATTCATTTAAGGCTCAAAGTGGTTAACAGTCGATAACTAGAGAAATATTTGAAATTAATATATAGAATATTAATGGAGTATAAGAAGATATTCATAGTCATAAATGGTGAAATTGAAAAAAACACTTTTACTATGAGTTTGTAAAATTATATCTTGCAGTAAAAAATTTTGTCCATATTTTGACTGAATTAACTTTAACTAATTAGTTAAAATATTTTTAAAAATATATTTTTAAAAATAAAAAAATATAGAAAACTCAAAAGCACCTTAATAAAATTTTTTTAATCTTTAGTTTTTTGAAAAACATTAAAAATAAATATTTTTGTTATGTTCTATAAATTTTACAATACGTCTTTTTAACTTCAAATCAATTTTTTAAAGTTTATAATACGTATTCTGCACGTTGTACATGTTATACAAAGTTTAGAATACATATTTTTTATTTTGTACTTGTTCTACAAAGTTTAAAATTTGTATTGTAAACTTCATGTGTGTTCTACAAAGTTTAGTATACGTATTCTATATTTTGTATATGTTCTACAAAGTTTAGAATCGGCCTGAGATTTTAAACCGAACCGAGTGAACCGGTTCGGTTATAGTTCGGTTATGAGTGAATAACCGATCGGCAAGATTGATAATTAGATTCGGTTATCGACTCGGTTCGGTTCGGTTCACCCAAAAACCGATTGGTTAACCGAAAATAAACAAAACCCTAAATCTAAATCATCACCAGCCGCCGCCTCCTCTTCTTCTTTTTCTTCCTCGGTTCTCTTCACTTTCCTCTGCTTCTTCGATTCTTCATTCTTCTTCTTCTTCTTCTATTCTCTTCGTCTTCTATTCCTCTTCTTCATCTCTTTCTTCTCCTTCGCTTCCTTCTTCTTCTCTTCTCCTCTTCTCCTCTCATCTTCTCCGATTCCTTTTCTTCTATCATTCTTCTCCTCTTCTTCTATTATTCTTTTTTCTCCTCCTCCATTCTCCTCTTCTCATCCTTCCCTCCGATTCCTCTTCTCCTCTTCGCCTCCTTCCCTCCGATTCCTCTTCTCCTCTTCTCCTCTTTTTTATTTTTCTTAAATTTTTACAATTTTGTTTTTCTTTTAATTGAACCGAATAACCGAACCGAACCGAACCGTTTTAACCCGAATTTATTAAGTTTAATCCGAATTTATTGAGTTTAAACCGAGTTTTAAGTAAAAACAAAAAAATCGGTTAGTTTCGGAAAATTATAAAATATCCGAAATAACCGATAACCGAACCGTAATATTTTCCGGTTAATTTCGGTAAGATTTTTTAAACCCGAAATAACCGAGAAACCGAAATAACCGACCAATTCGGTTCGGTTTACTCGAAGTCGCAGGCTTAGTTTAGAATATGCATTCTAAATTTGTACATGTTCTACAAAGTTTAGAATATGCATTCTAAAAAATTTAGAATTATGTGTATCATAAACGGAAATAAAAATCCCATCAAAATCTTTAAAAGTTATATAAAAAAAATATTTTTATAAAATATTTTCATAGAACATATAGGAAAATAAATGTTTAACTTAAACCCGATATTAAATTTTTGTTTCTTGATAAGTTTTTATAGAATAAATTTTTATTATTTATTTTCTTTTCTTAATTTATTTTTCAATTTCAAATAAGTGTTGTTAATAAAAAAAATATACTACAAAGCCTAATTGTGTATATATTTTGACCTAGAAAAACTTAGAAATGGAGATAATTAAAATAAAATAAATAATTTTTAAGATTTTTTTAGTTTCGTTTTGGGAAAATAGATTATAATGTTAGATGTATAGTTTGGTCTTTTGGAGTGTATACCAATTGTATATGCTGTTAAATTATACAAAATTTAAAGAAATCGATAACAATAAACTTTTATAAAATATCAAATAAAACCATTAGTTTTATCATAATATTAGAATAAAAAGAATGAGAGAAGTAAAAATAAATTTTTATAGAATTTTTTTATATGAATTAGAAGTTTGTTATTATTAATGAGAAAAATCATTATTTGAACATTTCTATATAAATTAAAAGTTTGTTAATTAACAGAAAATTAATTATTATTAATATATATTTTAATTGAATTTTCTATTTTAATTATTAAGGGCAGATTAAGATTATCATTAATTTAAGATATAGTTTTTCAAAGTTTAGAGTCAAATGTATAGTTTCCCAAACCTATAGTAAAAGTGTTCTTTTATTTCAATTTTCCCAATAATAATTGGTATAAATGTACTTGGTTTGTTGGTTCATTGATTGATCGGTTGATTAAAAGCTTCTATCTTAAAAATGTGGAGAATGGAAATCACTATAGCTCCTGAATTAAGATTTTACATATTAAGTAATTTCCCATTAAGTTATCCATGTGTTTTTATCAAAAACTAAAGTTTTCGATATATATGGTTAATAGATCCAAGTTGTGGCTTTTGTATGCTCGAAAACACTGCACTCTGAATGAGTGTGAGTCGTGTGATGGTGATAAATCTGGATACCCGGTTTGTATCCTAGACCGAACCGGTTTGTTTATTGGTTTACGGAAATTGTTGAATCTCTCTGAGTTTGGGAGCTTTTAGTCTCATAGATTTACAATCTCTTAAATGATGTCAAGAACAGAGGAGAAGCTTGGTTTTGAGATCAGAGTACACGAGTTGGTGCATCATTAGAATCAACAAAACCGCGGTACTACAGACCAAAGAGTACTGGTACAATCTAAACGTAGTAGTAGTAGTCACAAGATCATAAGAACAAACAGTTTCATCATCTAATGCTCTGCCTCTTTCACATTGTCATCAGTCGACCGAGCTTCCACTTTCTCTTCTGTCACCTCGTCCCTCTTATCCATTTGCTCTTTGGAATCTTTGGAGTTATCTTGTAGCTGCAAGGACAACCAGAGAACCATTGAGGAAACTATAGGCTAGTTTCTGTTTCGCTATAAGCCGGTCTTTTCCCCGGGTTATATACATTTTTATACTATTAGGAAAAGGAGAGTATCACGAGAGACTCACGCCTAAGCTTTTCAGGCTAGCCGAAACATCATCTTGCTGCTGACTTAAGGTGGTTTTCAGATCTTTGAATTCCTGATTTTTGCAGAAACGAAACAAATCAAAATGTGCATCATGAAACAGAAACCCGGTAAGATATTTGATGTTGCCTGTTGCTCAATATACTACATGCATACCTCACGGAGCTGCTCAACTTCAAGATTCAGAGTCTTCTTTAGTCCAGAGAGCTCCTGTAAGGCACCGAGTAAGAGTTCGCACATCGAATTTCAAAACAGTTCAAGAGGAGAGCTCTTGTATCAAAGGAAAGCAATTCTCTTTGGGAGCAGACATGTATTGAGAGGACTAGAAACGGAACTGACCTCACGGTAGACTTTAACTTGGGTGTCCAGCTTACCTCTCCAACTCTGCAAGTCCTGTGATGATAAATACATAGATGTATGCAAGGCTTGGTTTGTTTAGAGAAGACAATAGATGTCTGAACAACATGACAAATTATGAACAAGGCGTTAAAACCTGTTTCAGATTCTGGATCCTGTTAAGCAACTCGGCCCTTGATTCGCTCAATTCCTAGAGAAAACGAAATCCAAGCTTGAGAAAACCGCTTGGCATCAAAAGATTTGGCTAGAAATACTAATAGAAAAAAAGATTGGAAGCAACACAGCTACACATACCGTAAGCTTCGAATCAACAGGACTGGAAATTTCTTTCTTCTGCAGAAGAAGAAACAATCAAGATCAACATCAAAATTTCAGAACAATTCCACACGGACAAGGATATATAACTGCAGACTCTCCAAAACAAACAAGAAAAGCAACAAGTTTTTGTGGGCAATCAATGCTCTAACATCAATGAGATTGTTGTTATTTATGTTGATTGATAACCAGAGAAACAGTTGCACAGAACAAAACCACAATGCCAATCAGAATTCCATTATTTCTTCACCATATGTGAGAATTATTGCAACAAAATCTGACTCCAAATCTATAGAGATACACAACGATAGACAAGAACCACCAAATGAAAAAAAGCTTTGCAAGTGAATCAACTCAAAATAATGTAACCAGGATATGAGATTGTTAAATCTGTGGAACTTTAAAATGTAGAGAGAATTCTACAAAACAAAAACATAAAATCTACGGGAACACCTATAAAAGGTTGAAATCCACAATAAACAAAAAGTGAAATTAGAGGCAAAAAAAAAAATCGGAATAGCAGAAAGAAACGAGACCTCCTATAGCATTCCAACTCGAATCGAGAATTAAAATGAAAAAAAAATTATATCTACGGAAGTTGCAGACAAAACACGGATCTAGGTCCGAAATGACACAGTTAATCCCAAACCCTAGATACAGATTATAACTCTCAAATTTCAGACCAAAACTCAGAAACCCAGAGCCCTAAGACTACGCGTCCATGAATCGGAAAATCAGAGAGGCGATTGAGAGAGAGAGAGAGATTACAGGAGCAGTAGGAGAAGATACGGAGACAAGAGCCGGGGAAGATGTTGAATCAGAGGTTTTGTCCGCCATAATCGATGTAAAATGCGGGAAATATCTCTGGGATTGAAATCAAAAAGGGAGGATAGATTTTACGGTGTAATAGGATTGAGGAAGAAGAAGAAAGTGGTATCGAGAGAAGGATGAAGAAGAAGATCTATAAGAGAGATTGGTAAAGTGACAAACAAAACAAACATCAGACTATTTAGTGATGTTGTTGGGAGCGAGACTCAAAATTTCAAAAAAAAAAAAAAATTAAATACACCAAAATTCAAATTTTTTAATTTTATCTATAGGATTATTGTTTTTCCCAATACGTGATCTAACTCGGACTAACTCTCATTTTCAAAATTTTAAATAATATATAAAATACTTAAGAAGGATTGGCCATGAAATTAGCTGAATTTAGTTTTTTTTTTAATTATTATGTTTCTATTTCATTTACTCTATTGGACTCAACTCAAAGATGTCAACAACAAAAAAAAAAAAAAGGATGTATTGTGTAATATTTTAAAAATTTAGAAAATGCGTTAACAAGAAGCCGTAAGTGTTGTTATTTGGTGGAAGGAAGAGAAGCAAGAAAGGCGAGAGTAAAAGGAGAAGAGGATTTTCCAAACATTGACCAAAATGGAGGAAATCTCTGGAGAACCCTTTGCACTTGTGGAGTGAGACGATCCAAGTCAGTTCTGAGTTTCAAGAGAGGTCTCTGCTTCTTCTTCTCCTCATCAGATACTTCTTCCTTCTTTCCGTAAAGTTTCAGAACAAACCTTGTCGCCGCCTTTTTCCCGCCTGAGAACTGAATATGATGCCATCCTTCTTCGTTGCTGCTTTTCTCGCCTCGTGCTATCATCAGCTCTTCATCCTCCTCTACCTCGCCTACTTGCAGTGTGAAGTCTTCTATTTCCTCCATGTCAATACCAAGAATCCAGCGCGATGAGCCTCCTGTCTCCATTGAAACCGCTATGCCTCCTGTCTCCATTGAAACCGCTATGACTCTTCTGCTCTCGTCTCTCCCTTTGTCGTCGTTTATGACACGCAGGACCGGGATATCGTGCTTGTCCCATCCAGCCTCGGCGTCCTTCTTGGTAACACAGCTGTACTTGGCTTCGAAACTGACGAAATCAACCTTATTCTCTCTGCCACACTTGAACCCTTCTTTGATATGCTCTGCTTCAATGTTCAGGTTTCCAGGAGTGTTTGAGAACAGCGATATGAACGATACTTGATCTTTCCCGCTTGTATCCACAACATGTACTACCTACAAGTGTACACAACCCATATATCGAAAGGCTGAGTCGCATAGTGTTTTGAAACACAAAGAATTTAAAGAACGCGAATCAAAGGGACTTACATTTACTGCTCTTGCGGTATCTTCAGTAAACGCAGGAAGAACACCAGAAGATACAAGAGAAAGAGAGAGCGCAGTGATAATGCATAATGCAATGACAATCGACCTTTTTGCACCTGGAGACCATAAGTCCGTCAAGAATTATTATATCCTTACTCAGCTTAAAGTTTGTGATTATTGTGATATGTTATAAAGTCTTGAAATAGAGCATTGCCTGAGAGATGAATATAAGCCAGCAGGTATACCATAGTCAGACTAATGAAAGTTGCAATAACAACAGCGATCATCGCATTGCCTAGCCATTCTGGAGTTCCGCCTGGGTTCCTACACACCAAAATACCCAAAAACAACAGCAACTATATAAGGACTGTCGAAGCTAAAGAAGAAGAAGAGAGATTCACAGAACCATTTAGAGTTTGTGTTAGAGTTCCTAATATCTCCTAAATGCCTAAGGCTCCTAATGATCAGAAAGACTATTAATCTGTCTTCCTCTGACCTACTTATACTTTTATTTATCGTTCATCCATATGTATCAAGCATCTCACATTATAGTGCATATCAGCTTACCTGTCAAATCGAACGACCATGCCGATCATTGTGCCCGTTAACCGGATAAAACCCCCTGATGAAACCAGAATTGGTACGGCCAGGCTGATAGCGAGAGTCGCAAGTTTGAGAGGCTTTGGCAATCGGATTGGAGTCAAAGTCGCCTCGAGCAATCCATCTGGACAACCATTAGGTTTGATTAAGTTAAAACTTAGGACAGCCCTATAGGAAAACACTTGTTCAAGTGTCTTCAATGAATATGGTTTAGCCTGAAATGAAAACAAAAGATTGGCTTACATGCAAATGCAGGAGGAACTAGCCAAACCAGAGCGAGGTAAGTTGATCCAAGCTTATAATAGGTTCCGAAAACCAGAAGAACAAGCCACTGTATAAAACCAGCTTTAAACAGCCATCTTTCAGCCTCAAGCTTGGCCAGATTATCCCGTAGTCTTGGTGAGAGTTGCGTTTTGTTCGAGTTTCGGTTTGATGATTTCTTCTTAAGGAAAATAAAGGCGACGTGCTGACCGCTTATCGACCCCAAAACCGCGGGCGACACAAACAGTCCAACCGCCATCCATGGGTTTGAAGCATACGGCACAGGCGACGAAGATATCAAGGGTAGTATGAAGGCAACAGCTACCGAGAAAGCTACCGAGAATATCCACGAGAGGACGATACCCAAACACGACAGAAGGAGCGACACAACAGCAGGAGAACCGCCCATGAGCAAAGACAGAACCCATATAAGAATTGACTGCATGATCACTGAAACGTATAGCATCCTCGCGAAACTTTGCCGGTATACAACCATATACTTCCCCTGAGAATTGACACAGGAGTAAAGGAAAAGACATTAGGACATGGTAAAGGAAACACTAAGTAAATCATCTTAATAGGATAATACAAACAGAATAGTTAGTTCTGAAAAATCACCAAAATGTCAAAATAGACAGCTGAGTCCGGGTTGGATTTCTCCTCTCCCTGGAGTGTTTTCTCCTTTGGCAGATCAGAAGATGAAGCGACACGAAGGAGGAAAGCAAGCATGTTTTCCCCAAGATGCTGGAGCGATCCTGGTTTTATTAGCTCTATCTTATCATTCTGCAACGCAAGCAATAAAAAACATTACACATGGATCGAAACAAGAAGAACAACACTTGAAACAAAACAAAAAGGGGAAATACCTTAGTGTGATAGACAGCAGTATTGTCTGCAAAAGCAAAGTCCAGCCCTGAGAGACCAGCAACCTCCTTGTACACTTGGAAATCAGTCGCAGATTTAATGAGTCCAGAAGTGAACAGATCCTGTCATAGCAAAAGCAGTCACATATAAGATTGTATATATATACCACTAAAAGGAGGCAAGAAACATCAGTTGAAAGTACATACCTGTCCAATGATCTGACCGGATGGATATTTCGCGGCCAAAGCAAAGTTTTCAATAGCCCACGGACTCGGTCCAGCCTACACCCGGATGAGGATATTTCGAACAATCAGAAGGTCTAAATTCTCACTCGGATATAAATGGAAGCAATTTGAAAACACTTCAGGTAAAAGACACAAACAATAGTAAACTATGTCCAATACAACAACTTAACTCCCAGAAAAATAATCAAAACCGTAGCCAAAATTGAGCAAAAAATTACCAAACCGCTTCAGAATTTGTTTTCATACCAATTCCTTTTGATTTAACTGTTTTGTACAATATATATTAGCAATTGTGAGGTTGTGTATAAGATTATACCTGAAAAATACTGGACTTTCCACCCGTGCCCATGGCCTCTAAATCAATAGCTAAACGTACTGTGGAACTCCATGGATGCTGCAATGTGAAACAGAAACCATAAGTTCATGATGTAAGAGATCTAATCAGAGACTAACTAGACCAAAGAAAGGGAGACGGGGAAATGCATATAACTCAAAGCCATTAAGGTCAGTGTATTATCATATTTACCTGAGTAATAAAGCTATGAGCGCCGTTAAGACCTTCTTCCTCTCCGGTATTGAACAAGAAGATAATAGAGTTCTTGAATCCATGAGCCGATTGGGAAACAGAACGAGCTAGTTCCAGCATCACAGCTACACATGAGCTACAATCTCCAGCCCCACCTCTTCATACATTCACCAAAAAAAAAAATAAAAACACACACTTACACTTAATACTAGCAAATATGGAGATGAGATAGGAGATGAAGCAAACAAACGTTGAAAAGACGGTATCGATGTGAGAAGAGACCAGAATAGCATTCTCTCCTGCGTCAGATTCATAATTCGGCAAGATTCTCAACACAACGTGACTTATATCCGAATACAAAAGCGACTTCCCTTTGAAAAGACCACCGACCAGACGATTCACACCGGATTTGGACTCGAAGAAATCAACATTCACATCAACTTCCCAATGAGCGGTTTCTTTAACTTTCTCAACTTCTTCCAATACATACTACAAAGATTTAACAATACAAAAAATTCTCTAAGCACACACAAAATTTAAGAAAGAAAAACAGAAAATGGAGAAACCCCCTCTTAAGACAAACCTCAAGGGCATGGACAAGAGCATCAGAAGAAACGGGATGCGGACCAAACTGAGTCAAAGCCGTAACGTGTTTCATTGCCTGAATCTCAGAGAAACCCCTTTTGCCAGCTTGCGTTGCGGTTAAGGGACGAGGTAGATTCCCATGCTGGTAACTGTAAACAGCCCAAGAGGAGTATGTGATCAGAATCAACAGTGAGAGCCATACTTTTCCCGATCTTCTAACATCAGCCTGCACATCCTCATCCTCCTCTTTATCGAGAGCATCGTTATCGATTTCTTGGCTGGAAGATGGCTCTGAAGAATCTGGAGCCTTGGGGTGACGTTTTCTCATCGTTATCAGGATTTGGATCGGCTCTGTTTCTGGTAATGGTGGAAAAAAAAAACAGAAGCGGGTGTTGACCCGAGTTTGGATCAAGGAATTATACGAAATCCTAATGTCTCCGGCGTAAATGAAACCCTGAATCGAACAGTTTCATACCTGAGTGAGTTTGATTCCCCGCGAATCGTTGTGTCTTGTCTTCTTCCTTCCCCGACAGTAACACTCAGCAGGAGGATAAGCAAGAGTCGCTGTATTTTTTTCCTAGACAAATATCTCAATTCTCAACAAGAAGGAGACGATGTACAAGGTTGTTGACCCAAAACAAAACAAATGTTAAGTATATCATAAAGTGTTGTTTTGGTGAATAAAAAAAACAAATTTATATTTAAGAAACTAACTAATTTTGTAAGATAGAGAGAGAAATTAGTTAGGTTGTAGATTTTTTTTTTTGGATTATTCATCAAATTTTCTCTATAATAACCTTTTTTATTTATTTAAAACTTGAATTTTATTTCTAAAAACACAAAATTTGTAGGCACATCAAATACTTTATGATATATATTTTTTTAAATGTGAAATATCCTAAAATACCATCAAATTATGTTTTTTAAGACAAATGTTTTTTTATTTATTTTGCAAAAAAATGTATACATGTATATATTTAAAAAGTAGTTGGTATATTTGTCTCTAATTGCCCATGAAATTTGTATTGTATTATATTGAATTTAGAGAGAATTTAATTGGTATAAGTAAAATAGATTAAAAACATTAAAAAGTTGAAATCACTGACTTTTGTTAAATATTTTCCCTTTTTGACATTTTTATAAAACAGTGGGATTCAAAAAGCGAATTAGAAAATGGAGTAAAGTGTTTAGTGAGTCGAGCGAGACACGGGAAAACAGCTTTTCCTTTGCAGCAAAGTTAAAGATCAAAACTCTCTCTCTCTCTCTCTCTCTCTCTCTCTCCCTGAGCCGACTCGGTGGCGACTCAATGGGTCAGGAATCGTTTATCTACAGCTTCGTCGCCAGAGGCACTATGGTTCTGGCCGAGTACACCGAGTTCACCGGTAATTTCCCTTCGATTGCTGCACAGTGTCTCCAGAAGCTTCCTTCCTCCAGCAACAGCAAGTTCACTTACAACTGCGATCACCATACCTTCAATTTCCTCGTCGAAGATGGCTACGGTTTGATTCCTTCTCACACTACTCTCTCTGGGTTTCTCAGTTTTTCTCCATTTGAAAAAAAAAACCAACAGTCTCTCGAAAAAGGTGCTGTTTTTAGCTTGAAGCCAGTAAGGGGTTTTGATGGATCTAGCTCAGGATTAGCTGTACGCGCATCATCTGAATCTTAGGGCATTTTCCGTAGATTGGATTCGCCTTACTAGGCGATTCAACAGTGTTTTTGTGTGCTGATTCCTGTTTTTCTGATTTTGGTTTGGTTCTTACTTGGAAAATACCAATTATTAAGCACACAGATCCCATCAAATAACAGGTTTTATAGTTTTTAGACAGATTCAAGTAGAGTCTTCTTCTTACTTCTGCCATGTTAAACAATGGAAGATCATTGGATTTGGAGATGTTTGTGCCCGTCTTTCTATAGGAACTAGTTATGTGTCTGGAGATGAAACTACTCATGCGTTTTATAGTTAACTTGGACTATTAGATCATGCGGATTAGGTTCCACTCTATTAAAAAGTTTTCATCTTTGGCATGCATGAGGCAGGGTTTTGACTGAAACAGTGTTGTTCCCTGAATTGGAATCTCCCTATTTAGCAATATATACAAGTTTAAAAGTTCTTAGACATTGGTTAATTCGCATTATTATTATTCAAGTAGAGTCTACGTGTTTGCTTCTATCCAGTTAAACAGCGATAGATTATTTGCGTTTATGTGCGGTGTCCTTCGATCTTTACAGGACACAGAAAACTGATTAATGCTTCGTGTTGTTAGAAATGTTATGAGGAGACATAGTTCTTCAGATATGATGCGTCCTCTATGAATATTCTTGACTGTGTCAGACTTATATCTTGCAAAAACAATATACTGGTGCATTTCACCAAAAGTCCTTAGAAATGACATATTTGATATTTCCTTTGTTTTACGTTTTCAGCATATTGTGTTGTGGCGAAAGATTCTCTTAGCAAGCAGATTTCGATCGCGTTTCTGGAGCGTGTGAAAGCTGATTTCAAGAAGAGATATGGGGGTGGAAAGGCAAGTACAGCCATCGCCAAAAGTCTGAACAAGGAGTTCGGGTACTTACCTTAGAACTTTAGGGGGACTATAATAAACAGATGTGAGAGATTTCGATTTTTCTTGACGAAAATGGTAATGAAAATTGCAGGCCGGTCATGAAAGAACACATGAAGTATATTGTTGACCATGCGGAGGAGATTGAAAAACTAATAAAAGTCAAGGCTCAAGTTTCGGAAGTTAAAAGTATAATGTTGGAGAATATTGACAAGGTAATGATGCTCATCATTGACTCTCATAGTTTTTTATAGCATTCTCTCTTAGTATGTTTTTTTTTCTGCACACTTAAGACAATCAATCATTGTGCTTTGCTTTACTTTTTACAAACATGGGCATGCAAAAAGCAGCTACGTATTTCACGATGTCCCCCTTAAAGCAGAGACAAATCAGTATGCATTTGTGCTTGTACATATCCAATATTGTGTTGATCTGTTCTCAGGCAATCGACAGAGGGGAAAATCTAACGGTTCTTACTGACAAGACCGAGAATCTACGCTCTCAGGTAAAAAAAGGCGAACTTGACTCCAAAACTAAATTTCTAGACTTTATGTGGCTAATGCTCTCTGAAACAGCCATTTTAATCTATGTTTATTTGAACCTTTTTATAGGCGCAGGAGTACAAGAAACAAGGGACACAGGTGAGGCTGTCTCTTATACACATCTAGATGTGTATAAGAGACAGGCGCAGGAGTACAAGAAACAAGGGACACAGGTGAGGAGGAAATTGTGGTACCAGAACATGAAGATAAAACTTGTGGTTCTCGGGATCTTGCTACTACTTGTTCTCATAATCTGGCTTTCAGTTTGTCATGGGTTCAATTGCACAGATTGAAGAGACAACAAATTACTCAGAATGTGATAGGAACAAAATGGCGACAGAGACAAAAGTCTCTGGTAGAGAGAGATAGGAACAAAATGGTACCATATATGTTGTAAGGTTTTGACTTTGGATGTTGTATGTTTAAATGTTTTATTTCTAAGTACCATTCACATCTTCTATGTTGGGGTGACAATCGGTGAGGATCTTCCCGCTGTAATATATACTTACAATCCGAGACAAAACTTGTGTCCAAATCAAGAAAAGAAAAAAAAACAAATACGCCCACCGTGGGGTTCGAACCCACGACCACAAGGTTAAGAGCCTTGCGCTCTACCAACTGAGCTAGACGGGCTTTGTGACTGAATGTCTCAAATATAATATATATAGTCATGACACAATTTTCTAATCCCAATAGAAACCACACTCAAGTTAATCGTTGCATTCCAAGTGATCGTAGCACTTTGCAGAAACAAAGACAAAGACTTCGGGTTCGACTGCACTTTAGAGAAGGATTAAGTGAAAACATGACGAATCTCATAGTTTAGTGAAAACTCGTAATTTGTGGGACTTTTCAGTGCAAGTTATGCAATCTGTCTCGATAAGATTCCAGGACGTAATTTGGTCATAGTGGTATACAAACATCTGTGTTTTTCACATTATTTGGCATTACACAACCAACATATAACTTGATTCCAAGTGCCCAGTGAATTTTTAGATTTGTGTTGATCTTCCATGAAAATTTTATGTCTCAACAAGATTTTGAAGGAGGCTAGTGTGCCAGACCAATGCGCCATGAGAACATATAACGACTTTCATCAGATTGAGCTCATAATTGTACACAAACATCTGTGCTCCACATTATTTGGCAATACATATACCAACATATATTTTTCTAAACTTGTATGTAACTGAAAAAGTTTCAAGCTTGTGAACATTTTGAAGCTTTTGAGCTATAAAATCTAAAGCAAAACAAGCAGTTTCGAACACAAACCTTAATTATCAGCTTACATATAGCTTTTAAATTCTCAGGACACTTGAAAGAACAGCCATAACACCTCGAACAAATTCATAAAAACCAAGACTTTCATAGATCCAGCATCATGTTCCACAAAATTTGTAACAGCTACATACCTTAAAAACTCAAAAAAAAGCATAGAACAACAAGCAGAAACATAAAGACTAAACCTTTCAACTTTTTTCAAAGGTCGTCTTCATCCCTCAAATACTCCCCAAAATCAGCTTGATGAAGCACAACGATACCATTGGGATCCAATTT
This sequence comes from Alliaria petiolata, assembly GCA_020283515.1. Classification (NCBI taxonomy): domain Eukaryota; kingdom Viridiplantae; phylum Streptophyta; class Magnoliopsida; order Brassicales; family Brassicaceae; genus Alliaria; species Alliaria petiolata. The sequence continues at coordinate 211,658,698 of JAHZTW010000001.1, forward strand.
CCGGCAATCCTGAGTGCTCTTCGCCGCAATCCCAAACCCTAACGGAACATCAGACATCGAGAACACGACAACTCCATCTCCGGGAACGATGCTATCGGTAATCCTCCCTAACCCTCCTTTCAACACATGGTTCCCGTAAAGAAACGACATCTCCGATGTGGGTTTCAGCCATACCTTGTGCTTAGCGTTCGCCGCCAAGAGATTGAGCGACATGATCGTCAGGTGGAAGCTCCCGGCGTGGGTGTATTTCCCGATGCAGGTCCCGAGCGAGACGAGGTTTTTCCGGGAGATGTTTGTGGCTCGCTTCACGAGAGACTCGCTGACGTAGTAGACTCTGTTCTTCTGGAGGCGGAAGCAGTAACGGCCGGATTCTGCCTCGGGTCCTTCGTGCGAGGGGTTCTCGACGATGTTCTTGAGGTTATTGCCGACGAATTTGAAGATCTTCTCGAAGACGACGGTCGTCTCGTTCTCGTCTAATGGCCGCATCTTTTGGGAAGAGGAACGAAAGAAGGAAGCTCTGCTCTCTGTTTTTTTCTGAGATTGAGTTTTCTTTTAGGGTTTTAGGGATTTAGTACGAAAACCTAATGCGGCCGACGAGTTTTTCCCTTTTTTCCAATTTAGTCCTCTAAAACTAGGTATTACCACTCCAACCCCTGAACTACAAATAAAATTACCAATTTTAATACTATTTTTTTTCTTCAACAGGCCTAACAGGCGCAATTTGATGTCACACGGGACACTAGAGTCAAACCCCTCTGCTCGAGCAAACTTCAATGTTAGGTTGTTTTTTTTTTCTTTTTTCTTTAAGATCGTGTGAGTTCTGACAACAGCACTGGAATACTTAATACTGTGAAAACTCTGGTAACAAAGTTTGGTTCTTGGGGAAGAACAAACCCCAAGATAATTTTTTGTCATGATGATCATTGTAACCAAGGGGCACTTAAAAAGTTTTTGTACTGGCATTTGTAAATACATTTTGAAAAGCTTGGATGCGGAATCTCTCTCACTTCTCTCTTAGTTCTCTTGCCTTAATGTCTCGATCTTTTAGACTTGAATCTCTCACTTCTCTGTTAGTTCTCTTGCCTTTTATACAACTCACTCTTCTCGGCCACCGCCTTACGTCTCTCTCTCTCTCTGTACTCGGTTTCAGGAAGAGGACAAAGCTGAGTGACTCAGCTTGGGTTAGAGTTCAGCTTGGGTTAGAGTCTCAGCTTGGGTTAGAGTCAACTTTCTTAATCAGGCAATATACCAACAGATCGAAGAATTTCCTCGAACGTAAGCTGCTACCTTTATTTCGGAATTAACCCATTGTGATCTCTGGACTAAAGTTAGTAGGGGGTGTTTAATTCAGAATTTGGATATAGACTTTAAATAATTCGGTGTGTGAAGTATTGAATCAGTTCCTGTATGGTTATAATTTTGGTTGTACCAGGAAGAGGAAAACAGTGAAGCAAGGAGTAGAAATAAAATCCGAGAAACTCACAATACAAGACAATTTTAAAACAAATGTTATGGCCTAATGGGAAACACAAATCATTTTCTCAAAAGATTCTCAAGAGTTAGGAGGAAAGGTTTAATCTTTGGCACGCTACAACCACACCTCCAAAATCCCCATTTGATGGTAAATTAGATAATTGCCCTTTCCTTTTTCCTTTTTTCCTTGCATGCAACGTATTTGATTTTTTTGGATATCCTTATTTTATTTTATTTTTAATTTGTTATATCCTTTTTTTTAATTTGTTTGTTATATCCCTTTTTAATTTGCTATATCCTTTTTTAATTTTTTTGTTAAAATCTTATTTTTTTAATTTGTTTGTTATATCCTTTTTTAATTTGTTTGTTAAAATCTTATTTTTTTCCTTTTCTATAAGATACCCTAATATGATACATGAGCAATCTACTCCTCTATATAAATTCCAAAAAGTATTTGATTGAAAATTAGAAAAACTCCAAAGTGTACGTACGTTTTGCTAAGGATTCTAATTATCCATATGATGGGAATGACCGGCTTCACGGTTGTTCTGATAGTGATAACGTTGATAATCTCTCCTTGTGTCTATGGAAAAGAGCTTTCTGATCACCGGGAAATCAAGAAGCATGCTCTTAAAACCATTAAGGTATTTTAATTTAATACAACACGATTGTTTTTTATGTGCATATAAACCCCAAATAATAATATAATAAAAATTGGAGAAAATTGATATTGGGGGTTACGTTCATGTATTGGTCTATGTTATTATTTTTACTGTTGTTTAAAACCTATCTAGATGTGTTTGAAAACAAAATTTATAGTTACTTCTTATTTACTTTTTTTTGGGTAAAAATTCTTATTTACTTATTATCACATATAAGATTTTTGTTTTTGTGAGTTTAATTGTTATACAATTGTTTTTTAATATGTTTCATAATATATAGAAGATTTCAGAAGCATCATAACAGCTTCATACTTCGGGTATTATATTCGCGGACAGAAAGGAGATAAATTTGTCGCTTTGATATTTCTGACAGAGTGAAGATGGTGATATAATATATTGTGTTCCAATAACTAGGCAACCAGGTTTTGACCATCCTCTGCTTAAAAACCACACCATCCAGGTTTGCCTTCATTTACAGTCTCTTTTTTTTGTTTATACATGCATTCATCATGTTCAAACAGGAAGTTTTTGATTGTAGCTGAGACCGAGATTCGTCCCGGAAGGTAATTCTACGTGCAGCAATGGAGAGGCAAAGGCTACTCAGGTTTGGCACAAGAGTGGAGAGTATTGTCCAGAAAACACTCTTCCTATAAGAAGAACAAAGAAAAAAGATATCTTACGACAAAAATCCATTGGGAGTTTCGGTAAAATGATTCAACAAAACAGCAAAGACCATGAGGTACACTTTTTATGCATTGTCCTTTTGTTATTTACTCTCGTGTGGTCATGTGCAGATCGAGTAAACTTTGATCAAATGTGCAGTCTTTTTACATCGTCTTATCTCATATCTTTTAATTAGAATATCCAAATTATATATAAAGTAATACTGTTACATATATTTATTATTATATGGCAAATTAAATTATACCTACTGCAAAGAATAAAATATCATGTAAGATGATTAATAACTAAGTGTATTCTACACTGATTTTTGTTTTTCTGTTAATTTTACGAAATGTACTTATTATCTTATCTATGCTTCTGATAACTCAGTCATAATGATATTTAAGTTGTAGGTTTTTTTTTTTAGGTTTGTCTTGCAGAAATTGAAAAATAAGATTCTAAATCCAAAAATGTAGAATCAATATAACTAATAAATCCGATCGTCTCACAAAACATAATTGGTAAAACAATAGAACAATATATATTTTAGAGTCACATAACTTTTGAAGAGACATCTTGAGATCGATGAACATGCGCTTGAGAATTTGAGTAGAGGAGAAAAGAAAAATATATAGAAAGATTTTACGTTTTTGTTTGGTTTTAAATTAAGAGATTTTTAGCTTTACTTAGCACTTTCCCATTTTTTTGGAGCCGGTTTAGTACGCGGTCATGACTTCGAGGAACGGAAATTATTACGGGACAAAATTTGTAATGAATATCTGGAGACCAGAAGTTGAAGTCCCCAACGAGTTCAGCTTGGCTCAGACTTGGCTTGCGTCTGGAAATGGAGCTAATCGTAACACAATTGAAGCTGGTTTGCAGGTCTTGTACTTCTTATTTGGTCCTCAATCCTTAACTACATCTAATTATTTCATATGCAAAACTTTTTGATTAACTCACTATCTTCCTTTGCCTTAATTTACAGGTTTATCCAGAATTATATGGTGATAAAAATGTTAGATTATTTGTTTACTGGACGGTAAGTTCCCGTTTTCTAGAAATTCATGTGTAACCCTAAGCATATTAAAAGCTAATCATTTGGAAAAAAGTTAAAGACGGTTCATTACTTTCTGGATTCTAATCAGAATAGACAAGATTGTTTTTGTTCGACCAATCCGAAAACATGTACATATACATGTTAATTACCAAGAATATTCATATTCTAGAAGCTAAATAACCATCATGGAATTTTATATAATAGAGAGATGGATACGGAAACACAGGATGCTACAACACTGAATGCTCAGGTTTTGTTCAGACGAGCACACGTATAACTGTAGGTGGATCCTACACTCAAGTCTCTCAATACGACGGAGATCAATACAGCCTCCCCATACTTATATGGAAGGTACTCCTAGCTAACTTAGTTTTTTTGTTTTTTTGTTTTAGTCTTTCTGTTAAATTATAGTATCATCTTATAATAATTACATCTACTTTATCAATTTATTATATCTCATAATATTTATCTTATTTTTATTATTTAATGGGGACATATACAATATCTTTGCATGAGTTTAATGCCCCCTATATATATAGAGTAAAGGTAACTTGAGTTGCCCCCTAAGTTAAATCAGCAGCTAAAGTCAAAATGGATTGTTGATTATTTAGGACAGCGGAAACTGGTGGCTAAAGATCGGTGAAGAGCATGTCGGGTACTGGCCTGGCTCGTTGTTTACTTCTCTAAGGGATAGAGCTGCGGTAGTTAGATGGGGAGGTGAAATTGTAAACGAAATGACCGATGGAAGACACACGGCCACCAATATGGGAAGTGGACATTTCGCAGAAGAAGGGCCTAAGAAAGCGAGCTATTTCAGGCAACTTATGACAGTTGATGAAGCCAATACTCTGAGAGAAGCACAAGGAGCTTCCCCCTTTGCTAGTATGGCTAACTGTTACAACGTTAAAGCAGGAAATGGAAATTCTTATTGGGGGAGTTTTTTCTTCTACGGTGGTCCTGGTCTAAACGATAACTGTCGTTGTTGATTTGGAGGATCTGTGTGTCAAAGCTTTTTCAGATTTCACATGTCTGAAATTGGATAAGAAGATGTACGTTTGGAGATTTTAAAAACAAAAGAATAACATGTACGTACGTTTGAGCAAACCAGTTCAGTTTATAGTTTCTTGATCCGGCTCTAAGAGTAAGCCCAATAGACAACTCATGTTAAGTGTCTTAAACATATTTTAATATTAAATATAATATTAATTTAAGTTAAGAACTAAGACCATGTTCAATGCAAGTATTTTAACAAAGTATTTTAACAAAAAAAAAATAAATAAATAATGAAAAGTAAAAGAGAGGAGTAAGAAATGGTTCTTAAATTTCTTATTTAAGAACCAAATCTTAACTTATAAGAAACTCATTTATTGTGTGTCAATTTATGATTGGTTTTAATTTTTTCATTATTTAAAAATTATTATTTTATTTTTTTAAGATACTCTTAAAGTATCTTTGCATTGAACATGCTCTAAGACACCCAAAAAAATATCTTATTTTAGACATTGTTCTTAAAAATAAGACACCCAAATCATTTGTTTATTCATTATTAAGAATCTTATTTAAGACACCTAAATATGACCATTGGGGTTGATCTAAGGGAGCAACTCTCCATCAATTAAAAGAAACCCAAAAAAAATTCTCTCATCAAAAAGATATCATTATTTTTATATAAATTAAATAAAGAATTTTTTTTTTTAAAAGAATCAACAAATGAGAAAGAAACAAGTGTGTTCTCTCAAGGGTTTTTCTCAAATGATAAAGGCCTCTCACTTCTCCCTCTCTTTTTTTTTTCATTATTTTAATCTTCATATATTATCTTAAGAGATCCCAATAGAAATGCTCTCCATAATTTAAGACCAAAAATGAAGAAATTTGTTTTAATAGTGTTTTATTTTCATCTTTAAAATAAAAGAGTGAAAAATGTTCTTTCATATTCATTTCTTCATATGTTTTTTCTTTACAAAATATGGTTTCAATTTTTAAAATATATTTATTATACCCAAACGAAATTATGTATTATTTTGTAATCTACTAAATTTTAAAACTATGCATTTTTGTTTTATCTAATTAATTTATAAATAAAACTGCAATAATAATATATAATAAATTAAAATTACAACAATATAACCAACATAAAATCCCCTATATATTAATTAAAAAACATTTTTAGAGAGTAGACATATTTTTGAAATATTTACAGTGGTGCCATTTTGCTGATGTGTCATAACCATACTTATTCTTCCATTATTTTAATACAAATTTCTTTTATTGATTAAACTAATTTACATTATATGCCTTTATCCAATTATTACTTTTAATATAACCAAAAAACTATGTTTTAATTTTTGGATTATTTAAAATCGAATTTTAGGTTATATGATGGTTTATGATATACATCATATTACACAATACATTATATGATGGTTTATCCAATTATTACTTTTAATATAACCAAAAAACTATGTTTTAATTTTTGGATTATTTAAAATCGAATTTTAGGTTATATGATAGTTTATGATATACATCATATTACACAATACATTTCTTAAAAATGAATAAAAAATAGTTTAAAAAATATTATTTAATGAAATATAATTTATACACAATTTATGCTATACACAATACTTTTTTTTTGATTAGGCAGAAAATATGTTTACAATAAAATAAAAAAGACTTTGATATGTGTGCTTTTAATTAAAAAAAATAAAAAAATTATAAAAAATTATAATTATAATTTAGGTTACAATATTGATATGTGTGATTTTAATAGATATCCATATTTATAAATTTTGTTTTTTTTATATGGATTGTTAATAGAACCATATAAATTAATCAAATAATATAAATATTTAAACTTGAAAACAAATTAAAAATATTATGTCAAAAAGTTGAAATATTAAATTATATTATTCACATATTTATAAAACTGATTAAATTATTTTTACATTAAACAATTTCAAAATCATCTTTAATAAAATTATTTATAGATTTTTCATCATGCGCATAGCGTAGGTTATCACCTAGTTTGAAATATATAATATAAACAAAAAAATAAAAAACATAATTACTACTAAAATCAAAGATAATAAAAACTTAACACAACATACACTAACAACTTAATAATCTGAGAAACCATTTCGGATCTACTAAGATCATTAAAAATGTGTCCAAATGAAGTTGATGCTGGAGGATTTGGATTTTATATATATAATAAAAGTTTGGTTTCGATAAAATTGTGATTGTGTTAAATAATGGTTAAAAATAAAATAAATGAGTAAAAAGTTGTAAAATTAAAAAATGAAGGTGTTGTTAACAATTAATAGTAAATGATAATTAAATATATTGAAAATATTGTTTTGAATGAAAGAATGAAACATACCATTAAGGGCATCTCCAATGGGTCTTCAAATTGTGCTTCATTTATTTTTTCAAAAATGAGCTTTCTTCATAAATGAAGAAAAAATTAAAGAAACTAGTTTCTCTCCAATAGCATGATTTATTTTTTCCTTCAAAATAATATTTTTAATATATTTAATCATCAATTACCATTAATTGTTTATATCCCCCTCACTTTAAAACTTTAAAACTTTGTACTCGCTTATTTTACTTTTAACCATTATTAACACAATAACAATTTTATTGAAATTAAATTTTTATAATATATATAAAAATACATTACATAACATAAACTAAAAAAATACAAAAGATTTTTATGATGCAATATTAGACATATATGTTTCCCACAAATGATCAATTAACGCATTTCTAAGTGAGAAACGAGCTTCTTTATTCTTGATTTTTCTAAATCGAGCTAGAAATTTTTGGAATTGGGTACTTTCATCCTCTTCAATTTCAACATCCGGAGGTGAAACTTCTCTTCTTTTTTCAATTGGTGCGTCTAGATCATGTTCATCCTCGAATATCATGTTATGTAAAATTATGCATGTAGTCATTATGTCATGTATCACATTTTTTTTCAAAATGAGCTGGCCCTTTCACAATTGCAAAACGTGATTGAAAAACTCCAAAAGCATGTTCCACGTCTTTCCTACATGCTTCTTGTTGCAAAACAATTTTTTTTTTTTTGAACCCAATGGCTCGTTAATAGTTTGCACAATGGTGGACCATTTTGGATATATACCATCAGCCAAATAATAGCCCATATCACTTAAAAACACACAAGATTTTTATGATGCAATATTAGACATATATGTTTTTTTTTTTGATAACTCACAGAATCCTAGACCTATAGAAAGGCTCAGACTAATACATGGGAGAGGTGCAGTCCATGGATAGACCTTCTCTCCGGGTATTCAAATAGGCCGAAAGCAAATGTTCATATCCATGTGGCCAAGTAGAAATGATTTAACAATTCCACGCTTGAGAAGAATCGATCACTAGCCTAGACCAAAAGGCAATTCTTTCTCAAGTGAGCACCACTAAACTACCACCACTTGATTAATATTATACATATATGTTTCCTACAAATCATCAATTAACACATTTTTAAATGAGAAACGAGCTTTTTTATCCTTTATTTTTTAAGGAATTTTATTTTTGAAAAAAATAAATGAAGATAAGATGTACTAAATCTCTTAAAAAGTATCTCAACTATATTTTATTAATATAGTTTAAATAATTTAATTTAATTTTAAATATAAATAGAGTAAACCAATGAGAAATAGGCACATGCTCAAATACGTTTCTAATAAATTCTCAAAGGAGAGACGTCATTGCGTAGAGATCCTCCTACACTGCATACACTTGAGATTACGCTCTTATAAGATTAGGCTAAGTAAATAAAAAAAAACACGAAAGAGAAAATATTGGTTTACATGTGGGAAACCTGAGTAGCGGCCCATCCTATATTGAAGATAGCTCCAAACATGCTGTACAAAAATGTTTTCTTGTAAAATCGCCTCCGTTAAACTAGATCTCTTCTTACGATTGAAAAATATGAAACTTGAGAATCGGATAAGAAACTTGTGAAGATGAGGAGAAGATTGCAGAAAAGTAAAGAAGATACGAGAGCTTGTTATCCAGTTCAGGCGCACAAACCGCGACCCTACGTCTGGCCGAGATATCACTCGGAATTCACTAAGACAGTGATTTACAAATCTCTATCGTCGTCTCTCACCGGAAACCCCCGAGGAAATCGGAAGATTCCTATTCTAGTTTTCCCTCGATACAAAGAATCTCTCACCCAAAATTTCAATTGATCGACTTGCCAAGAAAGAGAAATCACTCATCGTTATATACCCAGCCCCAATTACAACTTCTGTAACTGAATCCAGCTCGTATGAACACTCGCCGTAACAACCTTCAATGGCTTGATTCTCTCTCTTTCTTCTTGAGCTTGAAGAAGCTCCAAAACGACGACGTCTTTGGCTTTAATCACTAACCCGCATAACCGAGTCTCAAACCGAAACTCAATGCTGGTCATACTCAATCAGCTCCTAAACCGGAACCCGCTGATTTAAACCGAATGAATCATAGACCAAAATCCGACAAACTCCACCTTGGTCGTATGAACATTCTCTGTGTCTTAGTGAACCCCGTATCTCGGATCTTTCCTCTAATTACTCTTCGGAGACGCCAAGCAAGCCCAACAATTGCTTGAACTTGCTTATTGGCAACACCTTTGTGAAAATATCTGCAGGGTTCTCACTTGTGTGAACCTTTGAAACCTGCACTTCCCCTTCCTCCATCCTCTCTCGGATGAAACTCAGCTTAACATCCATGTGCTTTGTACGTTCATGATGAACATTGTTCTTCGCCAATGCCAAAGCACTTTGAGAATCACAGAATATCTCCACCTGATCTTGTTCATAGCCAAACTCTTTGCTTAAGCCCTTCAACCACGACTTCTTTGGCTGCTTCAGTCATTGAGATATACTCTGATTCTGTCGTTGACAAAGCCACAACTTTCTGCAAGCTTGACTTCCAACTGATAGCACATCCACCAGAAAGGAATGTATATCCAGAAATAGACCTTCTTCTGTCTAAGTCTGCTGCAGAATCATAATCACAAAATCCACGAATCTTGAATTCTGAACTTTTCTCATATGTCAGATTCATGCCTAATGAACTTCTGACATATCTCAATACCCATTTAACAACATTCCAGTGTTTCCTACTAGGATTACTCATGAACCTACTCACCAATCCTACTGGATATGCTAAATCAGGTCTGGTTCCAATCATTCCATACATCAAAATACCAACAGCATTACAGTACGGTACTGACCTCATGTAGTCATTTTCTGCACTGTCTTCTTCTTCAGTAGTAGCTTTTAGCTTGAAATGTATATCCATCGGTGTGTTCACAGACTTCGCCATGTCCATATTATAGGTCTTCAAGACTGTTTCGAAATATCTCCCTTGCGATAGTTTTAGAATACCCTTCTTCCTGTCTCTGACAATGTCTATGCCGATGATATTTCTTGCTGCTCCCAAGTCTTTCATTTCGAACTTGGAACTTAGCTGATCTATCACGCTCATATCCTTGCTGGCCACCAACATGTCATAAACATACAAGAGCAAGTAGATGTATATACCTGAGACATTTTTTATGTAAACACACTGGTCATGTATACTCCGGATGAAACCAATTTCAACCATAAAGGCATTAAATTTCTGGTTCCACTGCTGTGGACTTTGTTTTAGCCCATACAAGGACTTCTTCGGAAGACATACACAGTCTTCTCTTCCCTTTTCTACATAGCCCTCCGGTTGAGACATAAAGATTTCTTCATCGAGGTCTCCATGTAGAAATGCAGTCTTGACGTCTAACTGCTCAAGCTCCAGATCTTCATTCACCACAATAGACATCAAGTATCGTATTGAAACGTGCTTTACCACAGGGGAGAAAATCTCATTATAGTCTACCCCTTCCTTTTGAGCATAGCCCTTTGCAACCAACCTTGCTTTGAATCTTGGTTCTTCAACCCCTGGTATCGCGGGCTTTCTCTTGTATATCCATCTACAGCCTATATTTTTTCTCCCTTTAGGCTTATTAATCAGAATCCAAGTGAAGTTTCTATGCAGAGAATCCATCTCTTCATCCGATGCATTTAATCACATTTTCTTGTGTGGATCTCTCATAGCTTCTTTGAAATCACTTGGTTCTGGTGGATCACCATCCTCAGCTGCGAGCAATGCCATACACACATAGTCTTTCAACTTTTCAGGAAACTTTGTTTCCCTCCTGACTCTGTCACGAGCCAAATGATAACTCTCAGGTTCAACCTCTTGTAGATCAGCATCACTCTCTGACGACTCTTCTTCTAACTCCAGATCAACAATCTCGGTAGATGAACCCTCTGTACCCCTCTGACTTTCTCCACCTGAGCTACTATCCATCTGATGAATCATACCCAGCTTAACATCTAGAAACGCAGTGTTCTTTTCTCGAGTACCATCAGACTTACCCAACAAATATTTGTAGACCTCATCTTCCTTGAAGACAACGTTTCTGCTGATGACACACTTTTTTTCTTCCAGTGACCAGACCTTGTAGCTTTTAACCCCTGAAGGATACCTAATGAAGACCCCCTTCTTTGCCCTTGGCTGCAACTTACCATCGTCTGAATGATAATAGCAAACACAGCCAAACCTCTTCAAATGATGAAGCCGTGGAATTGTCTTTGACCAAATCTCCTCTGGAATCTGACCGTGAAATGAAGTAGACGGAGTTCTGTTTATGAGATACACGGCAATGTTAACTGCTTCTGCCCAAAACACCTTCGGTAGACCTGACTCACCAAGAATACTCCTTACCCTTTCGAGTATTGTCATGTTCATTCTCTCAACTACACCATTTTGTTGTGGTGTATGAGGAATCGTTCTATAACGAGCTATACCATTCTCAGAGCAGTAACCATCAAACTCTCTGTTGCAGAATTCCATACCATTATCAGTTCTCAGCTTCTTAACTTTCAACCCAGACTGATTCTTAACCAAGACCTTCCACTCTACAAACTTTTCAAACGCCTGATCTTTTGTTTTCAGAAAGTAAACCCACACTTTTCTAGAGCAATCATCAATCAAACTCAGAAAGTAATGACACTTACCAAGTGATTGAGGAACTGATGGAGAACCCCACAACTCATCATGCACATACTCCAAACACTCTTCTCATACGTCTCCACTCTTTGCAATCCTCATGAATCATATATACTGAATGGTCAATTAATTTACTCATAAAACAGCAAACCCTTTTACTTACAACTATATTTTTAATCTTAAGTGATATGGTCTTACTCTTAATGATGAGCGACTGCGTTGTAGAATACATTGTGTTAGAGTTAAGAAAAGAGTTGAAACTAGAGCTAAAAGTAGTCATGTAACCAGACTTTAAAACATTACAGTTTTTCATAGAGTAATTGCTTAAAATAGCCCCTTTTTAAGTTTTCAGTTCAATAATAGTCGCAAAAATCTTGTTAATCATTTTTAGCATTATTAGAAAGCTTTTATACATATTTAGGAAGACTTTCTTATTTTTTAATAAAGCCGTTAAACACATTTAGGAAGGCTTTCATAACTCAAATTTAGGAAGCCGTTAGACACATTTAGGAAGACTTTCCTAACTTTAATGAATTTTAGGTAGCCGTTAGACACATTTATGAAGAATTTCATAATTTTAATGAGTGTTATTTATGACAAAAATAAACGTATGGGGCTATTTTTGAAAAATAAACTTCATTTTATGCTATTTAAGAAAATTGATCTACACTTTTGCTACATGGAGAAAATATGGAGCTGGGCTGATTTAAGGAAAGATTGATGGATTCGATCTTTGCCAAGAGGATCTTCACTAAGTCTACTCCATGCAATTAGCTAAGATCGTGTAACATATTAATGCGGCACCACTCAATGCTAAATTTATTAACATGTCTTTAGTCTAAAGTCATTAGCAAATCGACAACGACCGGCCGGATTAATTTGCACTAATAAAATCGGGGACTTAGAAAATAAATGAAGTAATTACTACGAATAACCATATAAATTAATCCAACCTTAAATTATCCATAGGTAGTTTTTTTAGTAAGCAAAAAAATCTACGTTTCAAAACTTGTAGACTAATAATTTCTTAAGTTTGCTAAAAGAAATCTGTCATATTAATAAAACTAGTTTGATACTCAAAAACCATATATATATTTTTTGTTTGGTAAAATCTTTGGTCAATTTATATACCTGCCAGGCCTCAACGGCGAGGATGTCATTGACACTACCAACGTACAAGATAAGGACGGCAAGATAATGAGGATTGTAGCTTTTTTCATGGACCTTATACACCAGATTGTACCCTCCGTACCGGCAAGGGACTCTCTGGTACTCGACGTTGACCACACCGGAGGAATAGAGCTGAGCCTCTGTGCCTGGTCGCGCCATACGTCCGTACGCCTTAGGGCTAAATATGAAGTCCGTACCATCTCCTTCTCCGAAGTCCGTAGCCACTACGTATACTCCTTCCTCGCTGCAGTGTGGAGGTATCTTGCACCTCACCTAGTTACAATCAATGATTAATTAATGATATTAGTTTAGTGATGATAAATAGTCAAATGACATAGTATAACAGCATAACGTTATTGATGAAATGTTGGATTAGATAATATATAAAAACCTGATAACAAGCACCACAGCCAGCTCCATTGTTCCATAGGCGTGATGAAACACCAACCACTTCACCATTATTGATATCTCTTCCAAATTCTCCATACCCACATGCTCCTCCTGCATAACCAATAATAAATTTATTATTCCTATTTCTCGCTAGCTACAATTTTTTTTTTTTTTTCATATTAGAAAATTCTAGGCATTTTATCCATACCAACGGATTCTTGAAATAAATCTCATTACTAAACGAAATCTCATACTTGAATCAAAGACACGGACACTTAATGGAATCATGTTCATCTACATGTATATAACTTGGCTAAACCTATTACCTATACGTAAATTAATTAGTTAGCCTGATAATGTTATTGACTATTGGGATGCTCCTTTTAATGTACCAATCATGCTTAATAATACTATAGAAATGAAATAATTAATGTACAAGATATATAACAAAAATTAATAATTCAAATACGTACGAGGATTTGCTTTGCAATCGGGGCTGCCATAATAAGTAGCTCTAGAGCTAACAAAGTCATCAGATAAACAAAGGAGAGGCAAAAGGACAATAACTTGAACAAGTAGAAGAAGCAAAACGTGAGATTTCTTCATATTGTTATCTATAAATATTGTAAGACTAGTGATTTGGGAAAATAGATTGGTGGTACAAAAGATATGTGAAGATACGTGAGAAGTTTGATAGGGTATTTATAGATGAAGGTAGAGAGTGTTTATTATAATAATATATGCATTTGATCGAGCATCGTTACTATTTTTTCTTTCCACTTGGCAAAAAGCTATATCAAATTTAAATTAGCTATTCGGTTTTTAAACAAATATGATGCCAAATCAGGAGGAGGTTGTTCGTGTGCACTTCCTTTTGAAAAAGGTATAAATGTTAATGGAAGGAAAGCACACTCAGATGTGCACGAAAACAAGAGCCACCAAACGTGAAATCAATCAACAAAAATTGCAATCCAACTGCGATACATAAGACAAAACACAAATGACACAATATGTGAATCCGCCAGAGGATCCATAACAAAATGTTTTGCCAAAAGATCAGAGCAACTGACTCATAATGAAGTGAAACCTTCGCCACATAGTCAACTTCTTTCTCAGTAGGCAATCGCAAAGCACATAATTTTCTTCTAAAAATGCATGGTTCAAGTTTCATAATCAACCCTCTATCTAAACATGTAGCATCTCCGATCAATCAAACAGATGAAAGGCCTGAACATTCTTCCCATTGCGAGCTAGTTGCCTATATCTAGTCACTCTAATCTATTGGTTCGACTGCTCAAAATTAAGGAACAATCGTAGGTCTACGAAATACGAGCCAGCCAATACAATTCATGAAAATACGAGACAGCACAAAACCTCAGGGACAGCCACGAAAACCTCGATTTCGAAATCCTAACAGTATAGAGCTTTGTTAATTGAGAAACGATGTGAAAAGTATAAATTCAAGTACCATAGTGATAACTCCGCGCTTGGGCTTCGAACTGGACATATTTAACGGATTAAGCGATTCCGAACGAAGCTTCGTGCCGCAGAAATCGCTAGAGATGCTTCCTCCGGTATACGGGGAGAGTAAGCCATTCGAGAGAGAAGCTCTGAGAGAAGAATATTGTATATTGTTAGTTGACAAAAAACATATATTATTGAAATATATATATATATATATATATATATATATATTACTGAAACACCAATATATTGCTTTGTTAGTCATTTCATTGCAAGAATGTCTTTTTCGTAAGACTTGTTTTCTAATCATATATCATATATATGATATGAATATCTATCAATAGAACGTCAATAAGCTGTTTTTTTTATGAGTGATATACTGTTTTTTCTTATGCAACTTATAAGTTATAAGCATCACGTTGTAAAATTCGTGTACTTGGATTAGTATTCTCGAAAGACTAATCACACTATATTAAAAAGAATAGATGAATGCAAAATTCGTACTTTCGGTTCATGGACCGGAATATCAAATAATTCTTCTTGTTTTTTTTTTATGTTAAGAATTTATCTCTATATTTTAAACGATCATATAACTACTTTGTTTATTTTTAGTGAGTGGGAAAATATTAGGCAATCTTAGGACTATGATAACGAGAAGTGGGTTAAAACGTTTGATGAAGCGTTTTAGGGCTTGATTGGTTCTCCCGTTACCATCCACAAACGCAGTTTTTACGGGTGGTAGCGGTTGTTGACGTTTGCCAACAATCACACAAAACTCTTTTTACAGTTTCGAACTGCTTTTTGTCGCTCAAAATCAAAAGCTCATTCCAGCTAACGTTTGCGGTTGCGGACGATTGCGGGTGGATAATTAAAAAAAAATTAAAAATTAAAAAAACACAAAATTTATTTAAAATTAAGATATATATATATATATATAAGAAACTTTAAAAAAATAGATTTAAATATTATAATTATAAATAAATAAATAAATTTGACATTTTTAAACTAATATTCATTAACAATTTTTCATAATATTATATGTATAAGATCTATACTCTAATTATTTTGATAAATTTTCTCTTCATCACTAATGTATATATCACAGCTAAATTTTTTTTCATCTAACATCTCCATACAAAAAAACAATTTCTCTATTAAAATCATAACTTTCATCCAAACTAAAAAAATTGAGAAATAAAAGTAATAATTTTTATAATTAATTATGTTTAATTAATATTTTTATAGTTTTATATTATAATATGGTTTTTAATATTTTTTCTAGTTATAAAATATGTTTATATTGTTAATTTATTGTTTAACCGCTATTGCACCCGCAAGTTAACCAGTCGTAAATATCCCGCAAACGCACTCATTTCTAACCGCTGTGCCAGTCATACAATCCGCTTAATAACGTTGTTAACCGTAATCTCCCGCTTCAGCAAACTCCCGCAACCGCAACCGCTGCGTTTAAACCAGTCAGGCCCTTAGTTTTGTGGTGCCATGTTCATTTCCAAATGTCCAATCTCTGATGATATATAGTTTTTTTTGTAAAAGGGTAATCTATTTAAAAGTTGGCAACGGTAAGGATACATGATGATGAAAATATAAAATTAGAACAATTATCAAACTACTAGAGATAAACAATTGACATAATTAACAATCTCTGATGATAATTATTTTGTTATATCCAATATATCCTCACCCTAATATACATATCATGCCATTATACTCCAAACCATTATTTTTTACGATACAAAGGAATCTATACTATATAAAAGTTGATGCATTAAGCCATTGAGGACGTCCACCTAGGACGAAGAAACTGGATCTGATTGGTCTAAATCAGCGTTTTCATTAAACACGAAAATATTAAATATGATTAACATTTTTATTAAATTTAAAAATATAAAAAATGGAAAATTATCATGGAATAATTGAAAATCTATACTATTTTCATTAAACACAAAAATGTTAAATATGATTAACAATTTAAATAAATTAAAAAACATAAAAAACGGAAAATTATCATGGAATAATGGAAAATCTATACTATATAAAATTGAGGACGTTCACATATGACCGAAGAAACCCAATCTCATTGGTCCAAATCAGCGTTCTCATTATACACAAAAATGTTAAATATTGAAACTAACTTTTATTTAAACTAAATTTTTGGAAATTTAACATAAAAAAGCTTAACTAACAAAAATCTATTACTAATAAAAGTTGATGTCATAGGCCTCTAAGGGTGTCCACATAGGATTTAAAAGACTCAATTATATTGGTACACGTCATCGTATATAATTAATTACATCATCTATAATTAATTAATTAATCAAATTGTGTATAGTTTGACTTCTATAACAAAGAATCGTCACTTTTAAAGTAAAAAGGAAAATTAAATACCATTAGAGCAACATTACTTATTGTTTTCATAAATGTAACACTAAAATGGAAAAAGAAAAAAACAGAAAAACTCAATACCATTAGAGCAATTGCTTACTTTTTTATATATGTAACAATAAAATGGAAAAACAATAATATGGAAAAGCTAAACTAATTAAAAATGCGTTTTTAATTTCCTATTAACATAAAACGAAATATATTTTTATTTACATCATCTATAATTAATTAATTAATCAAATTATGTATAATTTTGCTTCTATAACAAAGAATAGACACTTTTAAAGTAAAAAAGAAAATTCAATACAATTAGAGCAATTACTTATTGTTTTTATATATGTAACACTAAAATGAAAAAAACAATATATGAAAAATCTAAACCAATAAAAAAAATGCGTTTTTAATTTCCTATCAACATAAAACGAAATTTTCCCATTTAAGGTATTGGTATTGCTTATAAATAAGCACATCGGTGAAATTTAATAAGTCATACAACTTGCTAAATTTTCAGACGCTTCTTCTTCCGCCAAATAAATTAATGAAATTCTATAATAAAAAAGAAAAATTGAAATCCAAAACTTTTTAATTGAACCTTCAGCTAACCGAATAGGTTCCTATGAGCCAAACCTCAAGGCCGTTGTTGTCTGCAAGATTAAAAAATTTATGGTCATTGATAACAAAACCAGCTCAGGGTGTCTACTCACAAGTTTATAATCCAATTCACTCAGCAAACAGAGTTGGTTAAGTCCGATCAGCATGACCATACTATCGAGAGGCAAACATTTATGATCCGTTCTTATTATGACGAGTTTAAAAAAAGCAGTTGATTAACCAGGCGTTTGTGGCCCGGTGGTATAGGGCTCACATATGTGATGTACCTCCACCTGGGTTCGAGTTCTGGCCACCGAGGGATTCACATGGCGCATCTTCGGTCCTCCAGGATTTCCGCAGGACCCGCCGTTAGGCTGATGTTCCGCGCTACACATGACGTTTTTCTCTAGACTCACACAATTTTTAATTTCAAATACAAACTTCATTCACTAACAATCCTTTATGATTTTTTTAACAATCCTTTATGGCTTTTTTTAATCAGCGGGCCAATTGTATCAATTTAGCAATTGATTTGGCTATGCGCGGTTTTATGTAATTTTTAAACTTTATCAAATGTTTAGAACTCTTTTTATGTAATATTTTTAAAAAAAATACTAAATATTAGTTTAACCTCATCAAATATTTACTGTGAAATACCAAATTCAAAATCCAGATATAAAGCTATCTTAATACAAAGCAAAATTGAACACTATGCAAACAAATTAATCTTTCATGTCATTCAAGTAAAGATATAGCTAAAATGTATAATAAACACATCAAAAATAGTGTATTGGCAGTTTATATGCAGCAAAAAAAAGTAAATAATATTTGAAAATACTATACAAGTAACAATCCACTTAAAACACAACAAGTATAAAAGTCTAATTTTATAATTTATATAAATAGATACTAACGATATTTGAACCCACACAAACAACACATGAATAACAGCTTCTAAAATTTCATTTAAATAATAAAGTATAGCAGTGTTATGAATCAAACGCAAATTGACAAACCTAGACATGCTACTCAAAATCAAAACGTGAAGAAAACATATAGAAGTTAATCAATGATAAATCATTCAAAGACTACACACCATCCTAAAGGTTTGGAAAAAAAAACATCTAATAGCATGTTGCAAATAAAACTCACATGAATGATAAAAATGAAGAAAAATATAAGATAAAACTTGCGGAAGACCTGGTGGAGAAGCAAGAAGCTGTCTTGCACAATCATTGCAACTTCTCAACAAAGTTATAGGCAGTCTTTTCTTATTCGCGATATCTCACTCCCCGTCTTTAATTGTCTCAAATACATTTGTACAAAGCTCAGTCGGCATATTAGCAACTGAATGATCAGTCATCTGTATGTTGTCGGAGTTATCCGGGTTTTAACAAAGAATATTAAATTTATGAAAAGATGTTAAAAGATACTATATAATAATTTTTTTTTTTCGAGTTTTCTAAAATGTCAAACAATTCTTCTTCTAATCTTATTTATACACACATGACATATAACTGAAACATGTTGAAAAAACATATTAGTATTTTAGATAAATTAGTTATTTAATTAGGTAAAAATAAATTGAATAAATTGAATATATCTTATAAACAAATATAAGTTGGAGAAAACGACACATCATCTTTTAAATACATTTTTATAAAAAAAAATTCTTTAAATCCATTATGCGTTTGATAATTTTAAAATTACTAACTAAAACAAGATTAAACCAAATTATTAACACAGATCCGCGCGTAGCGCGGATAAAAGACCAAGTCTATCTATTACTAATAAAAGTTGATACAATTCTTCTTCTAATCTTATTTATACACACATGACATATCACTGAAACATATTGAAAAAACATATTAGTATTTTAGATAAATTAGTTATTTAATTAGGTAAAAATAAATTCAATATATCTTATAAACAAATATAAGTTGGAAAAAACGACATATCATCTTTTAAATACATTTTTATAAAAAAAATTCTTTAAATCCATTATGCGTTTGATAATTTTAAAATTACTAACCAAAACAAGATTAAACCAAATTATTAACACAGATCCGCGCGTAACGCGGATAAAAGACCTAGTCTATCTATTACTAATAAAAGTTGATGCCATAGGCCTCTAAGGGTGTCCACATAGGATTTAAAAGACTCAATTATATTGTTACACGTCATCGTATATAATTAATTACATCATCTATAATTAATTAATTAATCAAATTATGAATAGTTTGGCTTTTATAACAAATAATCGTTACTTTTAAAGTAAAAAGGAAAATTTAATACCATTAGAGCAACATTACTTATTGTTTTCATAAATATAACACTAAAATGAAAAAAGAAAAAACAAGAAAACTCAATACCATTATAGCAATTGCTTACTGTTTTTATATATGTAACACTAAAATGGAAAAACAATAATATGAAAAAGCTAAACTAATTAAAAATGCGTTTTTTAATTTCCTATTAACATAAAACGAAATATATAATTATTTACATCATCAATAATTAATTAATTAATCAAATTATCTATAATTTTGCTTCTATAACAAAGAATAGTCACTTTTAAAGTAAAAACTAAAATTCAATACCATTAGAGCAGCATTACTTACTGTTTTCATAAATGTAACATTAAAATGGAAAAAGGAAAAAACAGGAAAATTCAATACAATTAGAGCAATTACTTATTGTTTTTGTATATGTAACACTAAAATGGAAAAACAATAATATGAAAAAGCTAAACTAATAAAAAAAATGCATTTTTAATTTCCTATCAACATAAAATGAAATTTTCCCATATAAGATATTGGTATTGCTTATAAATAAGCACATCGGTGAAATTTAATAGGTCATACAACTTGCTAAATCAAAAGAATTCTTAAAGAGATAGAGAAAAGTTATTGAAACAATGACTGCTTCAGACGCTTCTTCTTCCGCCAAATCAATTAATGAAACTCTATAATAGAAAAGAAAAATTGAAATCCAAAACTTTATAATTGAACCTTCAGCTAAGCGAATAGGTTCCTATGAGCCAAACCTCAAGGCCGATGTTGTCTACAAGATTAAAAAATTTCTGGTCATTGATAACAAAACCAGCTCAGGGTGTCTACTCACAAGTTTCTAATCCAATTCACTCAGCAAACAGAGTTGGTTAAGTCCGATCAGCATGACCATACTATCGAGAGGCAAACATTTAGGATCCGTTCTTATTATGACGAGTTTAAAAAAGCAGTTGATTAACCAGGCGCTTGTGGCCCGGTTGTATAGGGCTCACATATGTGATGTACCTCCACCTGGGTTCGAGTTCTGGCCACCGAGGGATTCACATGGCACATCTTCGGTCCTCCAGGATTTCCGCAGGACCCGCCGTTAGGCTGATGTTCCGCGCTACACAAGACGTTTTTCTCTAGACTCACACAACTTTTAATTTCAAATACAAACTTCATTCACTAACAATTCTTTATGATTTTTTTTAACAATCCTTTATGGCTTTTTTTAATCAGCGGGCCAATTGTAACAATTTAGCAATTGATTTGGCTATGCGCGGTTTTATGTAATTTTTAAACTTCATCAAATGTTTAGAACTCTTTTTATGTAATATTTTTTTTTAAAAAATACTTAATATTAGTTTAACCTCATCAAATATTTACTGTGAAATACCAAATTCAAAATCCAGATATAAAGCTATCTTAATACAAAGCAAAAATGAACATTATGCAAACAAATTAATCTTTCATGTCATTCAAGTAAAGATATAGCTAAAATGTATATAAACACATCAAAATAGTGCATTGGTAGTTTATATACAGGAAAAAAAGTAAGTAATATATGAAAACACTACACAAGTAACAATCCACTTAAAACACAACAAGTAGAAAAGTCTAATTTTATATAAATAGATACTAACGATATTTGAACCCACACAAACAACACATGAGTAACAGCTTCTAAAATTCCATTTAAATAATAAAGTATAGCAGTGTTATGAATCAAACGCAAATTGACAAACCTAGACATGCTACTCAAAATCAAAACGTGAAGAAAACATATAGAAGTTAATCAATGATAAATCATTCAAAGACTACACACCATCCTAAAGGTTTGGAAAAAAAAACATCTAATAGCATGTTGCAAATAAAACTCACATGAATGATAAAAATGAAGAAAAATATAAGATAAAACTTGTGGAAGACCTGGTGGAGAAGCAAGAAGCTGTCTTGCACGATCATTGCAACTTCCCAACAAATTTATAGGCAGTCTTTTGTTATTCGCGATATCTCACTCCTATTCTTTAATTGTCTCAAATACATTTGTGCAAAGCTCAGTCGGCATATTAGCAACTGAATGATCAGTCATCTGTATGTTGTCGGAGTTATCCGTGTTTTAACAAAAAAATTTAAATTTATGAAAAAGATGTTGAAAGATACGATATAAACAATAATTTTTTTCTTTTCGAGTTTTCTAAAATGTCAAACAATTATTCTTCTAATCTTATTTATACACACATGACATATAACTGAAACATGTTAGTATTTTAGATAAATTAGTTATTTAATTAGGTAAAAATAAATTGAATATATCTTATAAACAAATATAAGTTGGAGAAAACGACACATCATCATTTAAATACATTTTTATAAAAAAAAATTCTTTAAATCCACTATGGGTTTTTGATAATTTTAAAATTACTAACCAAAACAAGATTAAACCAAATTATTAATACAGATCCGCGCGTAGCACGGAAAAAAGACCTAGTACTATATAAAAATTGATGCATTAAGCCATTGAGGACGTCCACCTAGGACGAAGAAACTGGATCTGATTGGTCTAAATCAACGTTTTCATTAAACACAAAATATTAAATATGATTAACTTTTTAATTAAATTTAAAAATATAAAAAATGGAAAATTATCATGGAATAATTGAAAATCTATACTATTTTCATTAAACACAAAAATGTTAAATATGATTAACAATTTAAATAAATTAAAATACATAAAAAGCGGAAAATTATCATGGAATAATGGAAAATCTATACTATATAAAATTGAGGACGTTCACATATGACCGAAGAAATTCAATCTCATTGGTCCAAATCAGCGTTCTCATTATACACAAAAATGTTAAATATTGAAACTAACTTTTTATTTAAACTAAATTTTTGGAAATTTAACATAAAAAGCTTAACTAACAAAAAAAAAGATGATGCTATAATCTTTTGAGATCGTCCACATAGGATTTAAAATAACGAGTTAAAATATGTCAAAATCAGTATTTTAATTAAAATAGAAATCAATATCTAAAACAAAAATTAACAAAGAAAAAAAATTATCAAAAATGAAATTAACTTGATATCTAAACTAACATTAGAAAACCTAAATTAACATTTCAAAAACTTACCTAACCAAAAGTAAAAACAACATTATATCTTAAAGAATGTCAATATCTCCAAAAAAATATATATGTCAAAATAAAATGTAAATCAATATAAAAATAGATAAAATAGCAAATAAAAAAATCATCTAAAATCAAATTATCTTGATACAAATTTAGGCTAATTTTTTTTAAAAATAAACATAATAAGTTTAAATGAAAAAAAATATCGTTAACAATTGCAAGGCCTCCAAAAAATTGTATCTCTTAAAATAAAATGAAAATCAATATCAAAAACTAAGTTTTAGTAAATGAAGACATCATCTAGAGGAATTAAAAATACAACCAATTCGAATATGCTAAATCAGCATTTTAATTAATATAATTAATATCGAAAATTTTAAATTAACAAAGAAAAAAACATTAAAAAGGAAATTAACTTGATATATAGGCTAACTCTTTAAGAAATCAAAATAAAACATTTAACTAACAAAAAAAAAATTACATTTTAAAAATGTCAATATAATTAAAATGTAAATCAATGACGAGAAGGTTAAATTAACAAAGGGAAAAAGTCATTAAAAATAAATAAATTTGATATTTAGATACTAAATCTTGAAGAAATCAATAAAAAAAAAATTTAACTAACAAAAAAATAAAAAATCAATTATGTCTTAAACAATGTCAATACTTACAAAGAATTTTATATGTCCAAATAAAATAAAAATTAATATCAAAAAGGTTAAATCAACAAAAAAAAAATTCATCTAAAAGAAAACCAACTTAGTATTTATGGTAATTTAGTTTGAAAAATCAACATAAAAAAGGTTAACTAACCAAAAAAAAACAGGATGCTACAAGATTTTGAAAGTGTTCACATAGGATTTAAAATATGGTAAATAAACATTATAATAAAAATGGAAATCAATATCGAAAAAGTTAAATAACAAAATGAAAAAATCATCTAAAAGAAAAATATTTGATATCAAAACTAATTATTTAAAAAAACCAACATTAAAAAGCTAAACTAACATAAAATAGAAAGGAAATTATGACTTAAAAATGTCAATATCTTCAAAATAATTTATATGTAAAAATAAAATAAAAATCGATATCAATTGAGCTAAAATAATGAATGAAAAAATAATTTAAAATAAAATTATCAGGATACATATTTATACTAATTTTTTTGAAAAATCAACATAAAAAAACTTAACTGACAAAAAAAGAAAAACAAGAATTCTTAAACAATGTCAAGACCTCCAAAAAAATTGTATCTCTTAAAATAAAATGAAAATCAATAAAAAAAACTAAATAAATAAATCATTTAAAAGAAAATTATCTTAAAATCTAGACTAACTCTTCAAAAAAACAACTTAAAAAAATTAGACTAAAAAATAAAGAAAATTATGTTTTAAAAAATGTCAATACGTCCATATATTAAATCATGTATGTCAAAATAAAATGAAAATTAATATTAAAAAAACTTAACTAACAAAGAAAACAATATCTAAAAAAGATATTAACTTGATACCTATGCTAGCTCTTTGTAGAATCAACAACTAAAAAAAATAGATAAGTCTTAAAGTATATCAAAACATACAAAATATCTTATACATCAAAATAAAATATAAAATTAATATCAAAAGATCTTCACTAACAAAATAAAATACTAAAAAGGAAATTAACAAAATTTTATATTTTTAAAGTATTGGTATCGACTATAAATAACTATTTAAAGTTTCAATAGGGTACACGAGTTTCTAAATCAAACATATTCTTTAAATATACAAAACTAATACAATGACTTTTTCCGTTTCAAAAACCACAAAAGAAAAACATTACACAAGTAACTTTTCACTCGAAATATATCAAGTATTATACTTTGATTTTTTATATATACCTGCTACCTATATTTAAATCCACATGAACAACACATGAGTAATACATTCTAAAGTTTCACTTAAATAATAAAGTATGATATAGTTGTGAATCAAACTCAAATTGCTATATCTAGACAGACTATATATTCAAATCAAAACACGAAGAAAGCACACAAAAGATTAAAAACAGTGAAAAATGATGCAAAGACTCATGCAAACATGAAAAGCACCATCATAGAGGTTTATACTATAAATAAAATTGATCTTAATGATAAAGTGAATACATATAAGCAAAAATTCGTGGAAGATCTAATGGATAATCAAGAAGCATGGTTGCACGATCATTGCAACTTTCTAATAAAATTACATGCAAATGTTCGTTGTTCGTGATAAAAATTAAATGCTAATGGTGGTTGATCAGAGTAAAAAGGAGGAGGGTGATAAACATATTGCCAGAATTGTCCAGTTTTTAACAAAAATAGAAAAACAATGTTGAAAAAAGGAGAAAACGACAACATAGTTTTAAACAAAAAAAGGAGAAAATAACACATCATAATTTAAATTCGTTCTATAGAAACTATTTTAAAATTTTTATAGTGGTTTTGATAATCTAAAAGATACTCACTCTGTTTCTAAATGATGAATGTTTTAAATTTTTCACACATATTAATTTTTTTTAGAAATGACTCTCTTAACCTTGATTTTATTAACTATTACTTCAAGTTTTATTGAAATGATAAATATTATAAGGGCAAATTAAGTAAAAATAGTAATAACTACACTTAAAAATTGAAAACATATAACTATTTGAACCAATTTTTTTTCTAAAACATTCATCATTTAGAAACAGAAGGAGTACTTGCCCAAACAAATACACTAAATTATTAATATAGATCCGCGCGTAGCGTGGATAAAATATCTAGTATTTATACAATTTCGAGCCTTTTAATTTGGTCATTTGGTGATTTCATATGCACTAAGTCAAATAACGTTATTTTGTTCCTTGATAAATATATACAAAGTACAAACAGAAACCCTTTACACGTCGATGACACGAAACTTTTAATCTTGAGAATATATTCAAGAAGAACACATCAAATACGTTTCCTTTTCGGATATAATTAAGACTCAAATATTAAGAATATTTCAGGTGAATGACCCAACTAATTAGGTTAAACGGAGACCTGACTATCGTTCACTACTTCACTTCATACACTACATAATGCATTTATGTGCTCCACCGAATGACCATGGCCCACTCCATTACAACATAGGTTGATAGTTAATGCACTAGTATTAACATGTAAGAATGTTAATCATCCTATCATCCCTATCCATTTTAATATAACCAATGCAAATTAATGCATATAATTGCTTTTGTAAAGAAAGAAAAACATGTTTGCACATTCAAACTCTGATATAAGTTATGCACAAATAGGATCTACGCCATGCAGGTGTATCCATATATGGATAGTAGAAGAGATAATTAACAAGCATGATAATGGTGATGAAATGGTCATGCAGATACTATAAGAAACAAAATATTGAAGTATCTTTTTGTTTCACAATTCGCACCATTAATCAAAATATGATTGATTCTATAGATATATTTGAATATTATAGTTTTTACATCTTTCCCGAAAATTGAAAGTATTTTGGGATTCATCGAATGCATACTGAATATATTGCTATGCAGAATCAAGTTCAACGATGCGTCAAACACATATTTAAGTTGAGTTTCGTATATAAAGTATTATCATTTTTTAATCTATAATTAACGAGATGCTTCTTACAGATTAGAAAATGATCAAGACAAAGATTTTCCTCAAGTACATCCATCATCATGATATATATATACATAATTCTATATAAAGAGAACGAGAATTTGGTCATTCGAGCTGCGAAAGGCTGCAGATGCATGTGTTGGTGGTTTAAAGGGAAGGGTGAAAATGTAATTTTATATATACATGTGTTGGCGTGTTGTGACAGCAATGGATTATATAAGACGATAATTTCGGTTTAACTAGTGAAAAAGGACATACAAGTACTTTCTGCAAAGCTTTGTATTCACCCACTTAGATTCTCCCAATGATCACGATCAGTTTGTCTTTTATTCTTGGTCCTACGAACATGTCTATTTTATCTTCTTCTTTTTCTGTATTATTTTTAAATTTACTAAAATCTCATATCTTTTTTCGTTGTTGATAAAAGAGTAAAAAAACTCAATTGCCAAAGGTCGAACAAGAACACCTCATTCTACTAGCTAGCTATCATTATTTCTCAAACACGTTTAAGTACTAAAATTTGATTAAATATGATGTAATTGTGTCTGTGTAACCATCTTATAATAACCTGTGCAACTAGATCATTCGAACTGTTAAAAAAACAAAAAATTTTTTTTGAAAATAATCATATATACATATAAATTAAAAAATTAACACATCAAGTATACTTTTAATCAAAATATATGAATTAGGTCTAGAAATAACTTGAGAAAGTCCTTAATCCATTAGTATATATAATTAATACGCGTTCATAGTTATTATATTGATTATAAGTTTATAACTACAATATCTTACAAAGTAATGGACTAGGACACATGAAAAAAGGAGTTATAAAAGAAAATTTAAATTGAAACTCATACTAATGTTAGATAACATTGTAGGTTATCTAGTATACTATTAGACTACTAGTTATAATATATATATATACTTTAGTAAGAAAATAAAATAACTATATATATATATAATATATACCCACTCATCAAGCTTAACTAACGACCTTATTTCTCTACGAGATCATATGTACGAGAGAGCAAAGAGCAAAACATGTCAAAGTACTCTCACAGCCTCTCACAAACACCACACATGCTTAAGTCCAGGATGCTCGCCACATGGACTCCCGACCAAGAGGTCAACCAAGTCCGCCTCCGTTCCGGCGCCGACATGAAGCGCAAGCTCCGGTGGTTCGACCTCGTCTCTCTCGGCGTTGGCGGAATGCTCGGAGTCGGTGTCTTCGTGACCACCGGACCCGTCGCACGTGACATCTCGGGACCGGCTGTATTCATTTCCTACATCGTCGCCGGTTTCTCAGCACTTTTGTCCTCACTTTGCTACACCGAGTTCTCAGTCAACGTCCCTGTCGCCGGCGGAGCTTTCAGTTATCTCAGAGTCACATTCGGTACACAAATATATTTATACTTCTATATTTATTTGCTTGTTCGTTTCTCTTTTGTTTCTTAATAAGTTTTGCCTTATACTTTGTACAAAAAAGCTAGAAACAAGATTTTTTAGTAGTTAAGGTGACATTTTATAAAGAAACTTAAGTGTATTTCAGAGTTAAATAATTAATATAGCATTACGAAGAAAATAAACATGCATGTAACTAAGAACTTAATTAGGGAACAAGATAAAATATAATTTTTTATAAAAATATTATGGTATTAGACCATGTTCAATGGTTAATATATCTTGAAATGTTCTTAAAAAAATATTAGTTTTTAAATCATAAAAAAGTTTAAACCAATAAAAACATGACAAATTTTAAATAAGTATTTTGAAAAGTTAAAAATGGGTTCTTAAATTAGAAATTTAAGAAACTCTTCCTCTCTCCTACTTTATATTATTTTATTAATTTTTTGGATTAAAAACCCCTTGTAAGAAACTAGCATTGAACATGCTCTTAATACCTAACGCTTTAAAATCAAACAATTAAATTGAGCATATATTTTCGAGACAATTGGGGAACTAACGCGGAATCTCCGCCAAATATGTTAAAATAACACTCTGCATAATATAATTAAGAAACGAACGTTTTGACCATATGTTATTACCTTTTACTTCTTCAATTTTTTGTTAATGGCAAGTGATCATCATCATCCACCGTTACTTTTAATACTGTATCGTTATGTACCTGAAATATCTCTCTCTCTTTCCTCTCTCTTTCTTCTCTCCATCGTTTCTCTCCTTCCCTCTTTCCTCTTACTAATCTCAGAGATTTACTTTCTTTTCTTCCATCAAATATTTGAAATCTATGAATCTAAAAAATAAAATTTGGATTTTTCTTAAATCAAATCTAGATTTTGTTTAAACCAAACAAAAAATTTTGGGTTTGTTTTGTGAATCTGTTTTTTTTAGGTTTTAGGGATCAAACAAATTAATACGAAGCTTTCGGTTTTGGTATTACAGTAGAAACTCTATAAATTAATATTCGATTCATTAATAACTCGCTAAATTAATATTTTTTACCAGTCCCAAAATTAGTTTTTCAACCAAATAATATATCTATAAATTAATAATCACTATAAATTAATAATTGTTTTTATAAAACCTCATGGTCCTAATATTATTAATTATAGAGTTTCTACTGTATGTGATTAGATTTTAGTTTTTTTGGTTAGCTGTGCGAAAAAATCGTTTTGTCCAACAAAAAAGAAGAACAGTGTTTTAACAGGGTTAACATATGAAAATTTATATCAACATATAAAATTTTACACTAATATGTTTGGGTTCACCAATCCTTAGGGAGAGGGTTTAGGGTATAGATTTTTGGGTTTAGGGGAAGGTTTGGGTTCATCTATCTTCAGTTTGGGTTCACCTATCTATGGTTAGGGTTTAGGGTATATATTTAAGAGTTTAAAGTTTAGTTATTTTCTATATAGTGATTATAATTATATTTTTATTGACTATGTTTCTGGTAATTTTGTTATCCACAGTGTTAACGTTTCCGACAAAGCGTATACGACATTTTGAAAGTGTTAACATCTTCGTTAATATTACTCAGAATATTAATGTATCCGTTAATATTACTCAAAATATTAACGCCTGTATTAAAATAGTATTGTGTACATTAGTTTGAAACGTTAACGGTACAATAATATTTCTCAAAACGTTAAGTTCTTGTTTTTTAGTGAAAAAGAGCAAAAATGTCTGAAAGCGTTAGTTTCTTAATGCATTATATAGAAGCATTATTTTAACATATTAACGTGGTCAAAGGCG
Organism: Alliaria petiolata; assembly: GCA_020283515.1. Taxonomy (NCBI): domain Eukaryota; kingdom Viridiplantae; phylum Streptophyta; class Magnoliopsida; order Brassicales; family Brassicaceae; genus Alliaria; species Alliaria petiolata. Next base: position 211,688,898 of record JAHZTW010000001.1, read on the forward strand.
TTAGTTCTCAAACTCACCCTATATTTTCATTATTATCGTCACAGTATAAAAAAAGTAAATTGAATAAAAACAAATGAGCGTTGAACAAATTTATAATAAAAAAATGAGCTTGGTTTTTTTTTATAAAAAATATATTAATTTAATAGATGACTAAAGAAAAAACAAAAAAAAACCCAACTAATGTTAGGCTTTTTTCTATTTTACCTACACAAAATTAATTGTTTTATGAAGAGAAAAAAGGACACGTAATTAAGTTGTCAGCTGTCGCAGTCAGGTAGATCTAAAAAACATGGTGAAGAACATGGTACATGGATACGAGATTCCTCTCTGTTCATATCCTCACATAGTCACATGCGATAATTGTCAGAAGAAAAGTATCTGACCAAAATTCACTTTAATTTTCCTTTTTTTAATATAATCAAAATGCAAAATTACATATTTTGAAGGAAAATGTACTTTTACATTTTACATTTGAGAAAAAGGTATACCGTTTAATTTCAATGAGTAAAAACGAGAATATATTTTACATTGAATATAAGAACCCTATACGTACGAGTAACGAGTATATCTATCTATAAACACGTGGGGCCAGGTGAATTCATCGGGTATTTTGGAGGAGTCAACATACTATTGGAGTACGTTTTGTCAAACGCGGCGGTTGGAGAATTAAAGTGAATGGTCTTGAGAAAGGTTACAATGAACTCGATTTTCCTGCCCTCACTCTTTGCCTTTGTCAAAGGTAACCAATGAAAACTCATTAATTCATCCCCGTAACTACGTAAGTTTTCATAAAATAATTTTACATTGTTGCTAAATAATTGAGTAGTTCCAACATTAATCCTGAGATTCTCTTTGATCAACAATTGTGTTATAGATGAGTATACATTAACTGAATATAAGATTGATTAATAAGTAGTTTCAACAAAAAAATTATTGGTGACCTAGTGGTAGTACAAAGAGGTTGGTTTCTTTGTGCTTGGATTTTAAACACTCTTTGGGATGAGATATATTTTTTAAATCGAAATATAGAAAAGACTAAAAAACAAAAAAAATTATGTTTTTGGAGATGGGAAATAAGCTATTTTATTTTATTTTATTTTGATATATATTGTATCTTTACTCTGTTTCTACTTTGTAAACCACCGAAAATATAAAATTCGGTACATAGGTACTAATTGGAATTAGCTGATACATTTGGGTGTTTAAGCAAATCTGATGGTATAGAAACTATAGCAAAATATGTATAGTTTTTTTTTGTCATCAGTCTTTTTAATATATCATTTTTTGGCCTTTTTCTTCTTTTAAAAATTAGTTTTTTTCAGTTGTTGGTAACACAGACACACAAAAAAAAGTCATTCCATCCAATTTCATTTCACAATTTTAAAATTATGTTAGTGAGATCATCAGTCCAAGAATTTTATATATTTTAAAAGTTTATACAATTGGTTTTAACCTTTTCTCCAGCCCACTAAATAGTAAATACCATTTCAATCTTTGATGCTCTATTTTTTTTTTTTTTTTATAATATACATATATATATATATATATATATATGTATGTTAATTAAAATTTCAAAAACAATACAAATTGATTGTTTTTTGCTAAAATTATTTTAGCACGAAGGAGAGCTCCATGCTGAACCTAGTGATGACGGTGTTTCACGTAGTATTCTTCGGATTTGTAATAATCGCCGGATTCTGTCACGGTGACGGAGTCAAAGCGCTGGTCGAGCCGCGAGGTCTGACTCCATACGGCGTTCGCGGAGTGGTTAACGGAGCTGCCGTCGTGTACTTCAGCTACATATATAGGATACGACACCGTTTCCACTCTCGCCGAGGAGATCCAAAACCCTTCCTTTAGTCTCCCCGTCGGAATCATCGGCTCCGTCTCGATTGTCTCCGTCCTCTATTGCCTCATGTCTCTCGTACTCTGCGTCATGGTTCCGTACAATGAGGTAATATATGTTTAAAATTCATTCATGATTTTCGGTTGGTTTTTAGCTAAATGGCGCCAGATGATTTCTTAAAACTATATATTGATACATAGAAAATTTCGTTGGCTTCTATAACTTGTTTACTGAATTTGTATTTTTCTTAAATAGAATTTTTAATACTGTTTTAAATAAATATCGAAAAAGAATCGTCGACAACAAAGGAGAAAAAAAGCATCTACTTCAAAGTTTTATTTTGCTTATTTTAATTAAATTGAAAAGAAACAAATTATTCTGAGAGAGAGTCTATCCGTGGCCTGCACTTCCCACAGGAATTAGTCTAATATTTTTAATTTTCCGTTCATGCTACAATTTATATTCTATACTTCTACGTTCTTTACTCGACATTAATATCAATTAAACATTAACTGATATTAAGAGAGACAAAAGTATACTAATTTTACAATTATTTTAAAATACGTAAGTTAATATATTATATATGGTAGTGCTAAATTCAAAGTTGCCTTTATTATAAATTTAAATTTGATCGGTATTTTTGTTTTTTTGGTCTATGATATATTTGTTCTAGTATATATATACAAAGATATTTGTTCTATCTGTATGAAAGAAAAATGATAATTTCGATATATTCAAGCGATTGTTCAAATGTTCATTGACATACATATGATGAATTTGCTATGTAAATAGACTCGGGCATTTTAAAAAATCAAGTGGATGTCGCAAAATTCACACTATCATCGGTCCGCGAATTCTCACAAGAGTGGAAAGAGATGGTGAAGAAGTGCGATATCGACTCCTTATATATCAGCCGTTTAAGGTACCGTTCTCCATGGGATGTTCTGACCAGTAAATTCCGACGTGGCACTGTGACAGTGGCTGGGGACAGTATGCACCTGATGGGTCCATTATTAGGGCAAGGCTGTGAAAGTGCAGACTCGTGCCCTAGCTACGTTCGATCGTTGAGAAGCACGTAACAAACATATCAAGTGCATTTATCAAATAAAGAACACACAAGTTTGTTAACGGGGTTCGGTTTTCCCTACATCTCCGAGACTTCGTCCAGAACGATTCCATCAGAACAAGATAACAATTACATGATTGTATGCATTCTTTTCTACATGGAAATCTACTATGAATCCTCACACATCCGGTTTTTCTGTCGATTGCTAGATTCATAGAAACACCACCAACATAACCTACAGATCCGTACATCTTGTCTGTCTGGTAGGGGCGACGCCACACACACGTGTGCCTCCGTCAATGATACCCTATGCGCGCGCACCGTCTTCATGAGACAGCCTCTTGATATTTATATCAATCGCTCAACCCTAGAACTTAAGATCTCCACGCGATCACGGATAGATACAACTTGCTTCTCAAGTTTATCTACTTACCAAATCTGTTGCAGCGAATATATCATATCTTAGCAACTTGGTCCAACTCAGCAAGCCACTTGTCACATCATCTTCTATGCTGCGTCAAGTTCTTGCCTTCTGATACGTCGTCTGATACATCGTCTGATTCATCATCTGATGCATCAGCCTCCTGATACCACGTCTGACGCATCAGCCTCTTGATACGACGTCTGATGCATCCTCTCATGCATCAACATGTATTCTTCTGATCTCCACACCATACTTCTATTTTGTGTCGATAACTAAATCAACTGTAACAACGCTTACTTCATGTACTGTCTTGACATCTGCTTTACCAGCACCTTCATCAAGACATGTCTCAGTATCTTTGTCTAAGCCTCTGGTATCACATATTGACATTACTTCCGAGTCTGTATTGTAGCTGTCTTTGTATCTCTAACTCATATGTCACAGCAGCCGTGAGACGTCTTGTTCCAACAGGTTCTCAAACCAGTCAGCAATACATCTTCAATCTCCCCTTTGATGACTGAGTATTAGAACCCAAGAATATTACACATGCGACGTGCGTTCTCTCTTACATCATCTGATTGCATCACTATCAAGCTCGCAAGATTTTCCATCTTCAATCTCCCCCTTTTTACCTTAGTGTGATTCTCAAGCAACATGTTCGTCAAGCAAAAGAAAAACCACATGGCTGAAATCCATGCTCCCCCTGCAACTCAGCTTCCAACGTCATATCCATCATCAAAAACTCATCATTAACATCAATCATACATACAACGCCACAATCAAATCCTTATTCCCCCTGCTTGAGAGCACAACTACGGTAAAAATACGTACCAAGAAAGATGAATGCGAGAAATTTTGTTTTGAGCATGTGCGATCTACTGTACACAAAAATTCTTCAATTCACGTTCTCAAGACCAGAAAACTCCCCATGAGCTAAGCTCCCATTTCAGACCATAGAACATAGACGTAACACAAAACTCCCCAACGTCAAACTTCAGTTTAGCACAGCAACGCCAACATCTCGAAACGTATCAGTATATCAACATCATGTTTCTTCTCCCCCTACTTGAGCACACAACAAAATGCAATCATACTCATGACCTTTCATAGAGACTTCAACTTCATAAGTCAGCCTTACTGAAACTCTCATCAAGCAAAACAAACCCAAGGCATGAAAACAGAAACGGTGACAGGTTCTCTTTCACTCTTGAATGCAGCATGTTGAACTCTTCAACTATTCTTCCACATATGTCTCAGACGCATAAAGTAACCTATTCGTCAAGCAAGAGTACATGGCTGGATTCCATGCTCCCCCTACAGCTCATTTTCTAATGTCAAAACACTAATTCTACTGCAGACAACCACCTTCAGCATCAATGAATGTCAGAACCACTATGCAATCTTCGTTGCAGATTGAAACATGCTCAAAAGCATCAACATTTTCACACCTTTCCGTCTGACCTTGTAATAGCATAATTTTCTCCTGATTTTCAACCCAGAAACAATCACTGATTCAACCAGCCTCCCCAAATTTGATGTCTGCATCTCTCTGTATTTCAAGTGCACCTAACGCTTTTTCTGCTTTATGTTTGACTTTCCTTCAGAAGATCACTTCCTTGCACTGAAGTACTTTGAAACAAAACTCTTCTCATAAATTTGAAAAACACTGATTTCTGACTTTGAGAACGACATCTTTAGATAACCTTCCCTCAACCTGATCTGTAAATCTGAAGCCCTCAGAAATCGATGTCTCTTCCAAGCTTCTATCGGTAGTAACCAAAACTGATGTACCACATGATCTTTCACCAACAAATACTACATCTATTGCAGTAACACGCCCACCTTTGTTCTAAACTCCAAAAGAGCTCTCCTTTAGCCGGAACATAGCCACATATGTTAAGAATAATCCTGCAAAATTTCAGATCAATCCGAGCTTGTTTGACCATCTAAACAAATTTACTCATCAAATTGATCACAGCAGATTCTGTACAGACATGTCTCAGAAATGACTGAATAAGTCTTGAAATAACCGTTAGAATCTCAATCCCACCGTTGATTTTGTAAACACCAGTGCCACGAAGCTCTCCACCAAGTTTCAGTCTGATCATAACACTTTTGAGGCTCCAACCGTTGCTCTGAAGTCTGTCTGACGGATCTGTTTTCTCCACTTTGAGTTGTTTGAAATATTGCAGAGAAGTAGAACCTGCAACTCAATTGAAGAGAGAACTCTGAAACTTTGGCTTACGCAAGCGCATCCTGAAACTCCAACAACAGTCACAACACATGCACCTTTGCACAAGGTTTCTTCTTACATCAACTGCAGAATGTGTCATGTCCAAACAGAGCTTTCACACAGGAACCAAATCCAGCACTTATGACACTCGACCATATCTTGCGATCATTTAAACCGAACAACAAGCCAAGAAATCAACCCATCTTTTTCTTTGAATACTTTGCTGTCAAAACACATCTCAACTTGCATCAAAGAGAATTGTAGCGAAATATGCTTGGTAGCTCATAAATCAAACTCAATACCGGCAGAAATTCCTCTACTACACCTTGAAGAGAGAGTTATCACAACACTGATTCTCCACCAACACTCTCAACTGAATTCAACTGAAAACTTTGAAATTCCACGAAGTCATGAACCTGAAACTCAAGAGGAATAGGATCCTGACGTACGGACATAACAGTCTCTCTCTAATGGGATAGCACTTCTAGTAGCAACTTAGTAGGCAATTGCATGATCCACAAGCATTTCCAACAGTTCCACACTACTTAAACATTAGCTGCCTCACAAAACACCATGAAGTCTTCTTCATTTAATTTTGATCTGATTTTCTGTACCCAACGACACCAAAACGACTTGATGTAAACAATAGGCATATATCACCAGATACAATCACTTCTGATAAAATTCCAACAGCCATCGTAAGAGCTTGCGAATACCAACCTTTGTCCGAGCAATCGTATAGTCCCAACTCTAAATAGGCTCCACTGTCCTTAATAGAAGCAAGATCAGAGCCTGCCATACGCACAAGACATTCTCTTTTTGATGAGGTAGCATCAAATTCAGAGACAATTAAAGATCCAGGAAGATGTTCAACAACACAGATTGTTTCAGATTTGTCCTTATCTCCAAATACTAAGAAATCTCCTAATCTCTCTCGCAACGTGAAAGAAACCACGAAGATGGTTTGACATGATCTAGCCATTAAGCATATGGGCCATGCCACTGCATAGTATTACGATATGTACATTATGTTAATGTACATATTCTATTTCTATAGATTAGAGATTTGGCATATTTGTATATATCCATTTAAGGATAGAAACCCTTGTATAAATACTTGGTCTTGAACGTTAGAATGGATATAGAAAACTATTCTATACCTATTGTTTTCTGACACATAGCTTAATCTTTAAATGGGCCCAAATAAAAAATATAGGCCCATTTTCCACCAAACCAAAAGATTCTTCTTCTCCGAATCTGCAAGTTTTTCGTCTTGGCAAATCTGAAATTACAAACAAAAGTTGATTCTTTGAGATTCAGCTTCATGAAACTTATGAGTTCTTCATTCTTAGTCATTCTCAGAACTAATCTTGAGAATCCACTGATAACTCTCTATGTTTCAGCAATCTTGCGTCCATCCATCTTGATGCTTTAAACATGTCTCAATATCAACTAGCCCCTGATATGCATGAGATTCTTCTTCACAGCTCTTTATCCATCATGTCTTGAGCTCATACAATACTTTCAGATGAGAACCCATAAACCATAGAGCACTCAACAATGAACACTCGAACCAACAAACCACTAAGCTGAAGACCAAATTCTTCCTTTCTATCGGGATATCCCTGCAACGAGAAATTAAGCTTTCCATTGTCTGCAACAAAATCAACAACGATTTAAACTGTACATTACTCCACCGAAAGCCTTTCATATTCATTTGATATGGGAGTCTGAATCTTTATTTAGACGCTACAATCGCCATTACGTGTTAGCGTTTCTATCCCTGCAGCTCCAAGCCATTTCACTTACGTCGTAGCTGTCTCATACAGTCTTTGACGTCTCATGATGCAATCAAATAAGCAGCAATCCGTTGACTTCACTTTTGATGCACTCAAGGTGTATGCAAATTCTTTGCCGGACCTCTGAATTTTGCTAACATGTACCATAATAGATAAGAAGAACCATCGTAGATTCATCTATACGATTCAAAACATGTCATTGGAACCTTCATCTTCTGATCTTCTCAGTCGTACCTTCAGATCTGTTTATAGCAAATCCAGGTTTCTCTCTACTCGAAACACAAACACGAATCTCTCCCTTCCGATAGTAAAGGAATGCGAAGCAAATACAATGATCGATCATGATGATTTTCTCTCTCTGGCTTTCCACCTTGTGCACAGATCTTGAATTACTTTCTGATAATTCAAGACACGCTAGCTTCCTGCTCCATTGACGAACCAGAATTAAAGGCGATTCCGATCACTGCTGCGAATTTTGAGAGTCTTATCAACAATGTCTCTCATGTATACTGTATGTGATATCCTCATAGGATTCCCCATTTGAAAACTATCGATCGCATTGATTTGGAAAGCTTGTAATTTTTGGCTATACACAGATTTTCAGTCTGAAGCTTGTAGTTTCCGGTGATTTAAACACAGTAAGCATCTTCTGCCAATTGTAGAAACTCGCGATTCCATCCACAGACATCATGTTCTGATTGTGAACCCCATATTTCGAAATCAGCCTCGATGCTCTTCACAGGAATCTTTGCATCCTCAGCCAAAACTTACGGTTTTACACAGTCACCCCACAACCACTCTATCTGTTGATTATTCCTGTAACTGCAACCTCTGGTTTATTCTCTTTTAGTGATTCGAGTCTGTTCAGGGCAAAGAAGACATCTGCAATCCTTCTCTTGTGATAGCTAAAATCATCAAACCTGATGACACACGAACCATAGTCTCTGCCTTTCTTAGTGATTGCGTCTTTCACCATCAATTAGTAATATGATACATCAGCCGACTTAATTCTCTATGACACAACTGGAATTCATGGCTCCTGGTAGTCGACTAGCTTCTTCATCAAAACATTACTCTTCTTAGTTCCATTGACAGCCAAATACTTACGCCTCTAATTCATTGGTTTGACTATTCGACTGACAAATGTAGAAGAAAGTTCTCAACTTTTTCCTTCTTCTTTAGAGATTCCTCCCGTTGAGTAACTGGAAAACCCAATCCCTTCTACACTTTTGGAACTGACCTCTGTAACGTTTGAGTAACTATCTCGGCATCTCTCATTCTGTACATCCTCACGTTTGTGTTCACTAATGATGTAACAGATTCTCAAGACCCGAGTTCTTCTTCTTCGTCTCGAATTCTAACTTCCCAAGTAAAAGATTGCTTCTTTAGTCGACTTAGCTCAACACAAATTCCAGTTTGATTCACCTAAAAATCTTCCTCGATGTCGTCATGAGCTAATGAGACGTGATCCAAGAAACTCTGCTTTTTCCAACGAGCTTCTTATAACCATCAGCGTCGTTGACCTCCACCAATATACCAAGCTTCAAGATATCTCGCCAATTCCTTTTCCTTTGTGAAGACATCTCTACACACTTCGTCAATCACTTCTCTAGCAACCTCCGGTGATCACATTTTTGGCTTAGGCTCCAGTAGCTATTAGAGATTCTCATCTCTCTCATTCAAGTAAATTGAGCTCACAACTCCAACTTCTCAGATTACTGCAAAATCTGCATTGAAAGACAACCTTCACTTTGATCTCACCAACACAAACAAGAACCAATGCAGATTCATGTACATGTTCCAGAAACATGTGCAAGCAGAATGAAGAATACAACTCTTGATGTTGAAAGTTGAATCTGACTAAGACAACGTTAACCAATAAATCTTCTATTTTTTCGGTAAGATTTTGGACATCATTTTCTCTCACGGCTCGCAATTCCATCTCCCCGAACTCATGACATTGGCTTCTCGTGTGAGCTCAAAATTCCATCTTCTTCTTTGACTTTTTCTCGATGGCAAAAACCCAATTCTATCATTTTACCAAATCTGGTTTTCCTTTTCTTGTTCTCTCTCGCTAGAGAAATAGTGAAATCGATGGAAGCCAAGCCCTCTCGTTCTGAAGCTTTTCATTAATTCACGATAGAGCTCTCAACGTTATGAATGCCGAGACTTCTTCGACTTGAAAATTTCTCAAACCCAATTTCTCGGTCAACACAACCATTGGTATATCATCATTTATAATCTGATTGGGCCCCAATAGAACCAATTGACTAAGGCCCAAACTGCTAGAAACTCCACTTTACGCCTTTAGATGACCCAATCCATGAGATTCTTCTTCCCCGATGACTTGTTTTCGTTACAAGGCGGCGAAGGCAACACAACCCAGAAGCAATTTCACATAACAAATCTCAGCAAGATCTTCATCAATAACTGATCTCTAGAGCTTCATGGATGGCCGAGAAACACTATATTCGTGAAGTTCCTCTCCATGAATTTTTCTTCCTTATTTATTCACCATTTAAATATGAACGAACCACTCCTTTCTCATCCGCTTCCAAAACGCTAGCCACAAATCTAGGATCATACCCGAAACGAGAACAGATCTCTGTCGAGAACCCGCTCTGATACCAATTGAAAGTGCAGACTCGTGGCCCTAGCTACGTTCGATCGTTGAAAAGCACGTAACAAACATATCAAGTGCATAAAATAAAGAACACACAAGTTTGTTAACGGGGTTCGGTTTTCCCTACATCCCCGGGACCTCGTCCAGAACGATTCCATTAGAACAAAATAACAATTACATGATTGTATGCATTCTTTTCTACATGGAAATCTACTATGAATTCTCACACATCCAGTTTTTCTGTGGATTGCTAGATTCATAGAAACACCACCAACAGAACCTACAGATCCTTACATCTTGTCTGTCTGGTGGGGGCGACGCCACACACACGTGTGCCTCCGTCAATGATACCCTAGGCGCGCGCACCGTCTTCATGAGACAGCCTCTTGATATTTATATCAATCGCTCAACCCTAGAACTTAAGATCTCCACGCGATCACGGATAGATACAACTTGCTTCTCAAGTTTATCTACTTACCAAATCTGTTGCAGCGAATATATCATATCTTAGCAACTTGGTCCAACTCAGCAAGCCACTTGTCACATCATCTTCTATGCTGCGTCAAGTTCTTGCCTTCTGATACGTCGTCTGATACATCGTCTGATTCATCATCTGATGCATCAGCCTCCTGATACCACGTCTGACGCATCAGCCTCTTGATACGACGTCTGATGCATCCTCTCATGCATCAACATGTATTCTTCTGATCTCCACACCATACTTCTATTTTGTGTCGATAACTAAATCAACTGTAACAACGCTTACTTCATGTACTGTCTTGACATCTGCTTTACCAGCACCTTCATCAAGACATGTCTCAGTATCTTTGTCTAAGCCTCTGGTATCACATATTGACATTACTTCCGAGTCTGTATTGTAGCTGTCTTTGTATCTCTAACTCATATGTCACAGCAGCCGTGAGACGTCTTGTTCCAACAGGTTCTCAAACCAGTCAGCAATACATCTTCAGGCTGTTCAGCTGCGCTCGAGGACGGTGTCGTTTTGGCTAGATGCTTGCAGAGAAAGTTAGGTCAAGACGGTATGGACAATGTCTTTTCAAGGAAGTGAATCGAAGAAGCTATTGATGAGTACGTTAGAGAAAGAAGAGGGAGAATCGTGGGGCTCTCGACACAGACGTATCTTACCGGTAAATTAATCGAAGCTTCGTCGCCGGTAACGAAGCTCTTGCTTGTAGCTTTGTTGATGATTATGTTTCGCGATTAAATTGGTCACACTCGATATGATTGTGGCCGTCTTTAAGTTAGTATTTGATCTATATCTTACGTATGTGGAACGGTCTAAGTGAGAGAGGTTGTGTGCTTCATGACTCATCATGAGGTGTTTTGTATCAGGAGGTTACTCGGTATTTCTGTTTGCAAATGTTTTTTGTTTTTCTCTTTATATGTTCAATTTTTTTCAACTGTCAATGTCAAAGACAAAACAAAGTCCAATAAAGAAGGTTTTTTTTTTATGGCCTGTGGCATGGACTATGGCCTGTGTCAGAACATCAGAAGAAGTTTCAAGGAATGAAGTTAGCAAGATCTTGTCCAACAGTTAGCCACTTTTTGTTTGCCGATGATTCCCTCTTCTTCTGTAGTGCTACTCCAGCAGATTGTGGCTCAATGGCAAGGATTCTAAAGCACTATGAAGATATTTCAGGTCAGCAAGTAAATCTTCAGAAATCATCGATCATTTTTGGTATGAAGATAGAGGAACATAGGAGAAGACAGATTCATCATATCTTAGGAATTGCTCAAGTAGGTGGTGCGGGGAAATACTTAGGTCTCCCAGAGCAATTTGGGCGAAACAAATCAGAACTGTTTAACTTTGTTATTAAACGGATTAAGGAAAACTTGGGGGTTTGGTATAACCAATTTCTAAGTCCGGCTGGAAAGGAGATTTTAATCAAAACGGTGGCTATAGCTAAACCTATCTATTCCATGAATTGCTTTTTAATCCCAAAAACAATTTGTGCTGATATTAATAGTGCTTTAGCTGCTTTCTGGTGGGGAAAAGAAAATGGAAAACGGAAGATCCCGTGGATTTCGTGGAAACGACTATCCATTCCGAAGAGAGAAGGAGGGTTAAGATTTCGGGACATTTATAATTTTAATTTAGCTTTGCTAGCTAAACAGGCTTGGCGTGTCCTACAAAACCTTGAATCGTTGTTGTCCAGGTTATATAAAGGAAGGTATCATAACACTTCAACATTCTTACAGTCGAGGTGTGGAAGACAATCATCATATGGCTGGAGTTCATTACAAGCAGACAAAGATCTGCTACACAAAGGTTTGCGATTTCAGATTGGTGATGGAAAACTGGCAAGGGTTTGGACTGATCAATGGCTTCCTACTATCCCTCCAAGATTGGTGCAGAGTCAACGGCCAAATCTGGATATGAGTGTGCATGAGCTATGGAAAGAAGGGACTCGGGAATGGGATCGTAGAAAGTTAGAAGATAATTTATCTCCGAAGGATGCTCAACTAGCAGCGGCAATACGTCTCTCAGACTACGTGTTTTCAGAAAAGTATATTTGGCCTTACACAAAAAGTTCAGAGTATACAGTTAAGTCGGGTTACTGGTTAGCAATTCACTTGATAAATACAGATGAAGAAGAAGTATTGCCACCACCACTGTCACGACCGTGACTTGGGCCCAAGAGAATTGGGGAAGTCCCAATTAGAAAGCAAAGCCCATAAGGGCAAAACCCTTGCATCGTCACCATCTTCTTCAAGCTTTAAAAAGCTGCACCGTGAAAGCAACGAGCCGCACACTCCATCATTCTCGCCGAAACTTTGTCTGAATCCTGTCAGCCCCACCGCCATTTCAGATCCAGCCGAAGCTTCCAGACGTGAAACCGTTGACGCGGGGAGAGGTCGCCGTGAATCTATCCTGACTCGTCGTTTTCTCAAGTCCACCGCCGCCACTCGCCGTCATCGCCGTCATCGCCGTTCTACTGTTCCGAGCCACCAGCATCGTCTGTGAATCATACCGTGGTAAGCAGATCCGGTTTCCCTCGTCATCTCCATTGCGTTTTGTTTTCTCAAGAGTTGTATAATTGATCCGCCATTGTGATATATCATGGGTTTTACCCATTTTTAGACCATGATATAAGTGTTTTTATAGAGTCTTTTGGCTATTTTCGAGTCTATATAGAGTTTATGCAGGTTCAGGTACAATTGGAGATAAATTGGAGATTTGGATGCATTTTGGAGCTTAATGGAATAAAGTCACGAAATGATGAAGTCAGGAGAGTGAATTTACACGCAAGGTGTCGATCGACACCATCTGTGTCGGTCGACACCAGGATTCCCAATTTCCTGAATCGAGAAGTTTTCATATTTTGAAGGAAAGGAAATCTTCAAGACTTTTCCTAATCCTCCAAGGAATTGAAGATGCGAACCTAGGCCTATAAATATAGATTTTCAAGGCATTGTTTAGCCACCAACTATTATTCTTATTTTCTGTTTTGAGACTTAGAGAGAGATTTTTAGAGAGATTTTAGAGAGAAGAATTTGTCTCCTTCAGAGCAAATTCGGAACTCCTTTGTTTCTATTGATTTCTTTTATGCAATCTACTTTATTCATGATGTTTTCTTCATTCACCATGTCTGAGTAGCTTGCTAGTTAGGTTTAGGGTTTTTCAAAGGTGATTAATGAATTGTTAGGTCGAATTAAATTGTTAGGATAAAATCATTAGAGTTCTTCATCTGGATTTGTGTTTAATGCTTATTCTAGCTTCACGACCTAGAATCTGATCTTAGGTTAATTAATAGATGCGAGAGTATTATTAATTGCCTGAACTAATGTTAGATGAGCAAAATACCTATTCGCAAAGAGATTTGGTTTAGGGTTTTGTGAACAATTGAACCTGATATTAATGCTTATCTGAATTGATATGATTTGCAAAGAGATTTGGAATTCTAGGGTTTAGACATAGATAATCTTCGCAGCGAGAGTTGGTTGATTTTACATTAGTGTTTCAAGTTCTAGAACAGTGCTTAATAATTCCTAACATTCTGCCTAAACCTGCAATTTAGATCACCTGAAAATTTCCCTGAACCTAACTCCTTAATCTCCTGATTTCAAGAAACCTAATTCGTGATTGCTCATTTATTTCTTGCTTTGCTTTACTTTCATTCTATTTCACCTAGCATAATCTGAATTTAGAAACCTTAGTGTAGCATCTACTTCCCGATGGTTGCATTTGCTGTGCACTTGCAGTAGTTTTATTAGGGTAAAACCTGAGCCCTATCAAGTTTTTGGCGCTGTTGCCGGGGAAGTAATAGTTGCCTACGGAATCTAGTATTAGGATTTTGACTAGGTTTCGTTTTTATTTTTTGTTACTAATTTAGTTTTTTATCTTTGGTTTCAGGTGCATGCCCAGTACCAGAAGCAACAAGGAAGAGGAACTAGTCGCACTGAACCAGGAGCTCGGTCGTTTGGAACGTGCGAACCGCAAATCTGCCCGAGCGTCGATTGACACAACTATCATCGATCGACACCCAACCTCAGCATCGATCGACACAATAAGCATCGATCGACACCTTGCGCAGACTACAATGGCCGAAGCTGTGGTTGTGGTACGCGACGCAGAAGGCAACCTATTCGACCTACAAGGCAATAGAAGGAATGTCCAAGGACAGAGACTTGATGAGGCTGGCGCCGTCATCATTGAACCAGCGATACTAATCGCCCCTGCAGAAGCTGGACGTGGAAAAACACTTGGCGAATACAACCGCCCAGACCAGTTCTATGCTTATAGAGCTGCGATCCGTCCTCCTGCATTCCAAAGGAATGACTTTGACGAAGATCACTACATTCTCCCAAGGACCCACTGAAGCATTCAAAGCTTCTTGGGTGAGATTCAAGACGTACCAGAGGGACTGCCCACACCACGGTTTCAGCGAACTGCAACTCCTTGGTATCTTCTACCGCAGGATTGATTGGAGGTACCAGATGGCCTTAGACGCAGCAAGCAATGGCAACTTCAACACCAGATACCAGGAGACGCAATGGTGCTTATAGAGAATTTGACCTCTTGCAACAGCACCAAGAACGCAGACTTCGAAAGAAGACAACACGCTGGAGTAACTGGAGGAAGCCAAATGGTTGAGGTAAACATGAAGCTGGATCTCTTGGTGGGAAAGAAGCAAGTCCATTTTGCTAATGAAGTGGAGACTTTTGAGCCTGAGGAAGAAGAGGTTAATTTCATCAATGGTGCTGGTTTTCAAGGTCAAAGATTTGGCAATCAGCAAAGCTATGGTTCCTCTTACCAGAGGCCTTTTCAGAGCAACAGCTTCAACATAACTTATGGTTCTTCTTCCTACCAGAAGCCACCTGCGCAAGACAACAAAATGGAGTCTATGTTTGAGCAAATCTTGGAAGGACAGCAGAAGATGACAGTGGACTTCAATGGGAAGATTGATTCACTGTATCAAGACCTGAATGGAAAGATTGAGAGCATAAACTCTCACATGAAGAAGCTGGACGTTCAAGTTGCTCAAACCGCA
>JAHZTW010000001.1:211706255-211862803 GCA_020283515.1 Alliaria petiolata
AGGATTCCAGAGAAGTTACCTGATCCAGGGAACTTTGTGCTAGATTGCTCAATCTCAACAGGAAGGTTTCCTCGTTCTCTCTGCGATTTAGGTTCAAGTATCAACTTGATACCATACTCTGTTGCTGTTAGACTTGGAATGACTGATGCCAAGCAGAATCTCTCTAATCTTAGCTGATCGATCAAAGAGATTCCCAGAAGGTGTCTTAGAAGATGTTCCCCTGAAGATTGAAGGCTGCATAATTCCCACAGACTTTGTGGTTTTGAAGTATGATGAAGAACCTGTAGATCCTCTTATTCTGGGAAGATCATTCTTGGCTTCAGCTGGTGTCATCATTGATGTGAGAAGAGGGAAAATGGAGCTTAATTTGGGTGACGTTGTCATGAACTTTGACATGGACAAGTTAAGAGGATCATCCACCATTGATGGTCAAGCTTTTTCAGTAGAGATGTCCGTGGAAGAATGTCCAATCATGGAAAATTCGGAAGACATTACTGCTGGGTATGTCAAGGAGCTTGATACTGAAAAGAAAGAGGACAAGCTGGAGCTTGAAGACTGGGGTGGAAATGATTATCTCTTCAAGACTATGAGCAGAGAAGATGTTCAAATCAATGACAAGATGATGAAGGAAGACGTTTTCATCATGGAAACAAGGATCGTAGAGCTGAATTGGAGAAAAAGTGCAGAGGTTCGAGCTGCAGAGTTGGCGTCGATCGACACACTTTGCGGTTCACACCAGAAGTCACTTCCAATGCTGCAAGTCCATCATCTTTGGTCAAACAAACGACTCCATATCCTTCTATCCTAGTCTTTTATGTTGTTTCTAATCTTTCTTTTAGCCAACTTCGGGTTTGATAACACTGGGGACAGTGTTGTTTAAGTCTGGGGGAGGTGATTAATGACTTTGTGTTTTGTTTTGAGAGTCATTTGAGTCAGTCAAAAACTTTGTTTTATTGAGTCAAAATCAGTTGAAATTTTCAACTTTTCTTGGAACTAACCGCAGAATGTTGACACTTGAAGGACCATTGTTTTAGTAATTGATTACAGGTCTTACTAAGTAGAAAGCTACAAGTGGATCAATCTAACAGAGAGAGTTCAGGTCCCCTTATGAGAACTAGGTATGCGCAAAACTTAATTCTTCTTTCAGTCTGAACAAATAGAAAATTGCAGTCTCTCCTTGATCTTCCCTTGAGAAAAGAAAAAGAGTTTAAGTCTGGGAATAGTGCAAAGAACCTCATGAGCCTGTCTCCTCACAAGGAACAATATTAGTGAGTGCTCTTGAACCTGTCTCCTCCCAAGGAACACAAGTAGAGAGTAGCACTATTTCCCGAGACTTCAAAAGAATAAGAAAAGTCAATGAAAAGATCTTAGAACACCCTGAAAATGGGCAGCAGTTGACTAAGGGAAGAGAAAATAGGAGAGCTGTACAAAGAGAATCTTGTTCAGGCATTAAGGAAGGGAAAGAATCATAAAAGTTATGTGGCAATACCACTGTTAGAGTTCGAAATTTTACCAAGGAAAGGATCTGGATTCAAACTGGGAGATTGCTAAGCTTGTGGTAAGTACGCTGAACATTACCGAAGGTTGGCTCTATAGCATGTGGATTCAAGAGTGTTAATGATTGTGGCGTTCTGAAGGTTAGCTGGATATTTCGGTTTTCAAACCTCGACTCTATACTTGGTTTCTGTTTTGCTTGAGGGCAAGCAAAAGCTAAGTCTGGGAGAGTTGATATATCATGGTTTTTATCCATTTTTAGACCATGATATAAGTGTTTTTATATAGTCTTTTGGCTATTTTCGAGTCTATATAGAGTCTATGCAGGTTCAGGTACAATTGGAGATAAATTGGAGATAAATTGGAGATTTGGATGCATTTTGGAGCTTAATGGAATAAAGTCACGAAGTGATGAAGTCAGGAGAGTGAATTTACACGCAAGGTGTCGATCGACACCATCTGTGTCAATCGACACCAGGTTTTCCAATTTTCAGAATCGAGAAGTTTCCATATTTTGAAGAAAAGGAAATCTCCGAGACTTTTCCTAATCCTCCAAGGAATTGAAGATGCGAACCTAGACCTATAAATATAGATTTTCAAGGCATTGTTTAGCCACCAACTATTATTCTTATATTCTGTTTTGAGACTTAGAGAGAGATTTTTAGAGAGATTTTAGAGAGAAGAATTTATCTCCTTCAGAGCAAATTCGGAACTCCTTTGTTTATATTGATTTCTTTTATGCAATCTTCTTTATTCATGATGTTTTCTTCATTCACCATGTCTGAGTAGTTTGCTAGTTAGGTTTAGGGTTTTTCAAAGGTGATTAATGAATTGTTAGGTCAATTAAATTGTTAGGATAAAATCATTAGAGTTCTTCATCTGGATTTGTGTTTAATGCCTATTCTAGCTTCTTGACCTAGAATATGATCTTAGGTTAATTAATAGATGCGAGAGTATTATTAATTGCCTGAACTAATGTTAGATGAGCAAAATACCTATTCGCAAAGAGATTTGGTTTAGGATTTTGTGAACAATCGAACCTGATATTAATGCTTGTCTGAATTGTTTGAATTTGCAAAGAGATTTGGAATTCTAGGGTTTAGACATAGATAATCTTCGCAGCTTAGAGTTGGTTGATTTTACATTAGTGTTTCGAGTTCTAGAACAGTGCTTAATAATTCCTAACATTCTGCCAAGACCTGCAATTTTGATCACCTGAGAATTTTCCTGAACCTAGCTCCTTAGTCTCCTGACTTCAAGAAACCTAATTCGTGATTGCTCATTTATTTCTTGCTTTGCTTTACTTTCATTCTATTTGACCTAGCATAATCTGAATTTAGAAACCTTAGTGTAACATCTACTTCCCTTGGGATTTCGATACCCCTTATACTACGATTGCATTTGTTGTGCACTTGCAGTAGTTTTATTAGGGTAAAACCTGAGCCCTATCACATTGTTGCATGATTGTTGCTTCAGCCGCAAGTCTTGTCCTCTCCACATTGATTGTTGTTGCGTTGGTGTGTTGTGTCGTCGCTTCGGGTAAGAGAGATCCCGTCCTTGTCTTCGTTGTTGTTCACGTAATGGTTATGAACGTGATGGTGTTGCTTGAGTCCTAAGACACATTTGATTATTCCTTCTTTGTCTAGATCCATTTATTAATCCCATGGCCTTTGTTCAGTGTCGGTCATCCTCCCGTTCCGTTCAAACCGAGAAGCTAAGGTGAGGACTGGCTGTGAATTATTTTCTCGTATCTCCATACCCGTTTCATCCCTAGTAGTCTTTTGTTAATACGCGCATACCTACGTTGTATCTATTTGAATACACATATTTGATTGTTACTTGAATCTGATTAGTAAATGTCGTAATAACCTTATAAAAATAATTGATATTCTGCCGTTATTGATTGACGAACTTAGTAATGTAAGTTGTTAAACGGAAAATGGTTGATTGAATTTTGAATAGTGTTTGCGGGTGTTTGCATTGAGTGCGGAAAATCACTTTTGTTGGTTGGGATAAGATGTAGGCTTTGGAGGCGGTTTTGACTGTGTGATGTCATAAGTAAGATAGAGGATTCTCTTACGTTATGAGTCTGTGCTGGATATGGAAGGCGTGTGGCGCACCATAGTCCATCGTTGGAGGCTTGACGAGCCCTGTGTCGTGAAGACGGACAGCGTGTTGTGCCCCTATATGCCACGGGGTGTGCGCCGGTAAAAGGGCGCGGATGCACCAGTTAGGTCTAAGATGTCATTTCTTGATCTGTGAGTGTCTTCGGACGTGTTTGTTTGGGTGTATTAGCTTAAGAATTTCGTCTGGAATGGTTATGCATGTGCGAGATGTATATCGTGGGTCCCGTTGGACCTGCACTCACTGGGTAATCCAAATTACTCATCCCTCTCTTTTTGCAGGTGAGCGCGGTGGTATACATGAGTAGTGATCGGCTTGGTGTTGGTTTTGGGAAGAAATGAGTTTTATTTTATTAATCGTTATTTATTTATTTTAAAGACGTTGTTATTTAAATTCGTATTTGATGTTTAAGTTAAAAAGGTTTTGTAAAGCATTTTTGATACGATCCTTGGGAATAAAATGGCATTGAACTAGCAAGTGGTTTCTTGTGGTGAAAGTTAATGCACTTGAACATGCCGTCTTGGTTACGTAAGAGACGGGTGTTACAATTGGTATCAGAGCCTAGGATTGCCAAACCGGTTCTGACCCGGGAGGCGGATTGTGAAAAAAAAAAAATTGTTTTCAAAACAAGTTTTTAAAGTTGTTGCTTTTTTCAAAAAAAAAAAATTAATTTCGAATTTTTAGAAATATTTTCGAAATATTTTTGTAGTTTCGGATTTTTTTTTTTTAAAAAAAAAAGCCTTTTCGGGAAATGGTGTTTTTGAAAAGAAAAAGTGCAAAACATCACCTAGCTTGAATTAATCTTTGTACTCTTCGTGTGTTAGGTTTTTCGTCTTTGAGAAAGGTTATGACCGCTTGTTTCTTCTGTGTTAAGGATGCCGCTAAGGAGAGCACGTGTTGCGCGAGGCGCGAGAGTTGCTCAACCCGCAGCTAGGACAGAAAGTCAGGCTGCTTCGACCGGAAGTGTTCAGAGGAATAACACTGAGAATGAGACAGTGGGTACGGACCCAGCAGGGGCGGCCCCAGGAGCTAACCAAGCTGACGTGCTTGCAGCCGTGATGGAGGAGTTGCAGAGGTATCGTGACCGTTTTGGGGATCAGATGCGGAATGACCCAGGAGCAGGAAATGTGCATCATCAGGCTGCGCCGTTGAATGGCCAGAACGGAGGAGCACATTATCCGCCACCACCTCCACCAGCGGCTGTGCACGTGCAAGTTCAAGGACCATCGTACTGGGAAATGATGAGGCTCATGAGGGATATGCAAATGGATCACTTTGATGGGAAAGCAAGTGCTATAGCTGCAGACAACTGGAGGAAGAAGCTGGAGGATAACCTTGATGCAATCAGGTGCCCGCAGGAGTACCGCAGGGATTTGGCTGTGCAATACCTGAAGGATGATGCTATGGTTTGGTGGAAAGGTGTGGTAGAGTCAACGCAAGGGCGATATGAGTTGACTTGGGCCGATTTCAGGGACGAGTTCACTCGAGAGTACTTTCCACCAGAGGCCATGGATCGAATGCAGAGTGCTTTTGATAATCTTCGCCAGGAAAACCAAACTGTCCGAGAATACAAGGAAGAGTTCAACCGTTTGAGGAGGTTCACCACCAGACACTTGAACGAGGCAGATCAGATTCGTAAGTTCATGGAGGGACTGAGAATCGAACTCAAGAACCGTTGTACTATCAGGAAGTATGTCAGTATGGTGGATTTGGTCGAAACCGCTGATGTGCAAGAAATAGAGCTGCAGGAAGAGCTCAAGTTGTCTAAGAATGCACAGGGTAAAAGTGGAAAAGGGGCTGAGAGTCATAAGAGGAATTGGGACACTGCTAACTCGACACCTAAGAGTGTCGTTTGCTACAGGTGTCATCAACCTGGACATGTGAATAGGGATTGTAATGCAGGCCATGTGCCGAGAGCGGCCCAACCCAGGGTGTTCCAGCCGCTAAGGGTCACATGCCATCGCTGTGGACAGGTTAGACACTTTGCGAGGCAATGTACTGTTCCGCTTCAAGGGCAGCAGCCAAGAGGACAGAACAGGGAGCACCTTCAATTACCGCCACCACCAGCGGAGCAAATGGCACGACCACTAGTCCTTGTCGTGGGGGAACACGGTGGAGTGGAACCGATTGCTGGTATGTCATTCCCTTTAACTTTTGAGTTAATCATTGTGAGTTTTGTGTGGAATTCGAGTAGCTTGCTTAGTGTAATACCAACCGTGTAGGATCGGTTTTTGTCGGGGGAGTCGCCGCCCATACTTTGTTTGACACAGGAGCTACGCATAGCTTTGTGTGCCCGGCACTGACATAGTGCTGGACCTTTGAGGGCCTTTTTGTCTCGAGGACGAAGGAGATAGAGACAGCCGGAGATGAACTTGTGAAGTCTACCGGAGTTTACAAAAAAGTACCCATAGTGCTGGAAGGCGTGGAGATGCACAGGGATCTCGTGAAAATGGAGTTGGGCCATTACGAATTTATTCTGGGAATGGACTGGTTGACCGAGCATCAAGCGATATTAGACTGTCCGCGAGCCCGAATACATATTCCGAGATCGGAAGGAAAGGTGTTTTTCCAAGGGATCAAAAAGCGTGCCGGGATTTCCATTATTTCGATGCTGCAGGCAGAGGAGTTACTAGAAAAGGGGAATGAAGCATATCTCGCTACTATTACCATGACCGAGGAAGGATCGGCACTGGTGTTGAGTACCGTGCCAGTTGTAGCAGAGTATGAGGACGTATTTGAACCGTTATCAGGGCCACCTCCTCATCGGGGTGATGCTTTCACGATAGAGTTGGAGCCTGGAACAGCACCTATTTCGAAAGCACCTTATCGTTTGGCACCAGCAGAAATGGCTGAACTGAAGAAGCAGTTAGAGGATCTAGCCGACAAGGGGTTCATTTGACCGAGCAGTTCACCATGGGGAGCACCAGTGCTATTCGTCAAGAAAAAGGATGGTAGCTTTAGGCTCTGTATCGACTACCGGGGACTAAATAAGGTGACCATAAAGAATCGGTACCCGTTACCAAGGATTGATGAGTTGTTGGACCAACTGCAAGGAGCATCATGGTTTTCCAAGATTGATTTGGCCTCGGGTTACCACCAGATTCCGATAGCAGAGGAAGACGTGAGAAAGACGGCTTTTCAGACGCGTTATGGTCATTACGAGTTTGTAGTAACGCCTTTTGGGTTGACCAACGCGCCGGCAGCTTTCATTAAGTTAATGAATAACGTTTTTCGGGAATACTTGGATAAATGTGTGATTGTGTTCATCGACGACATTTTGATTTACTCGAGGAGTAAGAAGGAGCATGAGTGGCACCTGCGAGTGGTGATGAATAAGCTGAGGGAACAGAAATTGTATGCGAAGCTGAGCAAGTGTAGTTTTTGGCCGAGAAAAATCGGATTTTTGGGTCACGTAGTGTGGGAAGCAGGAGTTGTTGTTGACCCAGAAAAGATCACCGCCATAACCAATTGGACAGCGCCTAAAAACGCTACTGAGGTTCGGAGCTTCTTAGGATTGGCGGGTTATTACCAGAAGTTCGTGAATGGATTCGCTAGTATGGCCAAACCGATGACAAAGTTAACCGGGAAGGACGTCAAGTTTATTTGGTCTGAGGCATGTGCTAAGAGTTTTGAGAATCTGAAGGATCACTTGACCCAGACTCATGTTCTTGTGCTACTAAAGTCGGGAGTACAGTATGTGGTGTATACAGATGCATCCGGGACAGGTTTAGGATGTGTGCTTATGCAAGAAGGGCAGGTGATTGCTTATGCGTCAAGGCAGTTGAGGCCAAACGAGGTTAACTACCCAACACATGACTTGGAGTTAGCTGCCGTTGTTTTTGCACTTGAGATATGGCGTTCATACCTGTACGGAGAGAGGGTACAAGTATTTACAGACCATAAGAGTTTGAAGTACATCTTCACTCAAGGGGACTTAAACCTGAGGCAGCGAAAATGGACAGAGTTGCTGGCGGATTACGACTTAGATATAGTCTACCATCCGGGAAAAGCTAATCAAGTAGCGGATTCTCTTAGTAGACGTAAAGCAGACGTTTCCGAGGGGAAGGAAGTGCAAGAACTCGTCGCGACTTTGGCTTGTTTGAGGTTGTGTGCTACATCTATTGACGAAAGATCAACTGGATTAGAAGCTTTAGATCAAGCGGATTTACTGTGGAGGATCCGTGAAGCGCAGCAAAAAGATAATGCATTGCAAAAGTTGATTAACAAAGGAGTGGTCGGATACCGAACCGCCGCAAATAGTACTTACTTGTTCAGGAACAGAGTAAGTGTACCAAATAATAAGGATCTGAAGGATGAGGTTTTGCGTCAAGCTCATACATCGACATTCTCTATTCAGCCGGGAAATACGAAAATGTATCGGGATCTAAAGCGTTACTTTCATTGGGACGGAATGAAGCGAGACATCGCCGTGTGGGTTTCCCAGTGTCAGACTTGTCAGTTGGTAAAGGCAGAGCGCAGAGTGCTGAGTGGGTTACTACAGGACTTGCCATTGCCGGAGTGGAAATGGGATATGGTGACCATGGATTTTGTTACCGGGTTACCAAAGACAACCGGAAATAAAGACGCGATTTGGGTGATTGTGGATCGACTCACAAAATCGGCACATTTCCTAGCCATCAAGAAAACGGATGGGGCAGATAAGTTGGCGCAGAAATATTTGGTTGTAGTGGTGCGATTACACGGAGTTCCAGTGAGCATCGTGTCAGATCGTGACCCAAAGTTCACATCGATCTTTTGGCAGGCCTTTCAAAAGGCGTTAGGCACAAAGGTGCATCTTAGTACGGCATATCATCCGCAGACCGATGGACAGTCCGAGCAGACGATACAGACACTTGAGGATATGTTGAGAGCTTGTGTGTTAGACTGGGAAGGGAAATGGGGGAAGTACCTACCGTTGGTCGAATTTGCGTATAACAACAGCTTTCACTCTAGTATTGGAATGGCTCCATACGAGGCTCTGTATGGGAGACCGTGTCGAACCCCGCTATGTTGGAACGAAGTGGGGGAGAGACGAGATTTAGAGCCTGAACTGATTCAAGAAACGGTAGAGCAGGTGGAATTGCTAAGAGGAAGACTAAAAGAAGCGCACGACCGTCAGAAAAGTTATGCGGACCAGCATAGAAAAGATTTAGAGTTCGCCGTTGGTGATGATGTGTACTTAAAAATGAGAACGTTCCGAGGAACTGATAAGAATCGTAAGTTGAAAAATTTGAGGCCAAGGTTCATAGGGCCGTATAAAATCATCGAGAGGATAAGAGCAGTTGCCTATCGGTTGGACTTGCCACAAGAGTTGTCAGACTTTCATGATGTGTTTCATGTGTCAGTCTTGAGAAAAGTGGTTCGGGAACCAGAGTTGATCTTAGCCGAGCCGCCGGTGGACGTGGGCCGAAACTTAACTATTACGAGTAAAGCGGTAGAAATCTTAGACCATCAAGAATTAGAGATTCAGAGTAAGAAGGTTAAGTCGATTAAAGTCTGTTGAGAGAGAGATGGCATACGTGAGGAGACTTGGGAGCCAGAAACAGAAATGTTAGTCAACTATCCCGTGCTCTTTAAGGAAAATAGCGGTCTTACGGGAAGCGGATTGAATTCAGGGACGAATTCTTCTAAAGTGGTGGAGAATTGTCACGACCGTGACTTGGGCCCAAGAGAATTGGGGAAGGCCCAATTAGAAAGCAAAGCCCATAAGGGCAAAACCCTTGCATCGTCACCATCTTCTTCAAGCTTTAAAAAGCTGCACCGTGAAAGCAACGAGCCGCACACTCCACCATTCTCGCTGAAACTCTGTCTGAATCCCGTCAGTCCCACCGCCGTTTCAGATCCAGCCGGAGCTTCCAGACGTGAAACCGTTGACGCGGGGAGAGGTCACCGTGAATCTATCCCGACTCGTCGTTTTCTCGAGTCCACCGCCGCCGCTCGTCGTCATCGCCGCTCTACTGTTCCGAGCCACCAGCATCGTCTGTGAATCATACCGTGGTAAGTAGATCCAATTTCCCTCGTCATCTCCGTTGCGTTTTGTTTTCCCGAGAGTTGTATAATTGATCCGCCATTGTTGCATGATTGTTGCTTCAGCCGCAAGTCTTGTCCTCTCCACATTGATTGTTGTTGCGTTGGTGTGCTGTGTCATCGCTTCGGGTAAGAGAGATCCCGTCCTTGTCTTCGTTGTTGTTCACGTAATGGTTATGAACGTGATGTTGTTGCTTGAGTCCTAAGCCACGTTTGATTATTCCTTCTTTGTCTAGATCCATTTATTAATCCCAAGGCCTTTGTTCAGTGTCTAGATGGTTACGTAAGAGGTGGGTGTTACAACCACGATCAGTGGAATTGAAACGTGCAGTTTGGGGTTTGAAAGTTATGCCAAAAATACAACATTTCATGTGGCGAGTTATAACGGGGGCAATACCAACAGCAACACGCCTGCTTTCAAAGAATATTAATGCAAATCCAATTTGCCAGAGATGTTGCCTACATGAAGAAACAATAAACCATATTTTATTTGAATGCAACCATGCCATTGCTATTTGGCGGTGTACAGATTTTAACCAGTTTGACTCTCCTCGTCAGGGCCGGCCCTGACCTAAAGCACATGAAGCTGGTGCTTTAGGCGCCAAAATATAAGTAAAAGTTTTGGGGCATAAAATTGTAAAATGTTTATAGTGCAGTGGTTGGTTCTCAGCATTTTTTTGTTTAAGGTAAGTGGTTCGAATCTTTTTTTCTGCAAAACTTGTTGATCTTTATAACATATAAATTTTTAAGTGGGCTTAATATTTTTTTTTTTGCTTTAGGCGTCAAATTGGGTTGGGCCGGCTCTGCTCCTCGTGCATCTCTTGAAGAAAATATTCAAGTTATGTTGCACATATACAACAATACGAATTTCTCAGATCAGGTATGTTTACTTCCGTTTTGGACTATTTGGATTATCTGGAAATCTCGGAATGAGTTCTTTTTTGCTAAAAGGAGTGTTCATGATGCACAACGACGTATCCATGCGGTGAAGGAGTTTATTGATGCGCAGGTAACGTCTTTCCATACTCATGGTTATCCACAACTAATGGAACCCTTGGATGGATTATGCTCTTTGTTGGCGCGTTGGATAGATCGGATAGATGGTGGATCAAATGAGACCGTCAAGAGATGCGAAAGTCTCTTGGTATTCTCCACTCCACGGAACCGAGGAAGTAATCCTTAACCACGGATCTTAGGAGGTTTGCTGCGTTTGGAAGTAACCCTTGCCAAGCTCAACGAAATGTTCAAGATGAACAAAGAGATTTCTCTCAAGAAAAGATGATAAAAACTTGGATAATTTATTAGAATGAAGTCTTACAAAACTTATATAATTCGCAACACAGAAAAAGAAAAGAGAAATAAAGTTTTGTGGATTTCCTAAACATAGAAAATAAAAGACTAGAATTAAAACTAAGTAGAATAACTCTTGAACTCCAAAGTGACTCCTCATATGTGACTTTTGAAGTCATTTTCGTCACCCACCTTTGACCACAAAATAAAGTGATTATTTTGGGCTTTCTTGGGCTTGAATTAAGTTCAAAAGAGGGTGGTCTTGGTAGCTAACATCCCCAAACGAATTATGCATCTTTTCCTGTCCAGAGTTACTTGAATTAAGCCCGATAAATGCATCTCCAAATTGTTTGGCTTGGACAATCTGATTTCTAGAGTGGACACGAGTTGGTCTAGAGACTCGGTCATCAGGACGGAGTTTCCTTCGTAGATTATTCCCGGACATTGTTGGATCAAAGCGGAACACGGCTGTGTCGGTCTGAACACGTTCGCAGCCAATGCTGGTTTCTCCTCGATGAACCTCACTTGTACCGTCCATGACCTGCTCCGGTACATGCTGCTCGTCATCCTCCGAACCGTTCGAAGATGTTTGGCTCGGTGCTTTGCCACGGAATCTATCATTCCCCTCCTCTTGAAAAGGATTTGTCCTCAAATCTGGATCATCTGCAACAAAAGGAGATAAGTTAGAAACATTAAAGCTGGTGGAAATGTCATACTTACCTTGAAGATCCAGCTGATAAGCGTTGTCATGAATCTTTTTGACCACCGTGAATGGTCCATCCTTTCTTGGCATTAGCTTGGATTTTCGTTCCTCAGGAAACCGTTCCTTCCTAAGATGAATCCACACGAGGTCTCCCGGTTGAAACACCACCTTACGCCTTCCTTTGTTAGCGTACTTCTCATATTGCTTGGTCTTGGCTTCAATGTTGGCTCGAACCTTCTCATGAATCTGTTTGACAAGTTTGGCTTTCTTTTTGCCATCTAAACTGATTCTTTCACTCAGAGGCAAAGGGATTAAAGCCATAAACAATTAGATTAAGAGGAGACAGCGGATTAAAGCCATAAACAATTTCAAAAGGTGAATGCTTTGTAGCCGAATGCACATAATGGTTATAAGCAAACTCTACATGTGGCAGGTTTTCTTCCCATGTACTAAGATTCTTTTTAACCAATGTTCTAAGCAAGGCAGAAAGCGTCCTATTAACTACTTCCGTTTGACCATCAGTCTGAGGATGACAAGTAGTAGAGAACAACAATTTAGTGCCTAGTTTAGTCCACAAAGTTTTCCAGAAATAACTTAAGAACTTAGCATCACAGTCAGAAACTATCGTCTTAGGCATGCCATGAAGTCTAACGATTTCTTTAAAGAACAAATCAGCTATGTGAGATGCATCATTGGTTTTCAAGCATGGACTGAAATGAGCCATCTTAGAAAACCTATCTACAACCACAAAGATGGAATCTCTACCTGTCCTAGACTTAGGCAATCCTAAAACAAAGTCCATAGAAAGATCAGTCCACGGATGAAATGGAATCGGTAAAGGAGAATACAAACCTTGGGACGTGTTCTTGGACTTAGCCTCCTTGCATGTCACACATCTGCTACAGATCCTTTCAACGTCCTTCTTCAGGCCAGGCCAGTAGAAGTGTTCCTCGAGCACTTTAAAAGTTTTTGCCACTCCAAAGTGACCCATTAATCCTCCTCCATGAGCTTCCCTGGTGAACAATTCTCTCAAAGAACAATGAGGCACACACAATCGATTATCAAAGAATAAGCAACCTTCAGAGATAAAGTACTTGCCATGTGCGTGTCTAGAACATGCCAAATAAGGTTCCCTAAAATCTGAATCAGCCTCATACAAATCTTTTATAAATTCTAACCCCAAAAGCTTGGTTCCAAGAGAAGAAATAAGTACATACCTTCGAGAGAGAGCATCAGCAACTACGTTCTCTTTACCTTGTTTGTAATTAATGATGTATGGAAAGGTTTCGATGAACTCAACCCACCTAGCGTGTCTCTTGTTAAGCTTTTGTTGTCCCTTGAGATGCCTTAGGGATTGGTGATCCGTATGAATGACAAACTCTTTGGGCCACAAGTAATGTTGCCACATTTGAAGAGCCCTCACCAAAGCGTACAATTCCTTGTCATAGGTGAGATAGTTAACGGTTGCACCTCCTAGCTTCTCACTGAAATACGCAATGAGCTTTCCTTCCTGCATCAAAACAGCACCAATACCCACGCCTGAGGCATCACATTCAATTTCAAAAGTTTTTGTAAAGTCTGGAAGAACAAGTAATGGAGCTTGAGTTAACTTCCCTTTCAAGGCTTGGAAAGTATCTTCTTGGGCTTGCTCCCATTTAAACCCCACGTTTTTCTTGATCACTTCCGTGAGAAGGGCTGCAATGGTACTGAAGTTCTGGACAAAGCGCCGGTAGAAGCCAGCCAATCCATTGAAGCTTCTGACTTCACTTACGGTCTTCGGACTAGGCCATTCTTTTATTTCCTTAACATTTTCCTCATCCACACGGATACCATCAGCACCTACAACAAAACCCAAGAAAACTAGGTGATCCGCTCCAAAGATGCATTTCTTTTCATTAGCATATAAACACTCCTTTCTAAGCACTTCTAAGACTTTTCCCAAATGCCCAATATGTTCATTCATGCTCTTACTATAGATTAAAATGTCATCAAAGTATACGACAACAAATTCCCCTATGTAAGCCCTAAGAACATGATTCATCAATCGCATAAAGGTACTAGGAGCATTAGTCAAACCAAATGGCATCACAAGCCATTCATAAAGGCCATGCTTAGTTTTAAAAGCCGTTTTCCATTCATCCCCTTCCTTCATCCTTATCTGATGATATTCACTCCTAAGATCTATCTTAGAAAAGACCCTAGAACCATGCAATTCATCCAACATATCATCTAAACGAGGAATGGGATGGCGATACTTAACAGTGATGTTATTGATGGCTCGGCAGTCCACGCACATCCGCCAAGTTCCGTCCTTCTTAGGCACGAGCAGTACGGGAACGGCACAAGGATTGAGACTTTCTCTGATGTAGCCTTTTTCCATCAACTCATCCACTTGTCTTTGCAACTCCTTGGTTTCGACAGGATTGGTACGGTAAGCGGGATGGTTTGGAAGAGACGCTCCGGGTACTAGATCGATTTGGTGTTCTATCCCACGGATAGGTGGTAAACCACTCGGAGTTTCTTCCGGGAACACATCCTGAAATCTGCTCATCAATGGCTTAAGTTCACTCGGCAGCTCCGGTGTAGGGTTAGTGGCCATTAGTGATTCTTTAAACACAAGTAAAATGAGAGAAGGTTTAGAAATCAAAGATTTCTTTACCTGACTTGGTTTAATGTAGAAGTTGGACCTTTTGACCGGTGCCTTAGCTGCTTCTTGTTGTTTCTCAAGTTCACGGCTCTTTCTAAGTTGTAGCTGATCCTGGTAAACTTCGGATGGAGATAAAGGAATGAGAGTGATCTTTTTGCCTTGATGATCGAACATATGCCGATTGGTGTAGCCATCATGCACAGCCTTTTTGTCAAACTGCCAAGGTCGTCCTAAGAGTATATGGCTGGCGTCCATAGGCAAAACGTTGCATATGATTTCATCTTGGTATCGGCCAATGGTGATTGGAATCGTGACTTGTTCCTTGACGTGCTGAACACCGTCTTCATTCAGCCATTCGAGCTTGAATGGTCTCGGATGCGGTCTAATTTCTAATCCGAGTTTCCTGACAAGCACATCACTAGCAACATTAGTGCAACTACCACCATCAATGATCAAAGAACAAACTTTATCATTTATGAAACAACGAGAATGATAGAGGTTCTCCCTTTGTTCGGTATCATTGGTTTTGGGTTGCACGCTTAGTGATCTCATGGTCACTAGAAGATTTCCTTGAGCCGGATAATCATAAGGCTCTTCCTCATCATAGATGGGTCCGGTATCCTCCTCTTCATCGTTTTCAGCTTCGGATTCTATCTCTCCATTCTCAAGTAGAATCATCACCTTTTAGTTAGGGCATTTGTTGGCATAATGTCCTAAACCTTGACACTTGAAGCACCTGATATCTCTGGCTCTACTCGTGGATTCCACGGTTTTCCTTTGTCAAAACGAGAAGGTTGGTTATTCTTAAACTCAGAAGTAAAAGATTTACCTTTATCTTGAAAACTAGGCTTAGGTGGATAAGCGGGTTTTGGAGCATAAGCTGGTTTTGAAAAACCCCTCCTCTTGACTTGTTGTTCTATCAAGATGGCTTTGTGGAGCATGTCCTCAACACTTTCAAACTCTTGAAGCTCCAGCCGGTCCTGAATTTCCCTGTTCAAACCTGCAAGAAAACGAGCCAAGGTTGCATCCATGTCTTCCTCTACATCCGCCTTAAGCATAAGCATCTCCATCTCCTGGAAATAATCTTCCACGTTCTTTGTGCCTTGAGTCAAACGTCTCAGCCTTTGATGAAGATCCCTGTTATAATGACTTGGAACAAAACACTTTCTCATTAGTTCTGTTAGTTCTTGCCAAGTAGTTATTGGTCTTTCACCTTTTCTTCTCCTAAGAGAAACAACTTGATCATACCAACTAATGGCATAGCCATTAAATTCGGAGGCAGCAAGTCTAACTTTCTTAAGTTCTAAGAGATTTTGACAATCAAAAACCAACTCAGTTTTTCTTTCCCATTCCAAATACGTATCAGGTTCATTCTTACCTGCAAAGGATGGAATTTTGAGCTTGAGACCACCAAGTCCATCATCTGACCTTCTAGAGAACGGGTTTTCTTCATCTCGGTTTCTATGACCTCTCCTTGCCCGGAAGGTAGAACGGTTGTCATCGAATTCTTCAACTTCATGACCGTCAAAGGAACGGCTATGTCTCCTTTCCCAGTTCCTTCTTTGGGCTGGCCGCGCTTGGCCTTGTTGATCATCATGGATTTTGTCAAGCCTAACATGAACCTCTTCAAGACCTGCGTTCATAGATCTCATCAAATGTTCGGTTAGTGCTTTCATTTGTAAACCAGACAATCCGGATCCAGGATTGTTATTTCCTTCTTCTCCACTATGACTCATTGTTTTCCTGAAAATTACTTAACAAATGATTAGCAAAAACTCTCTTTCTCTCAAGTGTTTATTGCCTCCGAATCCAGGATTGTTATTTCCTTCTTCTCCACTATTGACTCATTGTTTGCTCACTGATTTTATGGTGATCACTCTGAGTTATTTTCTCAATGTTCTTATCAAACAATTCAAGCCAAATCCAGCAAATACTCCCACACAACAAAGGAAAAAGAAAATACAGAAATTTCGGAGGGAAATCCGTTTAGCCACCTCTTGACTGGATTTCTCCTCAGCCAGCAGGATTTCTCTTCCACCACCCTCACAAACTGGATTTCTCCTCAGTTTGTCTTAAACCTTTACGGTTTCCTTTTTTTTTTTAATACTTTTTTTTAAAGAGGGTAGAGGATGGCCCGGATTTACAACGGAAAGAGGGAGAAGAGATCAGATTACATAGATTTTTTTTTTTGATTAAGAAGAAAAGAAGATGAACAACTTTACCAACAAAGAGTGGCTCTGATACCACGTAATGGAACCCTTGGATGGATTATGCTCTTTGTTGGCGCGTTGGATAGATCGGATAGATGGTGGATCGAATGAGATCGTCAAGAGATGCGGAAGTCTCTTGGTATTCTCCACTCCACGGAACCGAGGAAGTAACCCTTAACCACGGATCTTAGGAGGTTTGCTGCGTTTGGAAGTAACCCTTGCCAAACTCAACGAAATGTTCAAGATGAACAAAGAGATTTCTCTCAAGAAAAAGATGATAAAAACTTGGATATTTTATTAGAATGAATTCTTACAATACTTATAGAATTCTTAACACAGAAAAAGAAAAGAGAAATAAAGTTTTGTAGATTTCCTAAACATAGAAAATAAAAGACTAGAATTAAAACTAAGTAGAATAACTCTTGAACTCAAAAGTGACTCCTCATATGTGACTCTTGAAGTCATTTTCGTCACCCACATTTGACCACAAAATAAAGTGATTATTTTGGGCTTTCTTGGGCTTGAATTAAGTTCAAAAGAGGCTGGTCTTGGTAGCTAACATCCCCAAACGAATTATGCATCTTTTCCTGTCCAGAGTTGCTTGATTAAGCCCGATAAATGAATCTCCAAATTGTTTGGCTTGGACAATCTGATTTCTAGAGTGGACACGAGTTGGTCTAGAGACTCGGTCATCAGGACGGAGTTCCCTTCGTAGATTATTCTCGGACAGTGTTGGATCAAAGCGGAACACGGCTGTGTCGGTCTGAACACGTTCGCGGCCAATGCTGGTTTCTCCTCGATGAACCTCACTTGTATCGTCCATGACCTACTCTGGTACATGCTGCTCGTCATCCTCCGAATCGTCCGAAGATGTTTGGCTCGGTGCTTTGCCACCGAATCTATCAACAACATCATGAGGCTCGCTGCAGTAGTCAATGGAAACCCTCTCCGATATGCTGGTTAAAGTGTAACTTTGATAGTAGTTTTAAGATTAACTCCACAATGATGGGTGTGGCTTGGATAATTAGAAACGATCAAGGGGAACATATAGATTCAGGATGTGTCCAAATTCAGAATGTTCATACTTCTTTGCAGGCTGAAGCAACGGCGTTCCTCTATGTCTTGCAGCGGGTATGGGCCAAAGGTTGGCGACATGTGTGGTTCGAAGGTGATAATAAGGAGCTTACAAACATTATTAATAAGAAGGAAGATAGTACCGAACTCGGGAATATGCTTTTTGATATACGTCACTGGATTTCCAAGCTTTCTCTTTGTTCTCTGGATCAAGTGAATAGGGAGAGAAATCAGATTGCAGATATTCTCGATAAAGATGCTACTATTCAGTCTAGTTTATGCATATTGTACTCTTTTCCACCGAGATGGATGATTCCTTATTTGTATTTTCCGTATACAATCTAACTTAATATAGTTACAAAGGTTTTTTTAAATAATAAAATAACATTTTTGAGGGTCAAATCTGTAAAACAATAAATTCGGATTCACTTTATTTAGTTTTTCAGACCAAAAAAATGACTGAAAAAATATCTGGTAGTAATCAATAAAAGATCTCTGTAAGAAAAAATATATTGGATTTGATTAAATTAACATTTTGGAGTGTCAATTACTATATAATCTAGGTGGCGTTTTGGAGGCCCAATACAAAGAAAAAGCCCATTTTCAATCATTCTCTCAGGCCTCAGCATTGGCTGTCGAAAAAGTGAATTTTCAACTAGTTTTTTCTTTATAAGATTGATTATTAAAAAGATAAGTATTGGA
The DNA here is from genome assembly GCA_020283515.1 of Alliaria petiolata. Classification (NCBI taxonomy): domain Eukaryota; kingdom Viridiplantae; phylum Streptophyta; class Magnoliopsida; order Brassicales; family Brassicaceae; genus Alliaria; species Alliaria petiolata. The sequence goes on from JAHZTW010000001.1 coordinate 211,724,527, forward strand.
GTCACACAGTCACTAGAACAAAACAAGTAGACATATTTATAATATTATGTACAACTAGTCAACTTGGTTGTATCGAGAAGATGATTTAATTTCAAGTGGCGTCATGGCCTGCGTCTACGTCAACTTTACTTGCATAAACGTACCACATGTTTGACTCGCAAAGACGATCTATCACCTGACAGTCACGTGACTTGATTGTCTCCCAAGTAATTAAATTGTCTTAACGAAAAGTCTTCGTAGCTTCTCTTCTCTATACATACACATTCAGACAAACTAAAACTCGTATCCAAACAAAATTACAGATCTAAACATCTCATATTTTTCTTTAAAAGAAAAAAAAAAAAAAAAAAAAAGAAATGGAAGAAGCCGGAATAGTTATCGTCGGCGGCGGAATCGCTGGACTCGCTACTTCCCTCGCTCTTCATAGGTTTGTTATTTTTTTCTTGAACATAATAAACATTATAATTCGATATGTTATTTTTTTTTCATTTTTGGGTGTATATAAATGAATTTGTAAATGCAGGAAAGGAATAAAGAGTGTTTTGTTGGAGAGAGCAGAGAAAGTGAGATCGGAAGGAGCTGGAATCGGAACTCTCACTAATGGTTGGAGAGCTCTTGATCAGCTTGGCGTAGCTCATCGTCTTCGTCACACTTCTCAACTTATCCACAAGTAATTAGTCTATTTTAATCTTCTTCTTATTTTTTTTTGCTAATAATTAGTAACCATACATTTGATTTAAGAATTTATTAAAGAAATTGTTGGATATTTTTTCCATCTGAACAGGGCACGGACCATGTTGATTGAGAATGGAAAAAAACGAGAATTCGTTTTAACCGTCGAGTATGTCCTCATTCTCCTCCTTAATTCGATCATTTATATATATTTGTTGTTGATTTAAATATCTAATTACTGCAATTAAACAGAGATGAAGCTCGTTGTCTTATAAGGAACGATCTTGTTGAGGCCTTAGCCGATGCTCTTCCGGAAGAAACCGTCCGGTTCGGTTCTCAAATTGTTTCTATAGAGGAGGACGAAACTACGTCGTTTCCGGTTGTTCACTTAACCAATGGAAATACGATTAAAGCCAAGGTAAAGAAGATAATTGTTTTAGGAAAAACCGACATTTAAATCCCGAACTTTCAAATTTCGGTGATTATAATTCTCAACTCTCAAAAGTTATATTAAACAACAGACTTTTAGGTTGACTAACTTTTTAATCCCAAAGTTTAGTTGACTCGGCCAAATTAGTCTCGCCGTTATCTCGACTAACAGATCGAATTAACGGAGTTTAACTCCGTTTAAAATCATAAACCCAAAACGACATTTAAATCATGAACTTTCAATTTTTCGGTCATTATAAGCCTCAACTCTTAAAACACATATTAAACAACAAACTTTTTGGTTGACTATCTTTTTAATCCCAAAGTTCACTTAACTCGGCCAAATTAGGCTCGGTCAAAATATAATAATTAACCAAGATTTTAAAATATTGTTTTAGATAAAAAGTTTAAATATGATAACTTAATAAACTGAAAAATATTAAATATTATTTAATTTTTATGGTTGGTCTACACATTGTGTAGTATAATTTTTTTATAGACATAAATAGTTGTAATATTTAAATATTTATTAATTCTTATTTAATTTAACTTTAATTTATTTCTTTTATGGTTAAATTAAAATAAAGTTAAATTAAAGAAAAATAAACGATATGAAACGTTTATTATTTAATTTATTTCTTTTCTTGAATTTAACTTTAATTTATTTAATTATTAGTTATTCAAGAAAACTTAGGGGGTGTTATTGGTTTTTGTATTTTAATGGATTTAGAAATCCAAACCAAATCCAGTGTTATTGGTTCTATGATTTTAAAATCCATATTGAAATTCAGTGTTATTATTTCTATGATTTTAACATATATATTGAAATCCAGTGTTATTGGTTCTATGATTTTAAAATCCAAGTATTATAAAGACTTGATTTTTTATTGGATTTGAATGGATTTATAAGTGTTTTCATGAGTAAAATACAAATACACAAATACTTGATTTAACCTTGGTATTTGATTGGATTTGAGTATTTTTAAAATCCAAAGAAGATTTTCAAATCTATTAAAATATAAGAACCAATAACCCCTCCTTAGTATAGATAATATTCAAGCCATATTAATTGAATTTAATTATTATTTAATATAACTTTTACATTTGCAATTATATGTCACTATAAATTGTAGAAAAAAATAAAAAGTTTTAAAATAAATCAGTTTCAAAAGACTCAAAACGATATAAACGTTTGTGTGATTGTTGTTAAACACTAAAACTGTAAATATAAAAAAAATTATAACGTTTACATATTATATAAATAAATTAATCAATATTTAAATATTACAACTATTTATGTCTATAAAAAAAATTATACTACACATATGTGTAGACCAACCATAAAAATTAAATATTTATCATATTTACACTTTTTATCTAAAAAATATTTTAAAATCTTGGTTAAATATTATATTTTGACCGAGCCTAATTTGTCCGAGTTAACTAAACTTTGGGGTTAAAAAGATAGTCAACCAAAAAGTTTGTTGTTTAATATGTCTTTTAAGAGTTGAGGCTTATAATGACCGAAAAATTGAAAGTTCATGATTTAAATATCTTTTTGGGTTGATGATTTTAAACGGAGTTAAACTCCGTTAATTCGATCTGTTAGTCGAGATAACGGCGGGACTAATTTGGCCGAGTCAACTAAACTTTGGGATTAAAAATTTAGTCAACCTAAAAGTCTGTTGTTTAATATATCTTTTAAGAGTTGAGGATTATAATCACCGAAATTTGAAAGTTCAGAATTTAAATGTCGGTTTTCCCAATTGTTTTACTTTTACGTTTGCGTTTACATAAGAACTTTTTTTACATGTTTGATATATAAAACATCTTTAATATTTTTTTTTGAAATATGTAAACGCACATGTCAGATGATACAAAGAATTTTCGTTTGCGTTTCACCTTCACGTTTACTTTTACAACAAATTAACAAATAAAATTTATCGTTTAAGATAGTTAAGGTTGTGGATTTACGTATATAAAAAATGCAAATACAAACGCACATGAAAACGCAAACAAACAATTGACACCTTGATAATAAGCATATGTATTATATATAGTCTAATGTTTTGCTCCTCCCATATAGGTTTTGATTGGATGCGACGGTGCAAATTCTGTCGTCAGTGATTATCTGCGGCTAAACCCGAAAAAAGCGTTTGCTTGTCGTGCGGTGAGAGGATTCAGTAATTACCCAAACGGCCATGGATTTCCACAAGAGCTTCTAAGGATGAAGACAGGAAACATCTTAATCGGAAGGCTTCCTTTGACCGACAATCTCGTCTTTTGGTTTTTAGTGCATATGCAAGACAATCATCATCAGAACGGTCAGGAACAAGAATCGATCGCGAATCTGTCTCTACAATGGGTCGATAAGTTATCCGAAGACTGGAAAGAAATGGTGAAAAAATGCGACGTACAGTCATTAACAATGACGCACTTAAGGTACCGTTCTCCGTTGGAGATCATGTTCGGTAAATTCCGTCGCGGGACCGTGACTGTAGCCGGCGACGCGATGCACGTGATGGGTCCGTTCTTGGGACAAGGCGGCTCGGCGGCTCTAGAGGATGCGGTCGTTCTTGCTAGATGTCTAGCTAAGAAAATGGGTCCGGACCACGGAGGCTTCTTGAAGGATTGTTCGAAGAAAAACATTGAAGAAGCTATTGATGAGTATGTGAACGAACGTAGGATGAGATTAGTCGCGCTTTCGACGCAGACTTATTTGACCGGACGTACGCTACAAACGCAGTCAAAGGTTGTGAGGCTGATGTTTATTGTGCTGTTGCTAATATTGTTTGGGCGTGATCAGTTTCGTCATGCTAGATACGATTGTGGTCGTCTCTAGAAACTTGTTGGACAATTTATAATTAGTCTAGTGTGAGTATGTGTGCGCTTTTAATTTTGTTTTTTGGTTTTTTTTGTCGTTTGTGATTTCAAAATTTAATATGAATTTGGTGCTTTAGTTTTTTTCCTTTCTAATCAGATGATATATCAAAATAAATCAAAATGAGTTTAAATAAAAAATACAATGCTTTATATTTGACATTTGTAATTATTTTGGCCGGCCAGTTAAATTTTGTTTCTTACAATTTTGTTTGTTTGTTTAGTTCACTAAAAGAAGCTTTTAGTCTTGTAATTTATTTATTTTTGTTAGTGATGGGTTTAAGACTCCCCCTAAACTTAACCAATATTCATTAATATATCGAATTCACTAGCTGTTCAATAATTCTCTAAATAATTCCATGGAACTATTTAATAAATCTATATATCTTTCTTTATGAGCTTTTATACATTTCCAGTAGATGTATGTTTATTACATGATGTACTAATGAAAATTATTGTATATCTTCGGAAATAAAAAATGATTTCTTTTTTTTTAATATTTCTTTTATATGCATTGGATTTCTTTGTATTTCCCTTTTTAATTTATAAGAAACAATATCTTTTCTTTTGATTCCATTAATTTATATATTATTGATTCTTTTTCATTAAATCTAAATCTAATATAATTGTCTACATTTAGTTCATTCTTCCATTCTCTTAATTCGTTAGAAATCAAGCTTCATCTACCATTTATTATTTAATGAGCTTATCTTTATTGTATTTGTAACATCATCACCTTGCGTGACACTCATGGCGAATCTAACTCTAGAGCTCATCATCAACTCTGCAAATAACCTTGCAGATGTCAATCTCATCACAAAGATGGCCGTTTACGCCGTCGCTACCATTTACGGCGACGACACCCAAAAGACACAGAAGACGAAAACAGCCGTCGATCACTCCGGCGGATCCAACCCAAATTGGAATCACGCCGTCAAGTTTTCCGTCAACGAGAGGTTAGCTCGTGACGGTCGTTTGACTCTCGTCATGATATTGATCTCTCGTCGTCATGTCCTTGGCGACAAAGATATCGGAGGAGTTAACATCCCGTTACTTGAGCTTTTGGATTCCATCACGCAGTCAACTAACGGTGACGGTTACGGCAATGAGATGACGTTTGTGACGTATCAGGTGAAATCTCCATCGGGGAAACGGAAAGGCAATTTGACTTTCTCGTACCGGTTTAATATGCCGCCGATTAAACCGGATTCTCCAGCGATCGTTAACCGGATGGTGAATTCCCCGGCGATCGCTTACCCTCCGCCGTCTATATTAGGTTACCCATCTGCTCCACCACCGTCGCAAATCGAGCATTCGCCTTCAGCTCCACCCGAATCCTCAATTGAACATCCCCAGCTGTCTATGCCGCCGCATCAGAAATATTCCGATCATCAGAAACCTCCCGTCTCCGCCGGCTCGAGCTTCGATCCTCTTCCAACATCCTACGGCGCTGGTTCATCGCCTTATGATAAATCCGGTTACGCTTACCATCACGCGCCACCGCAGCAGTCTCCTTACGCAAACTTTGCGCCGCCAGCACCGAGCCACCATGGGAATGGCCACTACGGTTATGCGCCGCCGTCACCGGCGGGATATGGATACGGCGGATATCAGTCGCCTCAACAGCCGAAGGGGGTTGGGCTTGGGATTGGATTGGGGGCTGGGCTTTTGGGTGGGCTGATGATGGGAGATATTGTGTCTGACGTTGCAAACTGTTATGATCTTTAATTGTTGTTTGTTTTTTTTTTTTTTTTTTTTCTCTAAACAATTTTTTTCTCTAGCTACAACAAGAAGTGCTGAAGTGCATATGCCATTTAATTAAGAAAATAAAATTAGAAGAAACTATACCTAAGAGAGGCACATCTACTTCAGCACTTGTGTGCACTGTACTGTACAATTTATACATGCATCCAAATCTAACTTTTCTATAAAATTTAAGAATTGATTTCTTAACTAATACGTTGGGATCTTATATATTTGCATTTTAAATAATTTTATTTTTTTTTCCGATTCACTCATTATTTTCTTCCTCTTCAGTTAACACTTAAAATTAACGTATTTTATTTATTTTAACGTTTTTCTGTATACATATAATAATATTTTCTATTTTTTTTTATTTTTTGAATTTGTTCTTTTAGTTTGTAAATAATTTTTTTTTATAAATGGTAATTTTTTTTTTTCGTATTATTTTTAAACGCCTCTCAAACTAACTATATATATCCTTACTAGGTGGTTTTCCCGCACCTTGTGCGGGATTCAGTTCATTTTTAAAAAGTTAATAACATTGATTTTTTAGAGGTGAAAAAATTCGGTTTTATAATTTGATTTTATTTGAAATCAAGATTAATATCTTTACAAAAAAATAACGATTTTCAGGAGCAAGATATATTTTTTATATTTTGTTTTCTAAATTTTTTTTTATATATAATCCTACAAAAACTCACATGTATTTGTTGATTTGTTGCATTTATCCAAAAAATGGATAATTCCCTTCTTTTTGGTGTAAATTGGCAGATTAAGATTAATGAAAATCAAAGTTTGTACACACAAAAAAAAGAACAGAGCAATCCAAAATCAAATGATCCGTTTCATAACAATATAATAATAATTACCTTTTAATCTTTTTTTGTTACATACATTGTGATTTTGCCAAATATTTGATATCTCCGACTGTGATGTATATTGGAGCATAGATATATTCACATAAGAGCTCAAATCATCATTTTGTGATGTTATATTTGCATAGATATATTCACATAAGAGCTCAAGTCATCTTTTTGTGATGTTATTGGACCAAATCGATTTTGATGTTAACCAACCATGACTCAAACATTATGACCGTTGTAGTTTTTTATTTTAGGTGGTGCGTGACTGATCCTAACGTAAATGTCTCATATTCGACATTTTAATCCATTATTCGCATCGATCGCCAAAATTATTTTAGGCTTAGTTCTTAGCAACCATAGTCACTTTAGGGGTTAGTTATCAGAAACCATAGTCACTTTAGGGGTTAGTTCTCAGCAACCATAGTCACTTTATTACATTTTCAATGAGGTCGTGCTCTAATTTGACAATGACAGTCATAGCAGTCATCTACATCAACGGCATCAGCCGTGGTCACTGCTTGTCACTCTTTTGAGAGGTGTTTCCTCTTATTCGATTGGCATTGACCATGGTCACTGCATGCTAATTAAACAAGTTATATTCCAAGAAATGTTTTACCGAACAATCAAACCTTGAATCTGTAAACATTACCCAAATAAGCATAATAGGAAACACTCCATTAATTATGTCTGTTCACTCTCTTCCTCATTGTCTGTACAGATTATTATGGTTTGGGTACAGATTATTACCCAAATAAGCATAATAGGAAACACTCCATTATGGTTTTGCAAGAGCTCGTATCGAGTACAAGCAACTCAGTAAGTAATTCCCTTCACAGACACACTACGATTCCGACTCTGTGGTATGAACACGTTGTGAGGCACACTAACAACACTCCATGAGTTAGAGGTAAAGTCATAGATTTCGTGATTGGTTTGAAATTTTACACCACCGGAAAGTCGATCAATCCTTATAAATTTGTAAGAGGATTTACTATCGTAACCAAGAGGAAAGATATCGAATCTCTTGTAGATTTTTCTAGGTTAGATCCACTTGGTTTCCCCTAAAACCGGATTCCAAAACACTCATACATTAACACGTAAATAGAACAAAAAATAGTCGCATGATTAAAAATCAGAACATGAGAACAAAGGATCCACCTTGTCATTAACCAATATGAAATTAACCAATTCTCTAACTCCGATTAAGTGTTTGAATATACGGAGCACCTTGACTCTCGGACACTCCACTTGTGGTATGACGGATCCAATTCTGATACTTCAAAGAGAAATGTATCGAACAACGGTATAAACTATTTTTTTATATCTGGGGAAATTCCTATGTATCGACTCAAATTCCTTAATATATATGAAATTTTATAGGAAAAAGAGTAAAAAAAAGAGAAGGTAAAAGATCAAAAAACATTGAAGCGTTGGCCGTTGTAGAGCTCAACAAAGGCTTGAAACTCCCGATCCATGGAGCTAGCTCCGACTGTAATAATCCACGGTGCGACGTGAGAGACAGATAACTGAATTCCCAGCAAAACACATAACCGCCACACCGTTTTTGACGGCTTGGAAGGTCCGATGGCGCGTCTATGCCATCTTCCAAATAATTTTTGGCATCTCCGCCCACTGAAACCAAGATAACAAATGATGTAAATTAAAAAAGGACTTTTAGCACACGTTTAATATAATTTGTATAGACTATGCAAATATTTTGAGACGGTCTTAGATGATTAGATCAACCCAACAACATTTTCGGTTCGCCTTTGGACTCGAAGCTTGTGAATCTGAAAGATCAAATTTGTAAAATTATATCACCTTTTAATTTATCGGATTTGTGTCGTACAAAGATTAGATCAATTAAACAAAAATACAGACAACAAAATAAATTTAAATCACCTTTTAAATGTTTTTGCTTCCAACTATCTCTCTATGTTCCCAAACCCTAACAAAAAGACACAATCACAGAGTTAAATTTAAGAAACCGCAGAAACATTTAAACAATGATAAACAGACCATATCAAACATATCAAAACAAACAAACCAAAATGTTTAATAAATACAGTATTTGACCAAAACAACATAAAAAATTACTAACCATTATCATCCATCGAAACCATTAATTATATTCTCTCCTTCTCCAATCATTCGATTGGTCTTAAAACACAAAATCATGATTCATATTCTTCCCATGTTTTGATTCATCATTATTCATATACCTAAAACAAAATAAAAACTACAATAAATCAGAGCAAAAATAAATAAATTTAAATTGAAAAGCGGCCAAGAATTTTGGAATCTAATTCCCTAGATAACAGAATTTAAACAAAACAAAAAAACCACAAATTTTCTTACTTGTCCAAAGGCGTGACATCGGAATAGGCACACACACAAGATCTGGAACCACTACCACCAAGACCTTAAAACAAAAAGCTAAAGGCACACCACAACTTTAAACCAAACACACAAAACAACCAAACCAGAACAATAGATTAGAAAAGAAAAGAAAAGAAAAAGGAAAAAAAAACTCATTACCATAGAGAATACGACCAACTTCCCAAGAAGCACAACACCGAGACGTGATCTGAAAAGCATATTAGAATAGTCTCAAGGTAGGTAAGTATACATATTATGAAACTAACCTAAACCCAAATGAAAAAAAGGATTTTACCCAAAAAAAAATGAAAAAAGGAGCGATGTTGAAAAAAAATCTTAAACACGACAGAGGTATTTATATATTTTATAATCTAGGGTTTTAGAAAATAATTTTCATTTTTTTGTGAGTGCGTAGAAAGATAATATCAAGTTGGGATTATCGGCCAAAATTTAAATGTAAATATTCCTTTTTTACATGTTAATTTTCGATTACCTTTTAATTATACACAAATAGAAACGAACTTGTGAGGTTTATTGGTTAAGAACTTAAATATAATTATTAGGATTTTTCATTAAAGATAATTAAGTAATATTTGGTGAGATTGAATGAGAGAGCTCTATTCACCAAAATCACTTGGCAAATATTAGATATAGATTTGTTTTCTTTTGTACTGTACAATTATAATAGAGACACATCTACTATATTTAGATTTGTTTTCTTTTGTACTGTACAATTATAATAGAGACACATCTACTAGCATACTTGTGTGCATTGTACATGCATCCAATGTTTCAAATATAACTTTCCTTTTTTTCTCTCTAAACATATCAAACCCCTCCTTTTGAAAAAAAATTATCTTAATTAACGCATTGGATTTTTTTCCGCATTGGAAATAAATTATTTTTTCGATTCACTCCGTTATTATTTTCTTTCTCTTTTTCAGTTAAAAGTTACGTGTTTCATTTATTTTAACGATTTGACGTTTTCCCAAAACGTTAATTGTTACACCTTTTCATATCCCCCAAAAAAATCTCAGTGCAACGTCTATATAAATTGAAGTCTCATGAAAGCTTTAGAAAAACACATCAAAGCTTTCATCTTCTTCTTTTTTTTTCTTCTAATAATTAATCCTATCTTTTTTCTTTTATTTTCATTTTGGTAACGATCATAAGTGTGCCTTTACGTTACATTGCCCTCCCGTGGCAAGTTGGCAACCATGACGAGTCCGACCATAGAGCTTACCATCAACTCCGCAAGTGACCTTGAGAATGTCAACCACATCACAAAGATGAACGTTTACGCCGTCATAACCCTTTTGGGCGACAACAAGAAACAGAAGGTGAAAACCCCCGTCGACCGCTCCGGTGGATCTAACCCTAACTGGAATCACGCCGTCAAGTTTTCGGTCGACGAGAGATCAGCCCGTGAAGGTCGTTTGACACTTGTCGTGAACTTGTTCTCCAGTCGACTCCTAGGCGATAAAGATATCGGTAAGGTCGAGGTCCCGTTAGTTTACCTCTTGCCGTCAAGTAACGGTAACGGTAATGGCCATGGGATGAGGTTCGTGACGTATCAGGTGAGAACTCCGGCGGAGAGAATGAAAGGTTCTTTGACTTTCTCGTACCGGTTCAATGGGACACCGGTTATCTCCCGTCAGGCTTACCATCAGGCGCCAACGTCGTGGGCTCCACCGTATCAGCAAGGTTATGGACCGTATGGTTACATGGCGGCGGCGCCGCCACCGGCTGGAATTGGATACGGAGCTCCTCCGCAGCCAACGAGAATTGAAGCAATTGTACAAGATGCTGACACTTTTGTTACAGCATTGTCGTTCTTTAGATAGTGACATCTAAAAATGTTATTCACCAATAAATCGTCAATTTAAGGTTTGTGTTGTTGAATGATTAAGTAAAGCACAAAAAAAAGCGTAATATGGAAATATTTTTTAGTGATTTACACGGCCATTAGTTTCAGAAATTTCTTAGTCTAGATTATAAGAAGATTTATAAGAAAATATCCTTTTGAGTCAATTAAAAAAATACTCTTGGTTTTGGAAACAATAATAATACTCTTGGTGCGGAAGGTTTGTTTCTCGAAATCCAAAAGCTCCTAAATCTAATCTTCTTCTCTCACAATCGATATTGTGAAAACGCTTTCGCACCTACTATCCTCTTATAATCCTTTTCCTAAAATTTAATTGTCATGTAGCTAAAATCTTTGCTGGATTTATTTTGTTGTTGCTTTGAAAAGTTGAGGAGAAGATAAAGAGCCTAGGGACGATTCAGTCTAAAATGATCGCAACTACTGCCACAAGATTAGGTAAACATCATGATCTCCGATTGAACTTCACATGTTTTACTTTTTCCGTTTCACATAATCAATTTATAGATTACCAATTCTGAATTAGATTTGATTATGATTTACTCTGAACTGGGACTCCATTTTGTACCCAACTCTTTGAGTTTTTATAATCAAATTTAGAGTGGAAATTGCATCATTTTTGAGGTTTGAAGCTTCCGTCGGAAATCCAGCCAACGACGATCAGCACCACCATCAGGTTAGCTGCCGATAAAACCATTATGCCTGCGCTTCCGCATCCTTCACGTTATCATGATTTTACTTATGCGATGGTTTCTGCTTCGTTACTCGTATTAATGTTTAGCTTGTATGATCAACTATCTGTCTGGATTTTTAAATTTGTTGATTCATAGACAAAAAGAAAAACCATTCTGATTTTATCTTCCATAAATCTGGTAGCAAATCGCTTCTCGCTGATCCTGTTAAGCCCAGTTCCATTTCACCACTTCATATTACAACAATGGTGCCTTCTCCAATATTCCTTTGGAGAAGGTTTGCTTTCAAACTCAGTTGGTAATAATCAGTTTCGATGTGTGCTTAGGCAATGTAGTCACCATTCGGGTTTTGTTCTATTAGTTGTTAGTGTTAAAGTACCCGAAAATAGGCTACAATTCAGACAGAGGCTTCTGATATCTACAGTAGCCGCTAAATGTAAATACCCTGCAAACGCCATGAGAATTAAGCTCATGAGGCAGCTCTAAATTATGGTTTTGCATACACACTTACTTCAGGTCTTATTAATTTGTGCTAATACGACGATTCATCCTTCTTCCAATCAAAACCTTAGGGTTCTCAAGCATCCTCTCTGTGTTGGGACTTCCTCTGCTCAGGCAAGTCCTCTCTCCAACTCCTCAGTCTCATGAAAAAAAAGCCGCCAGCTGTTTCAAGTAAGGCATCTTCATATCTATTCATTTTAAAGTAGATTCTAGCACATAACGTAAAATCAAAATTCTCATTCTCATCATACGCTCCTTAGAATTTGTTTCACCACTACACTCACAGTGTAGCCCGCTATAAGTTAATAGTTTTGGGCATGTTTGGTCCAAAAATTGTCTCTAACGTTGTTGGTCTCATCCCTACTAGCTCATCTCCTCATTTGTTTCTATACATGTGAGTCATGTGACTAAACTGTCGCTCTTCATGGTTTATCAGGTTCGGGATATACTTGCATTGAAGGAAAATACTAATATGGCCTTTAACTGATGTTTGTCTGCAGCAAAATATTATCTACCATCTCTTGTTTATGCAGTTCTTGATTAATTTATCCATCACAATATTGCCTTAACATGTTCCTCTTAAGTGTTCATGGTTTATTATGTATGCTTTGTATATAAAGATTCTACGCTAAGAGTTTTATATTTCTTAATTTGGGTTTGAGTCATACGTAGATTTTTGTAGTCTTTACCACTTCACATTTAGCTTACTTTTGTTCCATTACGTTATTTCTGTTTCGTAGTTAGGGATGAAAACGAGGATGATGAAGATCAAACCAATAAATTATATTATGCGATAACCGCGCATACGGGTACTCATCTAGTAATATTAAAAGATGTTTAATTAAGGTTTAATTACACCAATAGGATTTCTTTTTGGTAGCGTGGAACTTGTCTTATGTTATGAGTGATAGTGGCAAACCACTCGGCATGTATATAAATAGTTTAAATATACACAAATTCATTACTCATTTGTAAATGTAATAAAATAAAGATATAGAAACTCTCTCCTCTAAAGACGTTATATATACTCGTAAAAATATTTGTTAAATCTACTCATATCTGATAGAAATTCTAGGATTTTATGCAGAACTATTTATGGTGTGGAGCATGAAATTTTTTTTCAAGAGTTTACACTTGACACAATATTAAAAATTTTGTTAGTAATTTCATTTAGAATATAATTGTATTAAGTGTCCAAATCTTCGACCAAATTTGAAATATGTGCGTGGCATAATTATGTTTTGTTGAGCCTCTATTGCAGGAAAAAAATCATTTTGTTTACGATTTATTAAGTGGTGGGAACGGATTACTTTCTACCCAAACAAACTATAATTTTTTTTATGGTTACATTAGTATTTGACAAGATTTTGTGTGTCATAATAATAATAATAATAATAGGATATCTATCCTACAACAAGGCGTTAAACTACACTATAAATCGCCAATTTGATGTATACTAAACTAACATTGACTCAAAGGAATGAGATCCACGTTATCTTTATAACTTTGGACATAAGAAGATGTCCACACACAATTTGTATATAAATATATTTGTCTTATTTCACATTTGCGAAGATAGTATACAAGACAAGACTTTCTAAAAATGGCTTCCTCACAGTTGCAAAAAGCCATAGAGAACCCAACTCTTGAGCTAAAAATCATATCAGCCAATGACGTCAGCCATCTCGATGCCACGGACAAGATGGACGTCTACGCCGTCGTTTCAATATACGGCAACAATAGTCAAAAGAAACAAGCGGCCAAAACACCTATTGACTACGACGGTGGTTCTAATCCAACGTGGAATCACACCGTTCAGTTCTCCATCAACGAGAGAGAAGTCAATGAAGGCCTATTTAATATTAAAGTCAAGTTATATAGCTATTGGCTAGAAGGAGACAATGACCTTTATTTAGGAGAAGTCAACGTCTCGGTTCAGGAGCTTCTTGCCTCAAATCCGGTTCCAACGTTTGCTAATGGTAACGTCAATAAAATGAAGTTCGTGACTTACCCTGTCAAATTCATAGGAGAAACAAAGCCAAATTCAATGATGAGCCTCTCGTACCGGTTTAAACCTGTACCGGTTGATGGTTTGTATCCTCCCGCACCGGATTATTCGCCTCCATCTGGTCAACAAGTTTACCCAAACCCGGATCCAGCAAGATCAGGCCAGCCTCTCGTATTTCCCCCTCAGTTTCAAACCGCCACGTCGACACTGATCCTAGAGCTTGTGATCAAATTTGCCAAGGATATCAAAGATGTCAACTCCTTCTCAGCAATGGACGTATACGCTTCTGTTGTTATCCTCAAGGACAAACAAGTTAAGCAGAGGGTCAATACCCCTATTGCTTTCTCCGCGTATAAATATCCAAAGTGGAACCACGCGATTGAGTTTTTCCTTGACGATATGTTAGCTCGAGAAGGACGTTTGACCCTCCTCATAGAACTGAGGAGCCACCGGCCGTTACTTGGTGATAAAGATATTGGAAAAGTCAAACTCCCGATTCAAGAGCTATTGGGCTCAAAACCGCCTTTTCCTTTGACCAACGGTGGTGCCAACAGTATGAAGTTAGAGACGCACGCTTAGACGGGTTCTTATGGGGAAAAAGGTACTGTGAGCTTCACGTATAGGTTTCTTACAGAACAAGTTATAGTTCCACTACCATCCACAGCACCCCAACCATATATTATGTATATGCCTGCCTCACACCAGTCTTACCCGATTCAAGGAACTTTGGATAACGTGATTGTTCAACCAGGAGGAAATGCTGGGCCAAGCAACGGTCTCGTACCTGTTTATATGGCGCCTCCATATCAGTTACAAGGATACCAACAATATTCACCACCACAGCCACAACCACAACATTTAAACCTTCAACCACTGCCTCAAAAGCCGCTTCATCAGCCACCGCCATATACACATTCACAACCTTCTGAGTCTGATAAGTGTCATCAAAGAAGTTTACGGATTCATGAAGAAGAACAAATGATGAAGCTGAGGTGTCAGCTGAGTTGGCTAAATGATTGGAGAAGAAGAGTTGAGTCAAGAAGAAGAGTTGACCAGTTGACTTGAGTATTTGGTATAAATACATCTCTCGGTTCTTGTTTACCTTGGATCCAGAGAAATATAGTTGAGTGAATTTGCGTATGTGCATCTTCTTCCAATCGTATGTGATTGGAGATCTTGATCGTATGTGATCAAGATCGTTTCTGTAATTCTGTGGTTCCTTGTTCGATTCAATAAAGAAGTATAGTTCTAAGGAGATCGGAGATCCAAAACCTAACAGAGTCATATGCATACCAACAATATTCGTCATCAGAGCAAAAAATTCAACCAGCACCACAACAGCCATCACATTTACACGCACCTACGCAAGGTGCACGGCCAAAAATTAAGCCGCAAGGGGGTGGTATCGGGGCCCTAGGATTAGGGGCGGCGGTTTTTGGACGAGTAATAGGTGAAGCTTTACTAAGTGACATGATTTCCGATGAAGTAAACATATATGATTTTGAGGCTTGTTGAGGGCTTTGGTTCTTCATAACTTGTGATAAGTCCATATTCTGGTTTTCGCAAGTTCTACTTTCGTTTTTCTGTTTGGCTTGTTGGTTTGTTTATGTGTTCTTTCTTACTTTCTTTTATGGATGGGAATTTGTAATATAAAATGTTCTTTGAAAGAGTGCTTGATGTGAAGTGGTGATGAACCGTAAGTACCAATAATGCGAGGTAACCTTTTGAATTCTTAGGAAACCCGTTAGCCAAGCTTTCTTAATTAATGCCCTTGAGTTCTTCAAAATTGGCCAGAATTAAGAGAGAATACATTGAAAACATCAGCTGTACATGTTGATGTGAGATATGCGTTTGCATTGCTCCTCTCCACTATCTTTAAGGAGTCAATTTTTCCTATCAAAAGCAATCTTTGCTAAGATTCTCAAACACGATCTACAACAGTAAACTGAACATCTAGATGATGCTTATCACGAGTTTGATTTTCTATCCTTAACAGTTCATCCAGTCTACCGCACGCCCATGAAAATGATTTGTTTCAATTTATGTTTCCTGGTTCGTGAGAATTAAAAATGGTATTCACAAATAATAGACAATTTAAGATTTGTGTAGTGTACTGTGTAGTTGAATGTTCATATGAGACTGAATTTTTTTAAATAAATTTGGAGATGGACAACAAACAAGTGGGCCTTAAGAGCATGTGGAGACTTTAAAAATGGGTGTCTAAAAATTTTTTTGATTAAATTTAAGTAAGTTTAATGTTTTAAGACACTTTGGTTATGGAGTGTTTCATTGGAGACATTTAAATGTGAGTGTCTAAAGAGAAAAAAATATTAATATTTTATTCATTAAAATTTTGAGAAACATTTTATTAAACATTTCATCCAATCTAAAGCTGTCACGTCGACGTGTCTAAACCCCAAAATTAAATCTTATATTAGACATTTTCTATCACTTTTAGATCTGTGAGCTTAAGGTTTATTATTTTAATAACCTAATTAGATCTCTAAATGTCTCCGATGCACATGCCCTAAGTCTAAAAGCATTGCATCTCTCATGTAGTCTCTTAAAAATAATAAAAATAATAAAACAAAATTATATTTAGTAAAAGTAATTTTTAATAATATAAAAATAAATGAGTCTTTCAAAACTTGAGATTCTAGAGACTTTGGAAAGTCTCTCAAATTTTGAGAAATTCATTTATTATTATACTTTTTTTTTTATTGTTCTTTTAGAGATTCATTGAGAGACCATTGATGCTGATGGTGCAAGATACTTTTTTAATGTTTAATATTTTCATTATTATTAGACAAATTCATTAGTTTTAAAACTTAAAAAAGGTATTCATTTGAGTCAAATGAAAACCATATTTTGTATCATTTACTTAACGAAACTCTTTGTGCTACACAATGAAATTTATAAATTTATGATTTGGAACTATATAGATTGATCCATATTTTAAAAAATTTATTAAGAAAAAGATCTACAAGCCGAACCCACCAATAGGCCAGAATATCCACGAAGCCTACAAAGTTTGTGAACCTTAAAAATTCAAGCCCTTATAGAATTTTCTATGGCAGATCAGAATTTAAGAGCACATATAAGTTAACCAACGTCCCAAGGAATCTGATGTATTATCTTTTTCTAGCGAAGAGATGCAAAATAAGATTAGCAGCTTACATTAATTGTGTGTTGAAAATAATGAAAAAGTGCACTACGAATGGCAATCGAACTACCACCTCATAAAACCCCATTAAAGAGATAACAAAAATCCAAGCGATCTATCACGTTTACGACGATGTTATTTCGTCCATCTACTATGATGGTGTATATAGAATGAAGCATAACCAATCGAACTACAATCAAATCTCAAAGTTCTTACTTTAAATAGGTAACAAAAACACCTCTTGATCAAAACATCTTCACAACCACAAAGCATCAAACATAAGAAAAACCTATTATCGAATAAGAGAAATGACTTATCCCATGATGATCGAGGTTATGCTATTATCACTTATTGTTCGCGCGTCGTTACAAAATTAAAACAATGTCCGCGCCTCGTTACTTTTTATATTGTTTCTCTATTTTTGTATTATATATATATCATAAATTTTATCATTAAAATAAGTTTAACTAAGTGATTTTGAAATGTTTATTTATAAAACAATAACCACAAGAAATATATTTTAAAAAATATAAGACAATTTAATGCCTAACGAATATGAAAAAGATTGTTTCATAATTATTTTAAAAATATTTAAATAGTTTGAGCTATCGTTTGGAAAAATACGAAGAATTAAACATAAAATTTCAAAATAATTTTTCTAATTATTCATAAAGCAATTTGTTTCTCCATAATAGAATATAAAATCCATCAAGTAAATAAAATATTGATTTATAGTGGTTTATTGAGTTTTCATACTCTGTTTTGGACTTTAATCTCTGGTTTCCTTCAGAATTTTAATATTAATATTATTCAGATGAAAAAAATAAAAAGAACTTACCTAAGGATGTGCAGTGAAAGTGTGAAACACAATTTTTCCTCTTAGTTATTCAAAACGCAATTTTCTTTCTCGATAATCTGATAAACAAAATACGACCGTATCATTTATTTTTAAAAGATCGGTTTTTTTATGATGAGAAAAATATCCTTTTAGAATTTAGTAGAGTCACATAATTAACCTTTCGTGAAAAGGAAAAAAATTAACCAAAAACCAGGTTTCATTAATAAGTAACTAAGTATTTATTAACTTCATTCACTCAAATTAAGCTATTTCGCTCTTTTTTTTGTTGTTGCAGAACTGTGATCTGGCTCAAGAAATCTCTTGTTTCCTCTTTAGATGGTAAGGGATGGTGTGATCAATAGTTCAGAATCACCTACAGAACTCATAGACGTAATTGGTGGTTGCTGGCTTCAAACATAAAGAAACATTAAGATCAACAACTCATGTTTAAGACTATGAAAGATAAACAAATATAAACATTAATTGTCACATGACAAACTATAATTATAAATACTTACGCGTGAATAAACCTCGGATGTGATCCAGACAACTTGGAACCATATGAGCAGAGCCGTGCTTAGTTTGTTAGAAAAAAGACAATATTCTGATTCACTACTTCCATCATCATCATCTTCATATTCATTTTGTCCTTCATATCTTCATTAGAATCAGTCTCATCATCACTATATGTTCATCACATTCTTCATCGTTTGTCATGTCTGGTCACTGAGAGCCGTCTCCATCATCAATATTGCTTTCAGATTCAGAAACATCATTTGATTTTTCATCTCCAAAACCATGATAACCTTTTAACAAAATCCAACTACAAGAAAAATAATTGTTATTTAGAATTCAGTAAAAACAATCTATTCTTCACCACTATAACCGAAAACACATATGGCGTGGTTTCCATGTCTTGGTTACGAAATCCCAAACAAATGGACCTTTTTTTATTTGTGTATCAAATTCTGAAACATTAGTGTATATATATATATATATATATATATATATATATATATGAATAGAATAATGAACTTATAGTGCACACAATCTATTTATAAATGATGAACTGACGTAGCCTCCACTACTCAAATTAAAACTGACCATCTATTGGATCAAAAGTTTAAAACCATAACTAAACAAATCTTAGAAAAAGTAAAAAAAAAAAAAAAATCGATGTAAACTATATGTATACCAGAAACAAATTAAGTGACTACCTTTAAATGATGAACTAATTTGCGTAGCTTCAACTCCTCAAATTTATAAACCGTTTCAATCCCTATTAGATCAGCTACATACATAATCAAATCATCAGAAAAATGAAAAGAAGAAACAGAATTAAACTATTTATCAAAAAAAAGAAATTAAATGACTAAGTTTTAATGATGGACACAATTCACGTGTAGATTCAACTCAGCAAATTTAGAAACCGATTCGTTATCCATTTAACTGTTTTTGTTTGTTTGGGTTGGCTTTTTCCCTTTCTTGAATCTCTCTTTTTAAAAACTCACATGTTCCTCATTATGGTTAGGTAGTTCAAAACATGTGAACAAATGATTGGAGCTCATATTATAGATATCAATGTTGGCCTAATCAACGTACTCAATTATTGTACCTATTCTTTTAAATTTTTTTTATTGTACCTATTCATGTAAATATACTCCAACGTTTGAGGAAAGAAAAGAAAGTCAAGAGAGAGAATCTATGCAATTTCCTTCTCTTTTCAATTTTTGTTTTGTTAGAGCATGTGCATCGCAGGGTTCTTATCAAAAATCTTATCAATAAAATAATGAAAAAAATTGAAAAGTGGAAAACAAAACATGAAACGGTTCTTAAAGAAGAACCATAAGCGACGGATCTTAAACACTTTCGGTCCACTTGTCAATTTTTAAGTGGTTTTATTTTACTTTTAGTATTAAAAATTAATTAATTATTTTATTTATATTTAAATAATAATATTTAATAGTTTAGATATTTTTTTACGAATCTAAGCGATGCACATAATCTTATGTAGTTTCCAAGTGCTCTCACATGTGCATACGCAGACATAAAATTAATAATAATTTGATAGACTTCTCCAGTAAATTTATCAATATCTTGATATTTATAAATACCATAAAGCTCTTGTGTACCAGAACCACCATCTTCTTCCCCAACATTATATTTCCTTTCCGATCACACAATCTCAGCTCAGAAACCTTTCCTTACAACTCAAGAAACCTAAATAAACCTCTTCTTTTTTTTTTCCTGTAAACAAAAATAAACCATTGGACGAAAGTCATTGGATCCCACCTACCTTGGACGATAATTTGTCATTGATTGGATCGTGGGACGTTTCTCTTTGGCCTATACTCTGTATAGACTGTATTAACGTTTTTCACAAAAAAAAACGAACATATATTCGTATGTACAAGCTCCGGTCGGTTCTATTAAGGCTTCGAATAGTACGCAAAGTGGAGCAACCAAAAATAATTTGTCATTCACTCAGGAATGTTTGAAGAAGAGAAAAAAAAAAAAAAAATTAGGACCGCTACAGTAAAAGTAGATCAGATTTGTGAAGGAAGTATTGTGTATAGTAACGCTTCCATGTGCTGCGTTTATATCGTGTATTATAGGTTCATAATGTTTTTTTTTTAAATATTTTTGGGTATTATAGTTTTTTAAATAATTCACAAATTATTGTCAAAAAGATATATGTTCATTATAGATCAACTTAACTTTTGCATTAGAAAACTATTGTTTTGATCACTGAAAATATTTAAAAAGTAACTAAATTTAAGAAGGGCAATTTTCTTATAGAGCACAAAATAAAGTTTATTTTTCAAAAATAGCCCTAGAAATTCGTTTTTTTATAAATAGCCTTCATTAAAGTTAGAAAAGCCTTCTTAAATGTGTCTAATGTCTTACTTACAGCTTCTTAAATTTTCATTAAAATTAGGAAAGCCTTACTAAATGTGTCTAACAGCTTCCTAAATTGAGTTATGACAGCCTTCCTAAATGTGTATAACACTTTCCTAATAATGCTAAAAGTGATTAACAAAATTTTTAGGTCTATTATTGAACTAAAAACTTAAAATAGGACTGTTTGAGGTAATTTCTCATTTAAAAATTCTTTTATTCATATTCTAGTTTGAATTAAAAAAATGTGAAAATTATAATTAATTTTAATTATTATATTTTAATATAGCAATAAAAAATATATATTTTTACACTAAATTAAAAATTAATTGTTAAAAAGATAAACATTATATAACAATTTTAAATATATTTTAAATTATGATAATATGTTTCTTTATTAGTTGAACTTTTTTTTTCAAAAAATTGTGTTATAAACTAAATTTTACATTTTTGTTATTTAAATATTCGATTCGCAACGTTATTTATATTTTTTACCATTCAAACATATTTGGACCGCTAGATACACTTGATCCGCATTTGTTCCGCTTGATCCGTTTGATCCACACTTGATCCGCTTGAACCGCTTGATTCGCATGAACCGTTTGATCTGCCTGATCCACACCCGTGATCCATTTTGATCAGCATATTAATGATCTGTTTTAATGTGCTGTTTCACACACAAAAACCTCATATTCGGTACTAGGCTATATGTCCAGTTTTCAAGACTACCATAAATTAATGTAATTGAAAAACAGATAGTGCTCATATGCAAACATAAGAGAATGAATTAAAGGATAAAAATGAGATGATTTTTTTATTAGTGAATTAAAATATTATATTTTTGGAAATGTTTATTTTTACTTTTTATAATTTTGATGTTTAATAAATTAATAATATTATAAATTCAAAATTTCTTAACTTCTTTATTAAATTTAATATAAAACTATATTAAATAAATTATTTTATTATATTATTAATTAGTTATTTTAGAGATGCTTTTATTTATTTTAATTATTTCACTCGATAACTATTTAGTTATTCTATTACTCAAATAATTTATCAATTTTTTCATATTCAGCGAGATTCAACTGTTATCATTTATACATATAATATATGCGAGTGATAGCTTATATATAGCCTATGATTACAAGATCGGTTTAAATTACTGTGTCTTGCGATTGGGTGAAGTCGTTTTACGATTTTATTTTTGTTTCAGAAAGAGTGTCGTTTTACATTTTCAATGCAAAATTTTAAATAAAAATCCAGTTTTGACCCTACTAATTTAATGTAGTAATTAGAGAGATGATTTTATTTAATATGTAAACAAAGGGTAAAACAGAACTTTTAATAGTTTTCTTAATTTGTGTGGGAGTATTTGTTTACCAACAAGATATAAAGTCTTATCGAAACACTATCTTTTATAAGTTAAATTTTGTTTATTTTCTAATCACAATGTTAGAGGTCTATCCCCCCCCCCCCCCCTCCCCTAAAAAAAAATACTTTATTTCAAATTTTATGATTATAAAATCAGTTTTTCACTTTTAAAACATATAAGCTTATTTTTGCAAATACCACCAACCGAGTCTTCGAATACGTGTCATGAAAATTCAGAATGAATCATCTGTTGCCATTGAGCTAATGCAGAGAAGTTACGATGTGTGGCCCTAAAAAAAAAAAAATGCTAATTGTGGCCTAAAGCTTAAGCTTCATGAACCAAGAAACAACTGTTGCAGCAGATGTGACATTGTCCTTAATCAACTTCTCTAGAAAATTCAAAGAAACAGAATATGGATTGTGATTTCCTAATCACTTATCTCTGCTCCTAAATGAAATAATTTGGCTAAGCACCTTAAGGTGAACTTATAAGAGACTTACAAATTAGGGAGAGCTTACATGCTATAACGTGTACAAGAACTTATATAATTGATTGTCCTTTGATGTACCACCAATTTATTGCTATAACGTGCTTCCGTCTCTCTGGTCCCTATTTTCCCAGTAAGATTTGGAATATTATTGTCCTTTTAACCTCCACCTTCTTCCCTTGGTGAATCTGGCACTAGAAAACACATTTGCTTATATGTAAATATAAAATTATTTCGTTATTGTTTCATCCTATGGAAGAATTTACTTTATTTCGAATTTTATGATTATAAAATCAAAATTTCACTTTTAAAACATTGTTTCGTGAAATTAAGCAGTTTATATACTAAGGCAAAGTTAAAATGACACATGCTGCATTGCATGGACCGAGGTGTACGTTTCTTCAGACCAATACTTAGGTTTAGCGAATCTGAACTAATTTCCCTCTCTCTTCCTTCTTTTGGACAGCAAAATATATCAAGAGAAACCCTAATGATAAACAAAAATAACTAATTAGCAATGTCACTCTTGAGTGATGAGTGATCTCTAACTATAAAATATTCATATTATGAGGAAAATAGATTTCCACTTATTCCATAATTAAAATAAATAATAATAGAGTAGAAGCAACAAGCAAGCGAGTTGCTTGGTTTTCTCGACAAATTTAAGGGGTTGGGGTTTATAAATAATGATAATAAAGTTGATAAGCGATATACAAAACGGAATAGATGATTGAAAGCGCTTATAACGATAATTCACCATAAGCAAGTTGTATTAATCCCAATATAGAGAGAGAGTGATAAATGGCAATCATAGTTCACCATAGCGAGTTTAAGCAAATTGCTTTCGGTTCGGTTTATCAAAATATTTCGATTCGATCGATAGTCAAGATTCGGTTTTGGTTCAATTCCAATTTAATCGGCACCAATCACGTAACGAGAACATTGGAGGATCCCACAACTTGTGGACGAAAACATTCTTTGGCCCATGACTGTGTTTGTATTAATATTTTTTCACAAAAACAACTAAAAAAGATTTGTGTTGTTACCAGGCCGGTCGGTTCTATTAAGGCCCATCACTCGTGACATATTTGTGATGGCACTAATCACAAATCCACTAAACATGAATATTTTGGGCTGACGAGCTATTTCCCCCTCGGAACTATCATATAACATCCTGTCCACACAGACTTTGATCCTCGTTCCAATTGCACCTCAAAATAAAGTTTTAAACTCAATTGCACACCATATGTAAGTTCGAAACTAATTTCTCCATATAATAAGATCTTCAAAATCGAATCACACACCAATGTTAACTAATATCGGTTTACTGTTTACCGATTACCCTTAAACCAAGTTTCGGCCAAACAAACCCAAAATTAAACCGATAATGACCCAATTACAAAGTGGTTAACCCGATTTGAAACACAAACCAGAAAAAATCCCTATTTTGCGATTCAGTCTTACCACACGAACCCTAAAATTGATTTTGAAGGTGAAATTTTCTGAAATCTGCGAAATCGAAGGCCATTGTTAACGATTCGTGGTCGATTACTTCTTGTTCTATCCGAAATCAATGGCTCTGGTGGAGTTACACGAAGTTCCTATACTACCCGACGATTCCGATTCCGAGGATGAAGAGGTGATGGAGCGAAACGCTTTCCACATAGAGGAAGATTTAGCTGCTTTCACTGATGAGCATCCTATTCGTCACAATGTGTATCCGGAGAGTGAGAGTGAGAGCGACAATGATAGCGATGCTGATAAAGAAGAGGAAGGTCCAAAGTCGAAGAAACAGAGAACCCGAGAGCGTGATCGAGTGAGAAGAGGCAATGGGAATAATTCGTCGGGCAAATGTTCTTCAATGGAGTGGCGTTCAAAGAGGCTGTACTCGATTATGCTCTGAAGACAGGCCACAATCTCAAGCAAACTAGGTATGACAAAACCAAGCTTGCATATGATTGTGTAGGCCGAAATGTAGATTCACAGTGTGAGTGGCGTATCTATTGCTCGAGTAGTGGAGAACCTGAGAGATGGCAGGTTAAAGTGTTCAAGAATACACATAGTTGTGTTCCTAATGGGCATTGTGAGATGATTAAAGTCCCGGTTATAGCTAGATTGTTTGTAGACAAGATAAGAGAAGAACCAGAATATTACATGCCTATGAAGATTGAAGAATTGATTATGGAAAGGTGGAAAATCACTGTCTCAAGGCCTCAATGTCAAGCTGCTAGAAATAAATCATTGAGGTGGATTGACAAGGAATACAAGGAGCAGTTTGGTCGTCTCCGAGACTATTGTGCTGAGATAATGGAGTCAAATCCGAATTCTATTGCGGAAGTTGACACTGTGAGAAACGAGCAAAGTCATGATGTGTTCAACCGGTTCTATGTATGCTTTGATGTTCTTAGGAGATCATGGAAATCGACATGTAGGCCACTATTAGGAGTTGATGGCTGTTTTTTAAGAGGAAAAATGAAAGGACAATTGTTGGTTGCTCTAGGCCGAGATGCTGATAATGCTATCTATCCTATAGCATGGGCTGTGGTGCAAGTGGAAAACACACCTAATTGGTTGTGGTTTGTGCAGAAGATCAAGGTTGATTTGGGATTAGAAGATGGTGAAGGATATATATTGATCTCAGATCGTCAAAAGGTTAGGCTTTGTGTTATTTCTATCTAGTGATTATAATTTGTGGTTTGTTTATGTCTTCTGGTTTTTATTTGTGTCGTGATGTTAATGTCTTGTGATTTGTGTCTTTATGTTTTAGGGATTGATCACTGCTGTTCAGTTAGAGGTACCAAAGATTGAGCATAGAATGTGTGTTAGACACATCTATGCGAACGTGAAGGGGAGGCATGGGAAGAAGGACATGCTGAAGCCACTAATTTGGAATCTAGCATGGAGTTACAATGAAGCAGAGTATAGGGAAAACCTTGATAGGTTGTTCAACTATGACTCTCAAGTTTATTCGGATGTTATGAGGACAAAACCCGATACTTGGTGTAGAGCTTTCCACAAATTAGGCAACTATTGTGAGGATGTTGAGAACAACTCCACAGAATCTTTCAACAGCTCCATAGTTTGTGCAAGAGAGAAGCCATTGGTGCCAATGTTAGAGACCATTGCTCGACTTGCAATGGTGCGTAATGCTGCTAGAGATGTCAAAGCTCATGCGCATAAAGGTATATGTACGCCTTATGTGACTCAATTTTTAGCAGAGGAGCATAAAAAAGCTTCAGAATGCAAGGTTTATCGAAGCACAAATGGTCAGTGGTTAGTCAATCTTGAAGGATGTTCCTACCGTGTGAACTTGGAGAAGAGGACGTGTACCTGCATGAAATGGAAAATCACAGGAATCCCTTGTGAGCATGGGTATGGTGTGATAATGCATAAGAAACTGGAGGCTGAAGACTTTGTGTGTCACTGGTTTCGTACAACCATGTGGAGGAGAACATACAACGAGGGAATCACTCCACTTAGAGGAGCACGGTTTTGGCCACCTCGATCAGCTCCTTCGGTGCATGAAGCTCCTGAGCCAGACCTGCCTGGTCGCAAAAAGAAGAAGAAGAACAAAAGGAAGAAAGGGAAAAATGAGTCTCCCGTGAAGAAGAAATCGAAGGTTTTGAAACGCATAATGCATTGTGGGATTTGTGGTGCAGCTAATCACAACTGTCGGTTTCACAAGAAAAATGTATTTTACCTTTGAACTTTCTTGTTTATAGTTCTTAGATTTTGTGTGAATTATCTTCTGATTTTTTTTTTCTATCTTGCAGGCTCGTGAAGGTGAATCTTCACAAAGCTTACTCACTCAAGGTGAATCTTCACAAGGCTCCCTTACTCAGGTGTATAAAGGTTAGATTCTTGTCTTGAATATGAGTTGATGTGTCGGTTTCACAAGAGTTTTGTGTTTATTTGGTGTCTTGATGATTTATTTGGTTGGTTATGATGGTTATGATGGTTATTTGGTGTCTTAATAAAAGTTCTCTCGGTTTCACAGGGAATAGGAGCGGACTATAAGAGGACAGAGAGTAGGAACTGACATAGAGTAGAAGAGAAAGAGTGCATGAGCTGGTTTTTGTTAAAAGTCTTTCTCTCATTTCTATTTTGTTTCGGGTATTGGTGTCAGATATGAACATCTATGTATGCACTTGAATCTTTTGTTTTTTATCTCTCAGTTTCTTGTATTGATGTCAAATATGAACATCTATGTCACTCTCATTTATGAACATCTCTGAGATTAATCTTTTGGAAAAATCGGATGAATATCTTGGTAACTTGTTAGCTTGCACAAACAAAAATACATAATGACATGATCATATAATTCGATTAAAACATAACAAAGTCACTACAACCAATCACTACAAGAGCAACATGTTATAACAAGAGGTGAATAGACACTCAACCTACTACTTTCATAAAACCAAACATGATCATACAACCAATCACTACAAGAACACTCATATTCTTCATACTCTCTTTCGATTCCACCTTCATTTCATCCACTCTCTAAAAAAACTCTTTCTCTAGCTTCATTTCCAACTTCTCCAACACCTTATTCTCAACATCTACACGTTCTGTCATGATCCCTTTCACCAGTTCTTCAAGTCTCACAGTTTTGTTTTGCAATGTCTCTATTTCATCCAACAAAGCCTCATCGACCCACTTGAAGGCGTGATTGTCATTCACGAGCTTAAAATAACAATGAGATTAAATCGATAACTTCACATCAAACCCATAATTGCAATAGCTTTAAATTTTAAATACCTTCTTTGCTACAGCATAAGCACAACGGTAGTAACGACGGTATGGATTGTTATCCGATTTCGACATCAAAGCCTTGATTTGATCCCCACACCAGCATCTCTTTGGCACACCAACGACTCTTCCACTTGGCCGCACACTCGATGATCCACTCGAAGCTCCAGAGACATTGCTCATCCTTACAACAATATACAAACACCAAATTCTCAGTTTCCACTCAACAAAGCAAAGTAATTTTTCTAGATTCAATTTTCGAAAATTCTCACTCAAAACGATTTGCCCAATTCGATTTTTTTAGGGTTTATCGCTTCTTTGTTTTTCAATTCTGGAACGTCTAACGAGTTTTAACGATGACAAATTACGGGTGGGTTAAAGTCTGGTCGGATTCAGCTCGAGTCAAGGTTAGCTCATTCAATCGGGTTTACAATCGGTTTGGTATCGACTGAAGCTGGTTTATGATTGGTTCGAGGTGATTAACCGAGTCGTGTGGAAATTAGTTTCGAACTTACATATGGTGTGCAATTGGGTTTATAATTTTATTTTGAGGTGCAATTGGAACGAAGGTCAAAGTCTGTGTGGACAGGATGTTATATGATAGTTCCGAGAGAAAAATAGCTCGTCAGCCCGAATATTTTTAAAGAAGGATTAAATTAAAAACCAGAGAAAGAAAAGATCTCTTCTGGCTCAATTTCGGAGCCCTCTATAAATACTATACCTCTCTCCTTCACACTTAATATCGCAAACTAAAAACCTCAAATCAAAGATCTCTTCTCTTTCAATTGCTTTTCTCTTCTTCACTCTCCTCGTTTCTTGTATTTTCGTTCGTTTTGTCTCCTCCTTTGATTCAAAGGTTGCTCCTTTCTTCTGCATCCTTGTTCTATTCTTAACCGAAATCCTTTTTGAATACCCCGCACTCGAAATCGATGTTTGCACTCAAGACGGAACCGGTTTTAAGGCTCCGATTGCCGGATTTCCGTGACGATCAACGGTTCCGGTTTGCACTCAAGACGGAACCGTTGATCTCACGGAAATCCAGCAATCGGAGCCAAAACCGGCAAATTTGCAAACCGGAACCGTTGATCGTCACGGAAATCCAGTAATCGGAGCCAAAACCGGCAAATGGCTCACTGCTATTCTTATCCTAGGTAAATCCATATACACACATACACGTATACACTGGTCTTTTTACTTTAAAGTGTTGTGAATGAGATTCTAAAAGAGATTTGGTTTTTGTTTCAATATAGTGAGTCAAGGGCTAGTAGCCACGCTTGCGCTCTTCGGTGTAGGAGTGAATTTGGTTCTGTTTCTGACGAGAGTGATGGGACAAGACAATGCAAAAGCTGCCAATAATGTCAGTAAATGGACAGGAACTGTTTATATCTTCTCTTTGCTTGGTGCTTTCCTGAATCCTCAGTGACTCTTATTGGGGACGTTACAAGACTTTTGCAACCTACTCTGTTTTTTTTAGCTTTTTTCCCCCTTAGCCATAAGTAAACATTTTTTTTTCCTTTTTTGGGTTAGGGATTGGTTCCCAAGCGATATCGAAGCCATACATAGCGCGCTTGCGAAGCTCTTTAACCGTGTTGGAGCTTGGGTGTTGAAGAACTCGAGCTGACCAACGTACATCAACACTTCAGAAGTGTTGATGTACGTTGGTCAGCTCGAGTTCTTCAATAGCCAAGCTCCAACACGGCTAAAGAGCTTTGTAAGCGCCGCTATGTATGGCTTCGATATCGCTTGGGAACTATGTAAGAAGTTTGCTAGTTTCCAGTGTGCAAAATTTTGTATTTATGTTAATGTTTTCGAATAAAGACATTTGATGATTCCACTCAGCTATTGTAACTTTATCTCATATATAATTATAGGTTGGCTATCCATGTGATAAAATAACAGTTAATTGCACAATGCGCAGTAATAATAACATTAACAAAATCAAGATCTTATCGTTTGAGTGAAAACAGTGGACTGTTAATGGTAAAACTGCAGAAAAAGCTTTGCGGAAACTATTAAACTGACTTTACTGATTTCTACAGTCTGAGAAGAAGCCAAAACGTGCATGCTTAGGTCTTTTCCGTGTAGTACATAGGTGTCCCTCGAGCTGTTGCTTCGACTCAGAGCTTTTGATAAGATAATACAAAAATCATGATTTGCCACAATTAGAGAGAGTCGAGAGCAGAATCTCTTTCTGGTTCATCGTTTGGCAAAGAAGGGAACTTCTTGTCAAAGAATTTGTCTTGGTAGCTGGTAGCTGTTTTAAGCAAGCGACAATGGAACTGATGTGGGTTGCGTTTTGCTCGTCACAAGATTTTCGTTAAGAGTATCTTCCTGAAGATGGCATCCGTTGCATTGACCGTTGAAAATCCACCTTGAGATTGCACGTTCGTTACACAATAGCTCAAAAAGTATCTGTGGTTTAAAACGCGAGTGTGTCATAAGTCAGAAACACCTTACCAGCTAAGTTCTTGATAGAAACTTCAGCAGCCTTGTGCAGGAGCTTCTCCAGCAAAAGTAGCTCATATAAGGGGAGAGAGAATCTCAAAGATGTGGCACAGTAGCATAAAGTCTACCAAATGACTCAGAGCATACAATATCCAAGAGCGAAAGCTTGGTAACTGCAAACAGATGGAAGTTTAAAAGCTAGAAATACCTCAACAGGGAACCGCAAATCTGTACTAGCAACCAAACCCGGTTTATACTCCACCTACAGTGTCATGGAATGTTGATGTAAATCAACTCCCAAATGGAATTAATGGTAATCATGACGACGTTCACATACCTTAGTTCCACATTTGATAGCAATCTCATGTAGAACTTCAGCTGGATTCTCTGTTCCTGAGACACTTCGTCCAGGTATGAAGTCAACATCACTGTTCCTAAAAGAAGACTGATTCCAAGATGCCTCCTCCCCTAGAGAGTCAAAGTCAGTAATTTATCTCCAGAACCAAATGATACAAGAAGAAACTACTTTGATGGCTTAACATAGAAAGGATGAGCGCCTGGTAGATTGTTGTTTGACCGTAACTGTTCATCTCTCCGGAGCGACTGCAAATATATGACAAGTCATGAGCACTGAACAGCATAATGTAACAGTATAAAGACCAACAAAATTGACGACTGAAACTCATTGGTCAAAAAAGATTAGTGGTACCTCTTTTGGCAGCCTGCGGTTCTCATGAGGCATCCTGTCAGATTGAGTTGAGTTCATCAATCCTTAGTAGCAGACTATCATCGAAATCCCTGTTACCAAGTTCAAATACTACCATTTCACCGTCAGAATGTACTAAGCAAGCACCCTTGGTCTACTATAGATGTCAAGGAAACAAAAAGCCTATTATCAAAATTTACATCTTACCTGAAAAATCCATCTCTGATACTGCAAGCAACATTTCTGGCAACACACAGTACCGCCTGTACTGGCGTTGCAGCAGCCTACAGAAAAAGAAATGAGCTATATGAAACACCGTTCATCTAAAAGATTCAAGACTATGGCTTCTGATAAGAATTGGGCCCAAACCAAGCCCACAAAGACCCTTGTGTAGAGCTCACCACAAAAGCTAGCATATTGGATAGGTGCGCTTAGACCAACCCCAACCCAGACACTTGAGTGTCTTATACAAAGTTCTTAACAATAAAAGGGATTAAATTAATTGTTTTGGGTGTCTTAAACTTTAGAACAGATCTAAATTAAGACACATGTTCTTAGTTAAGAACGTCCAGGTGGCAGTTCTTTATTGGATGACTTTAATATTATTCATTTCTTTCTTTCTATCTCTTGTAAACCAAACCAACATAAATTATTCATCTTTTTCTTTCCATCTCTTGTAAACGAAACCAACAAGAAAATATTCATTTCTTTTTTTTTCATCTCTCAACACTTTCATATTTTCAAATGGCATCTTCTTCCAATGATCCTTACGATCAAACTTTCGATGAAAAATTTGATCAAGGTTTCGAGAAAACATTCGAAAAGCTCATTGCTATTCGTTAAAAGCCAACAAAATCAAAGAAAAAACGAGCCTATATTGAAAGAAATCGCGAAGAAGGCCACATCAAGTTATGGAACGATTATTTTACTGAAGAAGCCAAATCGCGAAGAAAGCTCGTTATATTTTTGAAAATATATTATGTTTCAATATATTATATTTTTACTTAAATTTTTTTTAAAAAATTTGGTTTTTAAGACACCCATCCAAAGTGTCTCCATTGTAGACTCAAAAACAACAAATTTTAACAAAGTGTCTTATATCCAAAAAGTACACAAAATATTATTATTTTATCATTAAGACACCACACTATGATGTTTCCATTGGGGTTGCTCTTAGGTCTTACAATTTTTGGTCAAAGATATTTTTAAAAAATGATACTATGGTGGATAATAAGCAAGAATGGTCAAAAATATCCTCCTTCCTATTAATTGAGAATCACTTTTAATGAAAAAGCTTAGTTGTCAACTCTATAATCAAAGTTAGTGTATTTTTTTGATGACATGTAAATGTGACATGTCAAATTTCCTAAAATAAACGAAATGTTTTGATTGGTTGAGTTAAAATTAAATAAATTATAAAATTAAAACATGAATACATTAGATTATAACACTAAAATTAATAAATTTAAATTAACAGAAAATAATAATTACTATGATTTCAATTTGTTTGTACATATATTCATAATAAATTGCATAAAATATGAATATGAAAATTTTACAACCAATATATATTATATTTTTATATAAAAAATAATAATAGATTATCCAATAGGATAGTAAATACGCTATACCATTTTTATCTCTTATTCATTTTAAAATAAATAAAAAGTTTATATCATACTCATATATAGTCTCATTGTAGATCGAGAATTTGAGATCAGAAATAAAATGAAATGTAACTCGATGAAAAAATAAATTATAAAAGATAAAACAAATATGAATAAGAAGTAGAAGTAAAAATAAAAATAAATCTCTACAGTTTTGTTTTTCTGTAACATTCTCGTACTTTGTTTTACGGAGTCGTTTACAAATCTTAAGAAACAAATTTAATAATAAACGCATGTGCGGCTCAAATTTTATAATGAACACATGCATACATGCCAACCATAATAAATTTATTTTCTTCATCAAACCAATTCCTCAATATTATTCAAAGAGATGAGCGGCGAGCTACCGGAGAATTTTATAAAATATGATTTCACAAATTTTATAACAAATCTTTATTATAATTTTTATTAAAAATAAAAATTACTAATAAATTATCCAACGTAGTACATTTATTTTCATGATAAAGTCAAATATTATATTTTAAATTTTAAAACAATTCTTGTTATTTTTGTTAATATTTAATATAAATTTAATTTGAAACCATATATCATAAAATGCTGAAAATATAACATTTTTATTAAATAAAAAACGATAGAAACGGTTTTCGTGATTGTTCTTAAATACCAAAAGCTACATCGTGTAAAAACATAATGTTTGCGGAAAATATCAGAAAAACTAACGAACACCTAAATATTACAATTCACTTATTTGTAACTCATACTCCCTCCGTTTTTATTTAAGTGTCGTTCTAAACTTGTTTTTTGTTTCCAAATAATTGTCGTTTTCGGATTTCAATAAAGATTTATGATAAATTTTCCAATTTTAACCCTATTTTTTAAACTTATTAATTGATCATATCAAATAAAATAGTGTATTAATTAAGGGGTAAAATATAAAAATTAGTTATTTTCTTAATATGTATGAAACAACATAAAACGATAATTAAAAAAAAAAACAGAGGGGGTACTTACATGCATAATTATACGTATTTATTTCTTTTTAAAATTCAACCATACATTATAAAAATATATATTACAAAACATATACTTTGTTATTTTTCTAACACATAAAAATCATACTTCGATTTTTCCACAAATATGCATGTGTATATAAATATTAATTATGGAAAAGTCAAAGTCGCAAGCGAACTTGTCGTGCGTGCATTTTGTTAACCTCGATTACAATCCAATTTTAATTTTAGTTATTAAACAATTCATATATATATTTCTAATCTCTATATGTCCTAAGAGCGGTGAGGTGGTTGGTATACACGAACGTGCGGGCCAACCATCTACCCGCTCTTATGATAAGAAAAAATTATAAAACCCATTATGTTCTACTTAGCAATAGGTCAAAGAAAAATATATATTTAAAAT
Organism: Alliaria petiolata; assembly: GCA_020283515.1. NCBI lineage: Eukaryota > Viridiplantae > Streptophyta > Magnoliopsida > Brassicales > Brassicaceae > Alliaria > Alliaria petiolata. The sequence goes on from JAHZTW010000001.1 coordinate 211,758,287, forward strand.
ATATATATTGGCAAGATTATATTATGTAAAGCAAAAAGAAAGCATAGTATAGATAATATTCAAGATATATTATAAGAATTTAATTATTATTTAATATAACTTTTACTTTTGCAATTATATGTTACTGTAAACCGTAGAAAAAATAAAAAGTTTTAAAATAAATCAGTTTCAAAAAACACAAAACGATATGAAACGTTTGTGTGATTGTTGTTAAACACTAAAACTGTATATGTATAAAAATATAACATTTACATAATATATAAGAAAATTAATCAATATCTTAATATTACAACTATTTATGTCTATAAACAAAATTATACATGCACATTCTTGCAGGCCAACCATAAAAATTAAATAAACTATTATATGTTTTAATATTTTTGAATTTATTTAGTTATCATTTTTACACTTTTTATCTAAGGAAATATTTTAAAATCTTGGTTAATGGCTTTTTATATTCAATTTCTATTGAAATCTAGAACATTTTTCATTTGATTTATCATTATTTTTATTACTAATTATTCATATAATGTTATTATTTATACATAATTAATGATGTACAAATAGATCAACTTCAATATACAATATAATTATATATTGAACATATAAAATATTTTATAGCTCGCATACGGTGCGGACATATCACCTAATTTAAAAACAGTTGTCATTGATCCTTGTGAAAGATAAATTGGCCGTTGAAAAATTATATTTGTAATTATACTCATAATTATAATAAAATAGTTTTACTGACGACAAAAAAATAAAAATTATTGCAACTACTTTTACATTTTTTTGTATACGATGTTTGATAAACGACTAAATGATGTATTTTTTCTTTTGGAACAAAAATATAATCATTGACATGCACGATGCATGTATTATGTATATTTTGTATATGATGTATCATATATAGTTTATAACAACAAATATAACCAGATCATACATACCAATTCTTATGTCAACAAACAATCAACAAGACATAAAAAAACATGTGAAAAATACAAATGACAAACACAATACGCCACGAATGGTAAAACAAGCCATGCAAATTCTCACACAACACACTTAGGTCTAGTTTCTCACACATTAACAAATTTATTGGGTTTTCTCAAATAAGTTTTTTTTGGGTTGATCGCTCTTCCTCAGCTTGCATTCGACCTGCCCTTCTATCTCATTCTTCTAAGAACGATACGCAATGATAACACACTGAACATCATCGATGTCCTTAACCTCATATCGAGCAAAGCCAGCTTCTTTAATGACAAAGTCCCATTCTGTCAAAGTCCTTTCTTTGCCTGTGCTTGTGTGAACCATCATCACCATATCAAGCGCCAATCTCACGTACTCTAATTTCTCATCTCTATCTTCCATTATCATCGTTTTTTTCTTCCCTCCGATCACAGATTCCACTATTACTACTTTTCCGATCTTTGGCGGGAGCGCTTCTTTGCAGTTCTGCAATATTTTTATGCAGTCTTTGTCGCCCCAATCATGTAACACCCACTGTCATCATTGCATAAAAAAAAAGTTAAAAAAAAAAAAACTGCACACAAATTTGTTTTGGTTAAAATTCCATTTATCACGATAATAGGCTTTTTTTTTTAAATAATAAATTTTCCCTTTTTTTCTTTTTAACAAAAAACAAGATTTATTTTTCCCTAAATTAATATATATGTTTATAATATATTTCAGGTCTTAATGAATTAACTAATAGAATTATACGTACGTACATCATCTCCACTAGGGAAAAAAAATTTTGTTTTTCTGTTTCAAAAAAAAAAAAATTTTGTTTTTGCTTACGCACATATTATACGATTTTTTTTGAAAAATGCTTTAAATATTAATTATGTTTTGTTTTCCACATTAACAACAAAATCCCCAAAAAAAAAAAAAAAAAAAAAAAAACGGTATTTTTTTTTAAGAAGGCGATGAATGATACGTGTTTTTAAAACACAAATTCACACTAGTTTTAGAAACCTAAAAATGGTAGCTTTGGAAATATCTCATTTTTATTTCTCCAAAAAAGTGTTGGACTATTGTTTTCAAATGAAGTGTTTTTTTAGTTTTTTTTTGGTTGTGCTAAAAGTTGTGATGAAAGCTTTTCAAATTAAGTGGTCTTAATAAGAAATTCTTGTACAATAATGTTTATTATCTAAATGATGTGTAAATGATAAAAATACTAAATTTATTTCGACTTTGAAAAACAATTTTATTAAATCAATAAGATTTGTAAAGGAGTGAAAAACTAAATTTAGAAATGACTAAAAGATCTTTAACAAAAACAATTTTCCTTTAACAGATATGACTAAGTAAAAGCTATCCAAACTATCTGCCGACAAAAGAAGAAAAAAAATCCAAACTATATTTCTTTTTTTTTGTGCTTTTGACATCGAACCTTTTTTTATGTACAAAATCGAAACTCTTGTTTTTTAGGATTGGGTTCTAAATTTTTATTTTTTTTGAACATTCATTGGGTTCTAAATTTTACATCTCTATTACATATTAAGTTAAATAAATTTACTCAGACGGCTTCAAGCTAACAACTAAGAAATATAGTTCAGAATATTATTTATAGGGCAATTTTCTTAAAGAGCACAAAATAAAGTTTAATTTTTTAAAATAATTCTAAAATCTCGTTTGTTCATAAATATTATTTATTAAAGTTAGAAAAGTCTTCCTAAATGTGTCTAATGTATTCCTTACGACTTCCTAAATTTTCATTAAAGTTAGGAAAATCTTACTAAATATGTCTAACAACTTTATAAATTGAGTTATGACAGCCTTTCTAAATGTATCTAACACTTTCCTAATAATGCTAAAAGTGATTAACATAATTTTTAGGTTTATTATTGAACTGAAAACTTAAAATGCGATTGTTTGAGGCAATTTCTCTTCTTTATATATATATATACATACATATATAACTTAACCATCGAGCTTTATGTAAAAACAAAAATTACTGAGCATGCGAACCTAGTGAATCGGTTGTTCTTGAACTTCTAATTTAGACTCTAATTTCAAACGCATGATTATTTTTATTTTAAAATGAAAGATAATGACGATTACATATTTACGGATTAGCCACAAGAATTTTCGTGGCTATTTAAAAAAAGTCACAAAATTATGGAGAAATCCCAAAAAAGTTAAAAAAAAAAGGTTTATATAATCATAGACAAAATGAATCACGATTTTATAGTCACAAAATTTTGTAACTATAAGAAGGGTAGCTGATTTTTTTCGTTGCATTTTCTTGACTTTTTTGTAACTAATCTGTGGCTATATAATTTTTTTTTACTAGTGTAAACGACTAACAAAAATATTGTGATTAAATACCACGCCGTACTATAAATAAAATGAAAACAATCAAAAGAATAATATTTCAAACAGTATACTATACGTATACACTTAAAAGAATGTTTGTTTAAACATTTATATATTGACTTCACTTTTTCTTTTATCAGTTTATATGAAAGTTTGATTCAAAACACGAAACGAAATTGTTTTAGAAAATCAGTATAAATGATTTTACTGAATACTAATAGTTAATCAAAAGAATTAAAGGATAGGGGGGTATGGGAAGGAATTAAACCTTTATGAAAACGGCGTCGCATGCAGGAATAGAATCAAACATATCACCCCCAACATTCTCAACACCATCAATGACTTGAGCAACTTCAACAACATGAGGAAGATCAAAGTTAAATCCTTTGATCCAAGGAAACTCCTTAACCAATATCCCCATCGTCTCTCCGGTACCGCCTCCAACGTCCACCACCGTAGCTATGCCGTCAAACAAGCCGTGACAAGCTCCGGCTACACGTGGCACCACGCGCCTTGCATCACAAGCCATGGCCTCATTGATCAGCTCGCTGTGGCGCGGATTATCCTGTGCGAACGACCACAACTCCTTACCGTGCACCGCATCGAACGGTGGAAGCGAACCGTTGACCGGCGAAGAGACAACTGAGCTCAGTTTCAACCATGGAGCGAGCATCTCTGGACTTGTTTCGAGGAGAATCAAAGGAGCCAGCGACTTGCCGTCACGTTTTGTGATCATCATACGGCGAGAGAGTGGCGTGTTAGTGTAGCCTGTGGTTAGACCATCTTTTGTGGGGACTTCTTTGAAGAGTCCTTGGTGCACAAGAAACCTCATTATACGGTGGAGATGTGACGGAGAGGCGGAGACGGCGGAGAAGAGCTCGAATAGAGTCACGGGCTGTGACGAAGGATGGTTTTCAATGGCTTCTGGTATTTTAAGATCAATGGCACACTTTGCAGCTGCGGCATCTGCAAACCCAAAGACATATCTCCTCCATATGTCTAGAGAAGCTTTAGCTTCTTCATCTAATAACTTTATTTTATTTTCTTCCATTTTGTTTCCAACTTTTTTTTTTTTTCTGTGTGAAAGATTTTGTAGGTAAAGATCTAGAGACAGATTGATTTGGTATTGAGGAATTAGGGTTTTTTTTTATAATGATTTAACAAATGGGGGTACAATAGTAATTTCAAGACTGAAAAGGAAGAACCTACGTGATTTTAATGAATTTAATGTTCTCGGTTTATATGAAATTTAAGAACTCGATTCAACAAATATTTTTATAAGGAAAGAAGATCTGACCCCTGGTTTATTTTGTTAGTTTATCACTGTCGACTGCCCGAATATTCTAGATGAATTATTTGTCTTTGTTTATATTTGCTGATAAAAGTATGATGTAAAATTGTAAACCTCATTTTTGTGTGCGTGAAATCCTATCAAATTGCAATAGATTACGCCGGCAAATTGATCTGTTTTTTCAAAAAATATGGATGAATTTATGAGGATTACGAAAATCTTTTCATCCACTGATATAGTTTTTATTTTTTTGACAGCCATCCACTGATAGAATTTAATTTAATAAGCGGATAATTTATAAAAAATGTTAGAGTTCACCCGTATTATTATTTTCTCAAAAGAAAATCCTATCAAGTTAATAACAATGAAAAGATGTAAGAACCAATAGGATTAGATAAAATAGTACTAGCTTCCATCTCGTGGTTGAAATACATCAAAATAACAAGCTCTTACTGTTTTAGCTACGAAATAGTCACAAATTTTCAAGATTACCTCGAAAAAACTACAAAAAAGCTATGGAAAAATTACAAAAACTCAATATATTCACGGAAAAAATTAGTCACGAATAATGACAAAAAAAATTTTGTGACTTTTTCGGTGTCTATAGATCCGTGACTAATGTTTTCCGTAGGTATATGGGCTTTTCCATGTTTTTCATAGTTTTTCGTGCTTTTTCCATGGTTAATTCGTGATTATACACATAATTTTTACTAGTAATTAATTAAATAGGTCTATTATTCTGACTTGTGTTTTTTTATTAAAACGATTCAAAAAGTTTACATAAATAATGTCAGATATGTTTCCTTTAGCGCATCGTATGCATTCCATATAAAGAAAACCCATTATTACACAACAAATAATTCAATGGTAGTAAAAATTATGGGGGATAATTTATGTATATAAAAGAATACGTTAACAAAATCATAAATGTAAGTGGGATGATTTTTGCGCATGTTTACAGATTTCACGATATAATTACAATTTATTTAAAAAAAATATATAAAATAAATTGTTATCGGCTAAAATAAATACATGTAAATTTCATAACAATTATTAAAAACATGCATGATATATTTTCAAACCTATTTACGATTTCGTCGTTCGCCATTTTTGTAACTTACTGAGCAACATTTAGTCACCTAGTGCCTATACTAGAAAAGTTTTGCTAAGAAAAGGAAAACAAAACATTAGATTTTTGTTGTTGTCGTATATTATGTTCAGAAATGCATGTCGAATCCATCATTGAAGTGGGAAAAATCATTTTATTGAAGTTTCAAGGGACGATTTATTGAATCCATCATTGAAGTGAAAAAAAAAACTATTCTAGTAAAAAAACCATTATGGTTTCGATTGGAGAAAAAACGTAAAAAAATTGTGTGACTAATTGAAGTTTCAAGGGACGTTGAATCCAAAAAAATAAAAGTTGTTGAATCCGGAATAATAATTCTACATGACATCATTTTATTCATTTTTATAATTTTACGTATTCTAACGGAAGTAGACGTGACTGAATGAATAAATGTCCCCATGTATAAAATGGAGCTCTTTTTTGTTGTTGTTGTGGAGTTTTCTTAAATGGATGAAAATAAAAGGTACAAGGAATCAAGTGAGAACCTTTTTGACCTAAGAACATAATCATGCTCTATTATTATGTCTCGCCTCACTGAATATTAAGTATATTATTCTTTTTATAAGATATATTAATAGTATACTTTTCCTCTTCAATTTTTGGTTGTCAACCCTACTCACCAGGATTTTGTCATAATTTGGTCAATAAATCGTCTTTTGAAAAAAAATCAATTTTTTTTAATCATTTGAAGTTTGAAATCCATTATAACTTGATAAATTTGTTATATTTTAAAACCACCGTTTTCTCTCCGTGGTTGGTTTGTCTGTTTCAGATCAGTTTTGGCGGCGGCCTTAATTCTCCGGTGAGGCAGTTTTGTGACGACGGCGATTTGAAGGTAGAGACTCTTTGCGGATCCAGATCTGGTGAGGACAAGGTCGGGAGAAGTTTCCTCAAGGGTTTTCTGCCGGAGATCTACGGATGATCCTCCGTCCGTTTGGGTGATGGGGCGCAGGCGAAGCGGTGGTGGCGGTGACTCTGAGTGGTGGCGTGAAGCAGCAAAGAGGGGTTTGGGTAGCTTGAACTGCTGGTGGCTAATGAGTAAGCCTGCCGCTCTGGAGGACGGCGGTGGATCTAGAAAAGAGCGGCGGCGGCAGCTGACTACGGCAACGGAAGCTCTCTGACGGCGTGAGGCGTGGTTTGGTCTTTTCTCCCACTCGCGTTTTCTTTTTGCGACCGGCTCGGTTGCCCTCTCTCCGATTTTCTTTTATCAAAATCTCTTGTGGTTATCTTCATCTCGCGGCGTCTTTGTGAGGTGACCGATGGCGTGGTAGATCTTTTCATCTACATCGGGTTCTCCTCCGGCGTTCTTCATCACCACATTCAGTCGGTGGCGGCTTCGTGGTGACTTTTGGCTCCGGGGGCGACGGATTTCTAGATCCATGGCGGCGGCGGCGTGGCTTTGGTCACTGTTAGTTCTTCCTAGGGTTTTCTTAGTTTCGGGCATCTTTTCTTTTGGGCCATGTCTGCTCTGGACCAGCTTCTAACCGGGCCCAATAGGGTTATTTGCTGGGGCTTTGTCTTTTCTTGTTTGTCCCTTCTGGGTTTTTTTAGTTTATCTTTTTGTACTGTTCTGTAAATTGTAAAACACTGAAAAACTCAACTTATTTGGGCCAAAAAAAAAAAATTTAAATACGAAAACCCTTTTAAAAAAATTGTTATATTTTGCTATACATAACAAGAAAACAAGGAGAAAAAAATGAAGAAATTTATGTAGAAAGTAAAAAGATGGCGGCTATGATATGCAGAAATTGTGTTTCTTTGAGAAAAATAGAGGTAAATTCGTAATTTCACATTTTATTAAAACTATGAGAAAAGAGAAAAAAAAAAAGAGCCAATAAAGGCTTTGAATTCACAATATATCGCATGGAGAGTAATATCCTTCTGAGTTCTGACTACCAAACCACACACAGTCTCATCATAACTATATAAACTATATAGTGGTAAAAAATCCAAAAATTAGTTTACGATTAATTCCCCTTTAATTTTTGATTTTCTCATTAGATGGTAAATCCACCATAAATGCTTGATTAACATCTACTGAAATTTTGAACATAAAAATTTACAAACTTAAAACATCCACATTCGTCATACTGAGAAATGTCTTAAAAATAGAAGAGAGATATGTTTTGGCAATTAAAAAGAAAAAAAATATATTTTATCTTCCAATTAGAAATTGCCATGTGGGGATCTAGGGTGTCTTAAGTGTCTTTCCACAGATTTTTTTATTTTTAATATTTTTAAAATTTAAAACACCCTCATTTTGTATGCGATGGAAGTGGTCTTATAGGTACTAAATTTTTACTGAATGTAACAATCATGAGATACTACTATGCTTTTTAGGCAGTCATGCATCTTTATTATTAAGCACGAAATCTGATTTTTTTTTCTAAATAAATCTTAAAGATAGAACTTCTAATTTAAATATATATATATATATATATATATATAGTTTTTGCTTAGATTTTGTGAACATGTTTTTTTCACCCTAAATCTTATAATCAGATCTTACTGTTTTTTTTTTATAAATCAGTGTTAAAAAAAAATGACACATTAATTTTTCAGGTGACACATAGGAACATATCATAACTGAAAAAAACTTATTATATTATTTAAAATAATCAAAATTTATTAGCAAATCGGCAAAAAATGTGATCTGGCCTTTTATTTGTTATACATTTCAACATATATAGAAAGATGTCATGTTTTTTTTTTTGAATTGAATGTAAAATTAATTCAACCAAAAAAACCTTTTTTACAACTGGTGCTTCTCTTTTTGATAGTTTAGTGGAAGAAATTTTATATTAATTTACACAAAAGAAAGAGAGAAATTAATTACTTTCATCTTGAAGCAAACCATGCTTCATTTCCTCCTTCATATCTATGATCTCCCAACTCTCGAATAGAAGATAATCTGTTTCTGATTTGCTTGTCAATGCGCTGAGATAGTTGTAGTGCAGGTATCGGAGGTTCGCCATGTCTCTGATTGTTCCGCTCCCGCCAGACTGTGTGAATTGTAATTTGGAAAGCATATCACAAGAGAAACAAGTTGAGCTTGTCTTGCGATGCATCCACCAATATTTCAATGATTCTCTCCCACTTATTTGAGTAATTTGCTCTTAAGAGGTTTCTGACCAATTTTGCCCAGATTGTCTCAGAAAAACTGCAGGTAAAATAGAGATGATTCAGAGTCTCCATGTCGTTTTGGCAGAACACACAAGTAACCGTAGCTCCTGCATTCCACTTTTGCATACGATCATCTGTTGAAAGTCTATTATGAATGGCCAGCCAAGTGAGAAAGGCATACTTTGGTGTATTATACGGGAACCAGATTCCTTTCCACAAATCTTTTATTTGCGTCCGTACTCGAATCAAATCCCACGTCTCCTTCGAGTTGAATTTCACTTGTATTTATCCCCTTTGCTTCTCCACAGGACCACGTCTTCATCATCGTATGTGCCTTTCTGCGTCTGCGCATCAATTACTGACACAAGACTCAGAATCCATCAAAGCCTTACACCCTTAATTAGCCGCGAGATGGAGGCGATGTAGATGATAAGTAACCGGTTTGTTGATTGAATCCACAATCAACGGTTTATGTTTATGACTTCCAAGGGCTATTCCTCGCAAGGACAGTAAGAAACAACACGAAAATCTAAGGGCTTGATTCCACAAACACTTAAACACTCGCAAGAACAAGATTGATTCAAAGATAACTCTTTTGAAACAAACAAAGGGGATTTCTATTGCTTAAAAACATGAATTGAAAGTACAAAAGGGTGGAGCTTATATATTGCTTGACAGAAATAAAGCCTTAGTGGCAATAGCTATGAAAAGAGAAAGCAATGAATCAAATAAAATCAAGGAAATATCGCCTAGCCGTTAGGCATTAAAGTGGATGCGGCTGAGGCGAAAGCTGAGGGAATGGGGACGTTCTTTAGGGCTACGGGGTTGAATGGACGTCTGGGATCTTCTAAGGAGGATGGAGGGTCGAGATCAAGTGGAGTAAATGGTCGATGATCTTTCTCTCCCGTGCAAGACAAGCATACTTGTTCAGAAAAGGAAAGTTTCTTCTGTGTTGGATCTTCTTGTGCTTGGTGAAGTCTGAGGCGTGTAATGGCATGATCTGGTGGTTCTAAGTCTTATGTAGCTTCTGTGGACTCCAGTAAGGGTGAATAAAATGTGTTGGTTGAATATGTTTTCATGTTTCCCATACTTGGACCCGAAAATGCATAAGTTGGTCCGACCATGCAATTACTTGGTTCTGGCGGTCTAGCTTGATTGTCTTGCATTTTGAACTGAACCGGCAATGTCTTGGCTCGATCTGGAGGCTCTTCTTGATGGATAGAATGGTGGCGCCTCAGGTTTAAGTCCTCACTCCTTTTGTAAACAGCTTCAAGTGTTCTTTGTTCCGGATTAACTCCATTGGAGGTTTGAATGGGGTTAAGACTTGTGAACCGATTTGGCTCGTTAAAACTTTTCCTGGAAAACCCATTGGGATAAAACTAAGGATAAGGAAAAAGAGTACAAATGGTCACAACCCATTTGTAAGCGCCGGTTTCATGCTTGGATTCAAGCTCGGCAGCTGGTTTGACCTCGGATGCAAGCTTGTTTAGCTTGAGATTGGTTCTAATGCAGCTCTTCTCCTCTGGTACTGTTGTAGTGGCACTGATTTATACTTCAATTACATTTTCAATGGAGTTTAGAATCTCCATTTTGTGGCGTCTGCGCCTATGAGATTGTAAAACCAGGTTGACGGATGAATGGAGTTGAATACCCAGATCGATACAGGCCCTTTCACCTGCAATGTCGATCAGTCTGCCCATCGGTGTCCACCAATCATGCCAAAAAATGTTGTTGCTCCGTTACGTATCTCAACTTTTACGAAGGGTTTAGCAAGCTCCCTATACTTTAGCAATTTCTTCCACATCCATGAGCCTAAAGATGAAGATTCTTTCACAGTCCAAAAAGACCCGTCCGAATTAGATACATGTGAATCCAGTTTACCCATAACGAAGATTTTGATGGAAGTATCCTCCATACAAGCTTCATGCAACTCACTTTGTTTGCCTCTGAGATTGGTCTTAAGCCCAAACCACCCTCCTCCTTTGGTTTGCATACGTCACGCCACACAATTTTTGTTTTTTTAGAGTTTAATTCCGGACCCGACCGAAGAAACGCAGTACATAGTTTATCTATTTCCTTTATGCATGCTTTTGGTAATCGAAAAGCGGAGATCCAAAAATTTGTTAAACTATGAATTACTGACCCGATGAGTTGAAGTCGACCAGCGAAGGAGAGAGAACGGGAAGTCCAGTTACTGATTCTTCCCCGGATCTTCTCAAGTAAATGAGTGTAATCATGTGTTGTCATCCTCTTTGTCAATAATGGGAGGCCCAAATAACGCACTGGTAATGCTCCAGAGTCGAATGGGAATTGATCTAGGATTGTATCTTGGACTGTTTCCGAGACACCAACCATATACAACGTAGATTTCTCAAGACTAATGTTCAGACCCGAATACGTTGCGAACTCTTTGAAAACATTGAGAATGCCTTCAACAGATCGTTTCTTACCATCAGCAAACACCAATAGATCATCAGCAAAACACAAATGAGTGAGCTTAAGATTCTGGCAATACGGATGATATCCGATCTTACGGTCTGAAGCAGCCTTGTCAAGCATTTTCGATAGTACATTCATGCTTACCACAAAGAGATAAGGCGACAGAGAGCAGCCTTGGCGCAGCCCTCTCTCACTTCTAAAAAAACCCGCTAACTCTCCGTTCACCTGAACCGAAAAGGACGCTGTAGTTATGCAAAGCTTTATCCAATGAATAAATTTCTTTGGGATTTTCATAGCCGATAAAGTGGTGAGTAGAAAAGGCCACTGCACCGAGTCAAATGTTTTAGATATGTCTATCTTAACCGCGCAACGGGATGATATTGTGTCCTTTTGATAGTTCTTCACCAATTCTGATGCAAGAAGCACATTTTCCATTAACAAACGATCCTTCACGAATGCTGATTGATTCGATGCAATGAATTTTGGCAGAACCTTTTTTAGTCGATTTGTTAAGATTTTAAAGATCACCTTGTATAAGACGTTGCAGCAAGATATTGGCATGTAATCTCTCATCTCACAAGCCTCTGTTTTCTTTGGGATCAGAGCCAATATAGTAGATTTAATACCCTTAGGTAGAAAGATGTCATGTTTGCAAGACAAGTAACGCATTCCTCAACATATTGATCCAGATGCTATACTAATTCTAGTAGGTTCCTTTCGAAATCACTTAGATTTTTTTTCAGTTTAACATCATTCATATTAAAAAAACGGTGATGCATATGTTTAGGGGTGTTAGGCCATAGGTTTACTTTTTTTTAATTTTATGTTTAGATCTGTGGGCTTTATACCAACCACAACATACCGTCACCAAAATGGGAATATCCATAGTAGCTAATTGACTGAAGATACATTATGATGGGGTTCAATTTATTTATTCTTATTTTGTGACTGAAGATACATTATGTATTAGCCTTTCGACACATCCAACGTAAAATATACGTGCGTGTGGAGTTCATAAGTAGACTTTCGTTACCAGCTGTGTTCATAGCTTTATAATAGTATCATTTTCTGTATCTAAAAATTATGCATAAACTATTAAACTATTGTGATATCTTTGTATAATGTTAACATTCAGAAAATCTTCACGCATTACTAGATAAAAAATCGTTATCTATTATTACACATTTGCCAAGCCAAGTCAAGACTCTACTCTCTCGGAAATGTCTCCCCCAGAGTTCGGATCAACAATTTATTATGTATAAGACTTAATTGGTATTTAAGATATAATTATATACTATATAGAACAAAATGAGAACTATGTCTCCGAACTATGTTTCAATATTTCTCTTCCCTTTTGTTGTTTTGAACTTGTCTTATGTGATGTATGAATTGTGCTAGTGGGATGCCACTCGACATAGACATCATTTATATATATACAAATTATAAAAAAATTATATATATACAAATTATAAAAAAATTAACTTATATAAATTATGAATATACTATATAGAAACTCTATATCATTTAGAAAAATATACAGTATGTACTCGTAAATATGTTTGGTAAATATACAGATATAATATAAACTTAAATAAGCGGTAGCTTCTCCCGACCGACTATTAATTCCCGACGCCGGCCTGGATCCCCCTCCTTCTCGAGGGTCCGGAGGAAATCGGATTTTAAATTTCCAGAAACCACCGTTATATAGAACAATACAAATTTTTATTTTTTTTAATTAAGAAGTAGTTTAAAATCAATCAAATACTTAAAACTCAAAATATAAGTATTTTTGTGTCAAATATCTTCTATCACCGTTATAAATTTTGAGATAGTTTTGTTCGTAGTTTTTCTATTGTCTCAATATGACCAAATTTGAGATATGTTCGTGGCACATCTATGTTTTTTGACATATTTGTTGAACTATATTGTTGCAAGAAAATATAATAGCTTCATTTTATTTGTTACCGTTAAAAGTAAGTGGTGGAAATGGATTATTTTTACCCAAACAAACTCTTGTTTTTCCATATGGTGATAATATTTGTCAAGAATTTTCTGCGTGATATAATACGACTTGTACCCTACAACCTGGTGTTTGTTATATTTCTATAATTTGAGGTTTACATATTGTTAAACTAACGTTGACTCGAGAAATTAATGACATCCATGTTATCTTTCTATAATTTTCGGTACATTAGAAGATGTCCACACGCAAAAACTTGAATATATCTCCTAGTCTTATTTCACATTTGCGAAGATAGTACAAGACAAGACTTTCTAAAAATGGCTTCCCCACAGATGCAAAGAGCCATAGAGAACCCAACTCTTGAGCTCAAAATTGTATCAGCCAGTGACCTCAACCATGTTGATGCCACAGACAAGATGGACGTATATGCTGTCGTTTCAATCAACGGCGAAACTACTCAAAAGAAACAAGCGGCCAAAACACCCATTGACTACGACGGTGGTTCCAATCCCACGTGGAATCACACCGTTAAGTTTTCCGTCAACGAAGAAGCAGCCCGTGAAGGCATATTGACCCTAAAGGTCGAGTTATTTAGCTATTGGCTCGAAGAAAAGGATGACCTTTATTTAGGAAAAGTCAACGTCTCGGTTCAGGAGATTCTTGCCTCAAATCCTCTTCCACCGTTTCCTAACGGTAATGTCAATAAAATGAAACCTGTGACTTGCCCTATAAAAGTCACTGAAGGAGGAAGTTCCAAAGCAACGTTGAGTCTCTTGTACCGGTTTAAACCAGTCCCGGTTGATGATATTTGTCCTCCGGCACAAGATTATCCACCATCCATTGGTCAACCCGTTTATCCAAACCAAGATCCAGCAATATCAGGTCAGCCTGTAGTGTTTTCGCCTCGGTTTCAAACCGCCACGACGAAACTAATCCTAGAGATCGTTATCAAATTCGCCAAGGACATCGAAGATGTCAACGCCTTCTCGGCCATGGACGTATACGCTTCCGTTGCGATCCTTAAGGACAGGAAGGTTAAGGACAGGATCAATACACCTGTCGCTTTCTCCGCCAATACAAACCCTAAGTGGAATCAGACGATTAAGTATTCTCTCGATGAGAAGTTAGCTCATGAAGGGCGTTTGATGCTCCTCGTGGAGTTGATGAGCCACAGGCCTTTCCTTGGCGATAAAGAAATCGGATTTGTCAGACTTCCGATTCAACAGTTGTTGGGCTCAAATCCACCATCTTCCTTGACCAACAATGATGCTAACGGTATGAAGTCGGAGACACACGCTTTGACTGGTCCTTTTGGGAAAAAAGGTGTCGTGAGCTTCACGTATAGGTTTCTTGCGGAAAAAGTTACAGTTTCGACGCTTCCGTCACAGCCATCTACAACAACACAACCATATATTATGTACCTACCTGTCTCGCCTCACTCATACGCATCATCGGATCAAATTCAGGTGACCTCCGGTTACGTGACTGTTCAACAAGGTGCAAATAATGGGCCAAGCAACGGTCTAGTGCCAATATATATGTCGTCTCAATATCAATCACATGGATACCAACAATATTCACCACGGAAGCCGCAACCGCAGCCACCACCACAACATTCGCAGCTTAAACCACTGCCTCAGCAGCCATTCCCTCAACCATTACCGGATACACAAGAAGCATAATGTGGTCTTGTGTATAAAAAAGAGAGGATGAATTCCTGCTTCATCCTTTGTTTACACTTTCGTATTAATTTTGTTTTTTCTTCATAATTTAAGTTTGTTTTTATTTTTCAGTTTGCCTTTTTAATGTTTTGGCACTTTCTTATTATTAGAAAAAACCAGTCACTTTTTTTTATTACTTCTCTTTCTTTTTATTTGTGTGGAACTTGTCTAATGTGTGATAGTGGGAAACCACTTGACACCGACTTGTTATTTCTTTTGGGAAATAGTCAAATTTCGTTAAATGTACCCAAATTTGATCCACCAGTCATATATATATATATATATATATATATATGAAATTTCAAATACTATATAAATTATAATAATATCCAAAAATGCATGTAGTTAATTATAAAAAAAACTATGTTAAATTTACACATATTTGCAGAACAATTGTTTAGTTCTACACAGACAATATAAATGATGTTAGATTACATGATTTCTAGTTTCATCAAGAGTTTATTGTCGAATTATTATCAGAATCTTACACAAAAACAGAAAAATATGTTAGCTTGCAGCAAGCGAGAGTTTAGAGCCAATCAAATTAATAATTTTTTACTTTTGCTAGCAACATGGATTATACTGTACTAATACAAATCACTACATTACATGCATCATTATCAAATTAATAGTAAAGCTTTAAATTGTGATACCACGACGTTCTTTTTTAATTGGGTGCTTCGACTAGAAATAGGGGAAATGGAAAGTATGGGACGAGTAAAAAGAAAAGGAAGAGAACAAAAATTCCAAAACCGCATCTTTAGTAGTGTCCGTAGTTACTTCCACGGCTATTTATTATGACGCCGTTCAATATGAAAAGTTCCAAAACCGCATCTCAATTATTGCGACTTTCCGGTAAGTTTGAATTAGTTTTTCAATTGCCAAATTGAAACAGATTAATATACGTGCGTGGCACTGGCATATGATAGACTCGATCAATTAATGAGAAAACAATTCCGTTTTAATCCCTAAAATCATTAATTTGAAAGAATCCGGAAGTGGACTTTTTTCTTTCCAGCTGTGTTAATTCTTAATGTAAAATTTTATAGTGTATACTTATCTTTGTATAATTTAATGTTGTAAGACCATTTCCAATGGTTACTTCTATTTTTTTATTCTGAATATAGAGTTTTTTATAAATAGAGAGTAGTTTTGGTCCAATGGTTACCTCTATTTTTTATTCTAAAAAAAGAATATTCCCATTCTATTCTATTTTTCTTTAGTTATAAATTTCTTATAGATCCTTTTACTTTACAAGTATACAAATTTTATCCATTTATCTTATATATTTAACAAAAAATAAATAAAATTTTGATTTCATTACAATTAAACATTTATCACAAAAAAATTTAAATCGTGTATCATGTTATTTTAATTTAATATCATTCAATGTTGCATTTATATATTTTAATTAATTATATAATTAGTTATCATTTATTTAATTTTGTTTAAGTGTAAAATAAAACATATAATTTTTGTTTAGATACAAAATAAAAATATATTTTTATATTTTGTAAATACAAAAGTTCAACTCTAAAAAATAGAGATCTCTAGCATCTCCAATGAGATTCTATTATTGCCTCTAAACTCTATTTTTAGAGTAAAACTATCTCCAATGGTACTCTATATCCTACTCTAAAAATAGAGATCTCTATTTCTAACTCCAAATTTGGAGTCACAAATAGAAATCTCTATTTTTTAAAGTTAATTTTTTTCACAAAACACTCCTTTATTTATGATATGTTTCTATTTTGTAATTAAACAAAAATTATATGTTTATTTTTATATTTAAATAAAATTACAATAGCAATAGCTAGTTATGTAATGAAGTTTTATTTGTGTGGTAAACTTTTAATTTAAATAAAATTACAATTGTATTAATTTTTTTATTTAAAAAAAAATGGGTAAAATTTGTAAATTTGTAAAGTAAAAGGTTTTAGAAAAAAAAAATTAAATAGAAATAGAATATACTTGCAATATTTTGTTTTTTATAGTAGAAGATAGAGGTAACCATTGGAGCAAACTCTATCTCTATTTTTAAAGAATTCTATTTTTAAAGTAAAAAATAGAGTAAACCGATAGTCTAACATTCGGAAGTCGCGGACGCATTTGTCAAGAGTAGACTCTCGAAAATGTATGTAAGAATATTTTATCTGATCCACATTTGCCAAGACAAGACTCTCTCGAAAATGTCTTCTCTAGGGCTGCAAAGAGCTAAAGCCAGGAACCTAACTCTTGAGCTTAAAATCATTTGAGCAAGTAACGTCAGCCATGCCCATATCGATGAGAAGGACAATATGGACGTATACGCCGTCGTTTCAATGAAAATGAAAAGGAGAATTGAGTTCTCGTATAGGTTCTTGCACCTAAAGCTACGTTATCAAGCCCGTCGGCTCCATCTTCCACAACATCCAAACCATTTGTTAGGGATCTACCCGTCTCATATCAGTCGACCGAACCATATGGAATTGTTCTTGGAACCCCGGACCCAAGAGCCCATGCTGAGCCAAGCAATGGTCAAACTACCAAATAGTATGCCACCTCCATATCAGTCACATGAATACCAACAATATTAGCAACCACGACCGCAGCAGCACAACCACAGGTCCACAAATATGTTTGAACGACCTTAAGGAAGGAGTATGGCGGCGTTAGGAGTAGGGGCTGCGGTTTTGGGAAGTAGGAACATATATGAGGTTGATGGCTTTGGTTCTATATATTCGGATCAGGCCATATTTTGCAAGTTTTAATTTGGTTTTTTTTTTCCCTACTTGGTGTTTGCACGGTTTGGTGTTTGATTTGGCTTGTGGCCTTGTGGGTACTCTATGGTCTCGCTTGTTTTCTTTCTTCGTTATTCCACGATAAATTTTGTAATATGAAAATTTCCATGAGCTATTAGCTAGTGCTTGTTTAAAGTCAACAGTTGATGGATATATATGATCAGAATACGAAGGTTAAACTGTTGGAACAAAAAAAAATAATAAAGACAATTGGGCTTTATTATTTTGTGTTTTGTGTGAATAAGAGATGGGTTGAGGTCCAAACAAATGCAAAGTTCCATTAGCTATAATTCCTTGTGGAAGAGACTTAAACAAATGGAAAGTTTCCATTAGGTATAATTCCTTGTGGAAGAAGTTTAAACAAATGGAAAGTTTCCATTAGGTATAATTCCTTGTGGAAGAAGTTTAAACAAATGGAAAGTTTCCATTAACTATAACTTTTTGTGAAAGTTAAGATATCCCATATTGGAAATTTGGAATGTTTTCAAGTCCCCTCTCATACTATATATATATGATGGGTTAGCCTCTCTTTTCAAATCATCCAAACACAGATCATCAGATCAAAAGCAAAGGCTAAAAACACATTCTTTCAATCCACTACTGCATCAGGTAGTTTTTTTAGTTCGAGAGTATTTGTTGAGATACAAGTTCGTTAGACCCGCAATCGAGTGATGCGATTCGGGGTTGAACGGTTGTATCCTGGGACTCATGAATCATGATAATACCTGTCACACTACAGGTGATTCTTTGAGTTAAGGAAAGAGATTGCGATCTCGACTCCGTTCCAGTGTTTCGGTTTTACCGATTTATTATTTACGATTTTTCTTAACTCATTTTATTCGGTTTTGATGATCCTTTTTATTTTGTGATTAAATCAATATTCCATATTTTTAAATTATTGGTCTTACATAAACAACAAAATATTCCTTGTTTTCCCTTTTTTTGGTTTCCTTCTTGTTTGTTTTTTTTTGTAAAGGAAGCAAAACTTTAGGTTTCTTATATGTAAAACCTATATGTCCACCTTCATTTCAATGAAATTTACATTCATAGCAAAAAAAATAAACAACAAATTATATACAAAGGTTTTCATTTCATTTGTACATTTGGCGCGTTTACTTTTATAATTTCTAAATAATATGATATGATACACTAAAAACATATTATTTTATTATATATAAACACAAATACTAGCAAAAGACATAAAAGAGGACGAAGAAGAAGAATCAAAACATCAAAAGCTCTAACTAGCAACCGTTTTTAGTTTCTTCTTCCATAGATAGTCATGATCTATGAGAATAGTAGCGCGAATTGACCCAGTTCCTTTCACGTAGACTAACTAAAATAATCTAATATTTTTTTGAAAAAATAAGCAAAATCTTTTTTTGAAAAAAAAAATTAGCAAAATCTTAATGTCTACAAACCTAACCCATACCATAAATAAATTCTAACCACTAGAACTTAATAGTTTAACCTTAAAAGGTATATATATATATCCTCCTTTCTATTAATTGAGAATCCATTTTAATGAAAAAGCTGATTTGTCATCTCTAGAATCAAAGTTAGTGTATTTTTTTATGACATGTAAATGTGACATGTCAAATTTTCTAAAATAAACGAAATGTTTTGATTGGTTAAGATAAAATTAATTAAATTAAAAAATTAAAACATGAATACACTAGATTATAACTCTAAAATTAATAAATTTAAATTAGCAGAAAATGATAATTATTATGATCAATTTGTTTTTATATATATTCATAATAAATTGCATAAAATATGATTACGGAAATTTTATAACCAATATACATTATATTTTTATATAAAAGTTAATAATATATTATCCAATAGGATAGTAAATAGGTTATACCATTTTTATCTTATTTTTTTAAATAAATAAAGTTTATATCATACTCATATATAGTCTCATTGTAGATCGAGAATTTGAGATAAAAAATAAAATGAAAAGTAACTAGATGAAAAAATAAATTATAATAAGATAAAATAAGAATAAGAAATAGAAAAAATAAATCTCTACAGATTTTTTTTCCGAAACATTTTCGTGCTTTATTTTACGGAGTCATTTAAAAATATTAAGAAGCAACTTTTATAATAAACACATGTGCGGCTCAAATTTTATAATAAATACATGCGTGCATGCCAATCATAATAAATTTATTTTCTTCATCAAACAAATTACTCAATATTGTTCAAAAAGATGAGCTGAGAGCTACAGGAGAATTTTATAAAATATGATTTCACAAATTTTATAACAAATATTTTTATAATTTTTATGGAAAAAGGAAAATTACTAATAGATTATCCAATGTACTATATATATTTTCATGATAAAGTCAAATTTTATATTTTAAATTTTAAATTATTTTTGTAATTTTTGCTAATATTTAATATAAATTTTAATTCGAAACCATATATCATAAAATGCTGAAAATATGAAATTTTGATTACATAAAAAACGATAGAAGCGGTTTTCATGATTGTTCTTAAATGGCAAAAACTGTATCGTGTAAAAACATAACGTTTACGGAAAATATCAGAAAAACTAACCAACACCTAAATATTACAATTCACTTATTTTTAACTCCTACTTACATGCAAAAATATATGTATTTATTTCTTTTTAAAATTCAACCATACATTATAAAAATATATATTACAAAACATATACTTTGTTATTTTTTTTAACACATAAAAAATACTTCAATTTTTCTACAAATATTCGGTGGATATAAATATTAATTATGCAAAAGTCAAAATCGCATGCGAACTTGTCGTGCATGCATTTTGTTAACCTCGATTAGAGTTTAATTTTAATTTTAGTTATTAAACAATTTATATATTTTTAGAAATCTATGTATGTCCTTAGAGCGGTGAGGTGGTTGATATGAACGAATGTGCGGACCAACAATCTACCCACTCTTATGATAAGTAAAGATTATAAAACCCATTTTGGTTTAATTAGCAATAGGTCAAGAAAAAATATATACTTAAAATATATATATTGGCAAGATTAGATTGTGTAAGGAGAAAAAAGCATAGTATAGATAATATTCAAGGCATATTATAAGAATTTAATTATTATTTAATATAAATTTTATATTTGCAATTATATGTTATTGTAAACTGTAGAAAAAAATAAAAAAAAATTAAAATAAAAATCAGTTTCAAAAGATACAAAATGATATGAAACGTTTGTGTGATTGTTGTTAAACACTAAAACTGTATATGTATAAAAATATAACATTTACATAATATATAAGAAAATTAATCAATAATTTAATATTAGAACTATTTATGTCTATAAAAAAATTAAACCTTTAAAAATAAATAAATAATTTTATGTTTTAATATTTTTCAGTTTATTTATTTATCATATTTACATTTTTTATCTAAAGAAGTATTTTAAAATCTTGGTTAATGGCTTTTTATCTTTAATTTCTATTCAAATCTATAACATTTTTATTTGATTTATCGTTTGTTATTAAATATTTATATAATGTTATTGTTAATACATAATTAATTGTATGTTGAACATAAAAAATGTTTTATAGCTCGCACACGGTGCGGGCCGATCATCTAGTATATATATATATACACACATCTGTATATTTCCAGATTTTTTAAAAATCAGGCCTGTCAATTTTTGATTTAAATTGATTTAGATCTTTTCCGATGATCTAATTTTGGACAACATTGGCTCAGTTTATGATACGTGCGACGCACTCGCACATATATGTTTTCTATATAACGTTTCCATCCATGCCACACACGAAATCACTAGTTAATTTAAGTAGTTCATAAGTGGACTTTCTTTATAACAGTTACCATATACTGTATGTAAATAGTATATGCATAACTGTGATACCTTTGTATATATATTCTTGTAGCATCAGAAGATGTCAACGCATTTCTAGATAATTACCTTTATCAGAATTCCACTATTGCCAATTTTCCCAAACACTCGATTCTCTTCTCCGAAATGTCTCCCCCAGAGTTGCAAAGAGCCAGAGAGAACAATCCAATCCTCGAGCTCAAATTCATATCAGCCAGTGACGTCAACCATATCAATGCAACAGGCAAGATGGACGTATACGCCGTCGTTTCAATCTCCGGAGACAACAATCAAAATAAACAAGCGGCAAAAACACCCATTGACTTTTACGGTGGTTCCAATCCGACGTGGAATCACACCGTTAAGTTCTCCGTCAACGAAGAAGCAGCACGACTGAGACTCAAGGTCAAGTTATTTAGCTATTGGCTAGAAGGCGAGAAAGACCTTTATTTGGGAGAAGTCAACGTCTCGGTTCAGGACCTTCTTGCCTCAAATCCGCTCCCACCGTTTCCTAACGGTAAAGAAGATAAACTCAAGTTGGTGACTTACCCTGTGAGAAACAAGGAGATAACCAAAGGAACCCTAAGTCTCTCGTACCGGTTCAAACCGGCAGCACCGGTTGACGATCTGTCTCCTTCGGCCCCGGATTACTCGCTATCGTTTGATCAACCCGTTTACTCAAATCCGGATCCAGCGAGTTTAGGTCATCCCCTCATGTATTCCCATCAATTTCAAACCACAATGACGAAACTCACACTGGTGCTCGTGATCAAATCCGCAAAAGACATAAAAAGTGTGAGCATCCTTAACGAGATGAACGTATATGCTTCGGTTATGATCCGTGAGGGCAGGCCCGGTTCTAGGCATGTGCCTAAGGTGCATTTGCACAGGGTCCACATGCTTTTTTGCAAAAATTGGTTAGATTTTAGGGCCTTTTAAAAAAAATTAGGGTCCATTTTTTGTAAATTCTGTTTGTTTTACTACAAAAATAAAAAAAATTGCACAGGGCTCATTAATATTTTGAGCCGGGCCTGCGTGAGGGTAATACAACAATTAAAGATACGGCCAATACCCCTATTGCATATTGCGCCTATAGAAACCCAAGATGGGAACACACAATTAAGTTTTTGCTAGACGAGAAGTTAGTTCAAGAGGGTCGTGTGACACTCGTCGTGAAGTTAATCGGAGTTCGACCATTATTTGGGGATAAAAACGTTGGTGAAGTCGTGGTCTCGATTCAGGAGCTCTTTGGATTAAACCCGCCGTCTCCTCCGTTAACTAACGGTGATGATGATGATCAAGGTATGAGTTTGATGACGCGGGATGTGATAGCAAAAGGAACATTGAGCTTCACGTATAGGTTTCTTAGGGAGCAAGCAACCCAACCGTTTATTATGTATCCGGTTCACGGAACCTCGGGTTATGCAATTGTTCACCCCGGAGCAAATGCTGGCTCGAGCAACGGTCAACTGCCAATTTATACGCCACCCCAATACCATCAGTCACATGAATACCAACAATATTCATCATCGCAGCCTCCAACTCAACCGCTCCACAAACCACAATCACAAGCACAACCACATCAGTCACATTCATACCATCACTATTCTCCACCACAACCACAACAACAACTGCCACAACAGGTTCCACCAACGCAACAGCCAACACAATCAGAGCCAATAACACAAGGTGCACGACCGACAAAGAAGTCGCAAGGAGGGGCCGTTGCAGCGTTAGGGTTAGGGGGGACGATTGTGGGACGAGTAATAGGTGGAGCAATAATGGGTGGTGATATGATGTCCGATGAAGTAAACATGTATGAGGTTGAGGTCTGATCTGCTTTTAATTCTGTTGGGGTTTGCTAATCCTAATTCCGTGTTTTATTTGGTATATCGTTTCGCTTGTGTATATATTTTTTTTTTCGGTTTCCTTCGCTTCAACATTACCCGAACCGATCGATCACGATATGTCGATATCTCTTTCTTGGGACTTGGCTATTGGGATATCAATCTAAATCCCACATCGGAAGATTAGACAAGAATGATCTAATATATAAGTAATGTGCAACTCTGATTAGTATGAGGCCTTTTGGAAAGGAGTTCAAAGACAAATCCGTGCGGGCTATGCCACCTGGGCGCAAAGCGGAAAATATCATACTAATGGGGAGTTGGACATGGGCTTGAAAATCCTAACAATTGGTATCAGGTCCAATGTTCTAAAAAGTGGACTTGAAGAAGTGGGACGATAACTCTCAAGGTGAACTTGCGATTAAGACGGTACAAGATGGTGCCAACTTTTGCAAGAGGTCGGAGGCCTCCCACATCGGAAAATTAGACAAGAATGGTCTAATCCCCTATATATTAATTGAGAAATATTCTCACAAACCCTTTTATTTACAATGATGCCATTTTGCTGATGTGTGAGCACCACAATTATTCTGACATTTTTTTATTAATTAATCTTAAACCTTAAATTATTATTGGGTGATATGATAATGATAATGATAATAAAATTATTATAAATAAAAAATACTAATTTCGTTTTTGGGGAATCGAACTTAAGACATCAAAGACAACATAAAAAACACACAACCACTTTCACAAAGACATTTCATATGTTTCCCAATCAGTTTCTTTTAGATATCTATACATTAATTTAGATATTATAATTACTTTAATTAAATTAAATCCAAAAAAACGAAATGTCTTTTTGGACATGACATTAAATACGGTTTAGTAACTAAATACGGTATAGTAACTAATAAAGGAAATAAAGTAATTATTGTTGTAAACAAGAGAAGAGAGAAAGAAGTTTTGCTGTGTATTATTCCAATGAATAAGGGGTCCTTTATATAGAAGTACAAGAGAGTGTTTTACTTGGTGACAAAGTAAAACCTAATGGGCTTATGGGCTTATAATGGACATCACATAATAGTTCATAACAATTATGCACTTATCCCATATATTTCCGCAATCTCTAAAATGTATTCTTACTATGTATGTAACAAAAAAATATATATGTAGTCGAAATCAATCTTTGTGATAATAAAAACATTGTTTTAGGTCAGTAACTAAATACGGTTCTTTAGATACGGATTACTTGATTGGTAAGTGCTATTATTAAACTTGATTCAATAATAGAAATCTTCTTATTCTATATATACATAACTCATTCGTAATACATAACTTACAAATCGACAGACTTCCGGTCAATACCCTTTGATTAGCGTCAAGCATTGGAGCAAAATATGCATTAATATGCAGATCCGCTCTGTTCAATTTTTTTAGAATCAAAATACCAATTTAAAAATAAATGTCTCTAAAGACATATATTAGTGCTTTTATTTTTCGAATCATATTATTATTTATTTCAGATATTGATTTCATAATCTATTTATGATCTCTTCATTTATCTTTCTAATTGTTTTAATATTATACAAATTTTAAACTTTTTCCTACTGTATTTTCAACATAACAATTTATTATATAAAAACTAAAATAAAATGTTTTACTATAGTTTAATTTTTCAATTAAAAAAAACTAAATAATAAATAAATTCAACTTCACTTAAACAAAGCTAAATATTATTTTATTAATCCCGTTTGTTAATAAGAATTTAATTAAAATTTAATATTAAAATAATTAGAAATCATTATATTTTAAATTCAAATTCACTTACGTGAAAAAATTAAATCACTCACCCCGCGCAGGGCGCGGATTATCACCTAGTATATAAGTAATGTCCAACTCTGATTAGTATGAGGCTTTTTGGGAAGGAGTCTAAATACAAATCCGTGCGGGGTATGCCATCTGGGCCCAAAGCGGACAATATCATACTAATGGGGAGTTGGACATGGGCTTGAAAAGCCAACATTGGCTGAGGGATCTAAGAGCATCATTATTGGACAACCTCTTAAAGGTTCTTCAATTAAAAAAAAAGAAAAAAAGAAAATAGAAAATAGGTGGAAGAGAGAGAGAACAGAAACGGTTCTGCGCAGAGAGGCGCAAGAGACGATTCTTGCACTATTTCTGCCACGTGTCATATCATCATTGGTCAACATTTATTTTTATTTTTATTTTTTATTTTAAATCAAAAAAATCATTTTTTTTTGTTTAAAAAATAAATTTTTTCTTTTGAAGAGTCGTTCTCGTTCTCCAGTAATGATGCTCTAATAACTTATGAAGCAGGTAATTAATTACCCGAATTGACGGCTTGAACCACTTTGGTTCGCCCTTTCCTTTCCAGATTTGGATCGACCTTGTCTTACAAGAGACTTAGTCCCGTTCCCCCTATTGGTATATTTTATCCCATGTACTTAAATACATTTGAATACATCAGTCATATCATCATTGGTCGATTTAGTTTTCGTTTTGATTTTTTTTTTTTTACCGAATTTGAATGATTCCGCTTTGAGCTCGTTCTATCTCTCTTATTCGGGTGCTTTTATGTGTCCAAATTCATTTAATTGGAGAGGGATTTATACACCAATAATAGTTAAATTACAAATGAGTGTTAGCGTTTTAAATTGAATTTCAAAAAATAAGGGGAAGATTGATCAAATTCAAAGTTCCGCATTCAAATGTTAAATCAATTAAAATATAAAAAAGTAGTAGAAACAAAAGTGCAAGATTCAAATCTTAGTTATTCAACCCAAAAAAAACAAAGAGATTCAAATCTTATGAATGACAAATTAGTCCACATTCCAAAATTGTCAAGTTGATAAGGAAAGCTAACAAAAAAGTACCAAAATTAAATGAAAGATAATAGAAATATCTTAAATTCCAGGAAACAAAGAATTTGACTCTTGGGACCGACCGTTCTGCAAAATCTCTAATCCCAAAATGGATTGGTTCAACAAAATCTCAAAACCCATACCAATTTTTTTTTTTTTTTACTTTGCTGTATGTACAGCCTAAATTGTACGACCAAAGCAACTAGCAGCATAGCATTTTGACATTTTTTTAAACCTAGTAAATGCAATTAGGTTTAAAATGTAACATTAAAATGTAACCGGCCTACCAGGCCCATACAAAGCTTTTTTTAGCCAAAATTATCAACGCTCGGAGAAATTTAAGATTGGATCCTAATCCTATCTCATTTCTAAATGACAGGAGATAACAAAACAATCTAAGAAACAGGAGGGGCAAAGTGCAAATATTTTGTCAAGCTTTAAATGAGAGATACGAAATATGGAAAGCTTACAAATAAAAAATATTAATTAATTATTAATCATTAAACCAAAGAAGAAGAACCCTCCAAAAACTCGGGTTTGCGTCTTGTCTGCAAAAAAAACTCGGAGACGCAAAGGAAGTGGCAGAACGTTTCGTAAACCTCGAAGCCCCCACACACTTCGCCGCCTCTCTGTTTCTTTTCTTGACTCGATTGCGACTCGGCTCGTCTCGACTCAGTGACCGAATCGTTTCTTCAACTTTCCCGCTCTCTGATCGAAACGAGCCTGATCGTGGGTTCTGAGTCTTAATAACGGGATTAAGCGATTAATTTCGCGTTTTCTTTTTCTCTTTTTTTTTTCAAACAATCAAAATCGTCGCTTGTGTTGGAGATTGAAAAATTGAGGGGTTTTCTGGGATAATCTGAAGGTTTATGATTTGATTTTGGTGTTTTTTGAGTGGGTTTTCTTGGCCAATGTTGGATTTTCGGGACGGTTTCTTGGCGGCAGAGTTAGTGTTTGGGGTTTAGGAAGTAGTGTTAGGGCTCGAAATTGGAGTTTTTGGAAAGGGGTTATGTTTAGGGCTCTTGTGGTTATAGAGGATGGGAGAGAATTCTGAACTTGAAGAAGGAGAGATGAATTGTTCTACTGATGAAGCCGTTGTTGATCTCGACGTTGATCTCTCCTACATTGTGAGCCTCCTGTTTGCAAATTTTTCATTAAAAAAAATGTGACTTGTGTGGTATAATGTGAATACCTGTGAGTATGTAATTACAATGCTGGATTTGTTAAGTTGGGAGTTGATGTTTAGCTTCTGGGTTAAACTGGTACATATTGAAGTCATCAAGGTTGTATTGGAAGAGTAAAGATCATATATGTTTATAAGGCCAATGCCGATTAAGTTTTCTGCATTTTAGTTCAGTTTGATATAGCTTTTGTAAGATATTTAAAATGCTTTGTATCTTGCTTGCTCTACTTACTTTTGACTTGTGAGTTCTAGATAGAAGCACTATGACTCTTTTGTAGCTTATGAAATCCCACTTCTATCACATTCTCCATGGGAACTTGATATGTTTACAAGGATGGACAACCAATTTCTTCTCTGTTTTTGTATCTTCGTTTGCTGGAGTCTTTTTTTTTTTTTCTGAATGCTGCCACTTGATCTTATTATATATATATATGCTCTCCATTTTTGAAATCAAGCTTTGTTGCTTTGTCTATTGAAGGACAAGAAGTTACAGAATGTACTTGGCCACTACCAAAAAGATGTTGGATCGGGAGCCCTGGGCCGGTTTGGTAAGTAATGTTAACAATGGTTTTGACTTGAGAAAATGTTTTTGAGAGATGAAATTTAATTGATAATAAAGTGATATGATTGGGCAGGTCCGATGATCTATGACTATGGATCATTTTTGCCCCCTTACAGGCGTTTTCCGGCCGTACCACCGTGTCAAAGGAGTTCCCTAGGGAATCATTCCGTACAAAGATTTCCAGACAGTTTACCCGCTAAGGTATGAGAAATACAATCCTCAATGGGATGTGGAGATAAAAGGCAAAGATGTTCTTTCTGTGGTTTAATGGAAACTGGTCCTCTTGGTGGATCAATGCTTGTTTTGATTGTTTCCGGACTATTATAAAAAGTTTACTTATGAGTACTAGTGATTTTATTTTTTTTGCGCAGAATGTGGTTCAGAACTTTCAGGCACTGCCGCCTACTACTACATCTTGTAAATTAGTAAGTAATCAGGATACTCAGAACAATCAAACTTCATGCCCCCTTTTGCCCCAAGCTCCTGAAAAGGTTCCCATAAAGAAAGAAAATGCTAGAATACCAGGAAATGATTTGTCCGGACATAAGCCAATTAAGGTTCGAATCAAAATGGGTTCTGAAATCTTGTCCCGAAGGGTCACGCTGGTTTGCAAAGATCTTGGTCTTGATGACTCTCCAAATTCACCAACCCGAAACAGCCATGATGGTAGTAGCAGAATGATACCGCATACATCTCTGGAGAAGACAAGTGAATCTCCTTCTCGCATTCTTCAGGTAGATCATATATCACATTCTTTTGTTTTAACTTTTTTTTATGTGAGTGTGGATTAAGCTGTTCGATTTTGATGCCAACTCACTATTAACTTCACCAAACAGGAAATGACTGCCATTTTTGTCCCAGAGGATCTACTGATGTCGCCTCTTCCTGATAGTCTGCTTCTTGTGGAGGATAAGAAGAAGGGATATATTTTATCAGGCAATGAACCAGTTCTTAAGGCAGGAAAGGAACCTTCTATTCAGACACAGAACAAGCTTTCGAATGTTGTAGGTTGTGGGGAAACTCCAAGTGGAAGGAGAAGGAAAGCGGTAGACTGCTTTGATGCTACCACTTGGAATGAGACTTCATCAGTTGGTGAGATGAAGAAGCAAAAGGTTTTTCCCACTGGTCAGATAGCCAGAAGGAACTCCACTTGTGGTTTAGGTGGGGCAAGTTCTACTAATGATGGGTTTACTACAGAAAGTAACTTGCAGAAAGGTATCAAAAAAGATGGGGAAAGTGATCCCAGAGTCGCATTTGCTAAATCAGACACAATTAAGGTTGTTGGGAAACATACTGAGAAGGAGAAAAAGACATTTCCAACAAAGTCGAAACAGAACAGCAGCAAAAATGATTATGGTGATAAATCTTTATCAAAGATGCCTTTCAAGGATGCTGCATATATCGGTCAAAATAGCATGGACATTGGGCTTGATTTTGCGGCTGCGGTTGCACCTTTATCCACCAGTCTTGACATTGATAATTGGGCCGAATGTGATAGCTGTAAGACATGGCGGCTACTGCCCATTGGCGTGGATACTGAGCAGCTGCCTGAAAAGTGGTTGTGTAGCATGCAGACCTGGCTGTAAGTGTCTAGTGTACTCTAAATCACCCATTTGCTTTCTAATATATCTCCTATTCAAGTACAGCTGTATCTTGGGTTCCTTTCTTGTTTCAAGCACTAATCGCTATCATAGTTAGTTTGAATCAAGTTTCATGTTAAAGGCTTGTTCCATAAAATGGGTGGGTCAAGCGTTAAAGATATGAAACTGTATTGACATCTCTTCTACTTACTTTCTGGATATTGTCCTTCAACCTTGTGCAGAATCTTTAGGCTATGACAATATTATATCTTCTTATCATCCTCCCTGAAATTCTCTTGCAGGCCTGGGATGAATCACTGTGGCGTCAGCATGGAACATACAATAAACGCTATTAAATCCTTTCATGCTACTGATGCTCGCGGTCCTGAGACTGTTGTTAAATCTCTCTCTGATGCTAGTACTGCTGATAAAAGCTACCAACCTTTAACTTTTAGTTCATTGCCTAATCCGGTTGAAAAGAAGCCTATCGTGAAAGACTTACCACCAGGAGTTTCAAGCAATATCCTGGTTCATGCTGCAAAGCCTATGAGAAGTAACCCACATGTTTTTAAAATAAAAAACATAAAGCTGCCATTAGAAACGCACAATGCTACTCAAATATCCACAGATCAGAAAGCAAAGGGGCGATCATCAGGTCTGTCCTGCCCTCTAACAGCTAGTGTACATTTGTAACGCTCTTGGGTTTCTTTTTATCAATAACTTGTTATTATCGTAGGTACTAGTAGTCAGATAAAAATCAAGAAGAAAAAGGAGGGTGACAATCAAGAAAGTGAAGGTTCCAAGAAAATTAAGACTGGTGATGGCAACAAACTCTCCAGAGATATAAAAGCAGAAGAAAGACAATGGAAACAAGATCTGGATTGGACTCCAGCAGAGAGAAAAACAAAGCGTCATGACAATGATTTTTGCACTTCGGATGTAGAGCGAGACACAAAGAAAAGATTACTCACATCTAATAAGAAACCTGACCCCAAACCTCAAGTGACAACTGGTAGTGGCTCCTTGTGTACAAAAGCTCATGGCAGAATCAATAGTCCTGTGAGAAAAATAAGGGTGATGGGTTACAAGCAAGGTAACAATGGGAGCAATTCAAAATTATCTGCAGATGGTGAGGAAAAAGTGCCCTCAATGGAAAAGGCAATAACAACTAAGATTTCACTCCAGGAAGTTAAACCACACCAAAGAAATGAGATGTTTCAGGCTGATGGCTATCGAGAACACCAGAATGCTGATGCCTCATCCAGGTACCTCTCAGGTGGAAGTGGGCAGATTTCTGGGGTAGAAACATCAAGCTCTTCGAAGGTTTTAGGATCACATAAAAGTGCAAGAAGGCATGTGGAAGAAGTAAAAGAATCCCCTGTGGAATCAGTTTCCTCTTCCCCTGCCAGGTCTTCATGCCCGAAAAATCTTGCATTAGCTGGAGAGAGCATTTCTCGGCAAAACCAAAACTTGAAATGTGGTGATGCCGGGAGTAGAATTGTTAACAATAGGAAACCCCTACATCAGGAAGCTGATTGAGAGTTTTTGTCGACAACTCATCCTACAAACAGGAACCAGCAAAAACCAGAAGTATGTAAACAGAACTTAAAGTTTGGTGATTTGCGTTGCAAAAGTATGGAAACAGCCCTCGAAAATAGAGCTGGGACAAAGAATTCAAGAGCCATTACTCATGAGACTATAGATAGATCCTCACAGGCTGCGAATGATATACTTCAAGAGGCTGAAAGGCTGAGAGGGCTTGCTGATTATGAACACAAGGAGGCCAACTTTAATGCGGCTCTGAAGTTTCTCCGTGGAGCTTCAATTTTAGAAATGTGCAGTACAGAGAATGTGGAAGGGGCGAAGATGAACCATGTTGAAGCTTACCATACTGCTGCGAAACTTTCAGAGTAAGTGAATGCTCGTGCTTGCTCATTACCCATTTCCATATAACTGAGGAAACTTCTCAGTAACGTCTATAGGTGTTGGTGTTTGACAGAATGCTAAATTTGGTTGATTCTCTCTTATGAACCTTGTGGTCATTGAACACTTTGCTTGTTTTTCACAGAAGCTGTGCCCTTCAATATGAAACAAGCCAAGAAATGGCTGCAGCTGCTTTGGCCTATAAATGCGTGGAAGTTGCTTACATGAGGGTAGTGTATGGCAAAAGTCAAGGTCTGAGTGGAGAATTCAATGAATTGCAAAAAATGGTACAGATGACTCCTCAAGGTAACATTGGATTTTGCATCTGTGCTGATTAAATTTTTTCTTTTTCGGGAATTCTCTTTTCAATGTTATCGAAATCAGAATTGTAAAAGTTTTCACTGTCTAAAATAGTCCTAAGTGGTTTCTTTTGCTTGGGTCAAAGTTCTTTCAGAAGATGTCCGCTGCCATACAATCAATTATCATTTTGTTTTGGTCGCTTAATTAAGTCAACTTATTCCTGTTATTTTGGCTTAGTATGTCCACCTCTTCATAGTTCACAGCTTTCTTGTGGGTTTAAGTTTAAAGCATACGTTGGAATTTCCTCAAATATGCTTTACTGCTGTATGTTTCACTAAAGTCATATCATGTTCATTTAGTTGTTTCCTCAGGTGAATCACCGTCGTCATCTACATCTGATGTGGATAGTTTTTGTCATCAAGGGGTGATTGATAAGTCTGCTAAAACTAAAAGAGGTCTCTCCCATGTTGCTGGAAACCTTCTCCCTGTTGCTAGAAGCTCACAAAATTTTGCTCCGCTATTGGACTTTGTAAGTTATCACACCTTCAACAGTTATTGGCATGATTTTGGAGTATTTGGACAATCGAGCTGGGTTGTCCCGCCTTTTCACTGTTTGACTTTTGAAATCTCAGCTTTTCCAGGCCTTCAAGTTGGTTGAGAAAAATCAAATATAACAGAAAATACTTTCCTTATATATGGATTCATCTTTGATGCAATCATTTTGTTTAACATGGATAATTTGTAATGCACTATTGTTCCTTCACTTCCCAAAGGTCCATATGAGACACTGGGAATCACTGACAGACTGATCACTGATGTGTTCGAATTGGAAAATATCAGTCGCTTTACATTACATCCTTGTTTATATGCATATACATGATTGCTGAATTGGAACATGGAGTTGTGTAGTCTGTGGACAACTATGATCCTTCCGTTGCCTAAGCTGTGCATGTCTTCGTTATCTATCTTGATGTTCCAAATAAAGCTGATATTTATTTCGATATAATACAGACAGAGACCATGAATCTGGCAATGGAAGCCTCAGCAAAATCACAAAACGCCTTTAGAGCAGCCAGTGTCACCTCAGAAGTAACACAGCGTGGAGACTGTGTCTCTGCTATCAAGAAAGTTGTCGATTTAAGTTTCCATGATGTGGAAGCGCTTATTCAAATGATTGAGCTCGCCAGGGATGTTCTAAGTCCATCAAGATTCCGTGGCTCAAAGTGTTAGACTCTATTTTGTACATAGGCTCTGGTCCTATAAAGAATAGACTAGTGTGGATCTAGATTTCCTTTGGTTTCATGAACTTCCATAGAATAGTCTTATTAATTAGCAAATTTTGTAATGCCTAGCTTTCAAGGCTGATTACCCTTGAATAGATTAGGAAAGGAAGACTTGGATAGAGGACACTAGATAAGATAAGGATGTAAGTAAGGTCTTAAGTTTGCAGTAACTCTTAGTGTCCTGTTTCAGGTCTTTCTTCTTTTTGGTCTCCGGGTATCCAACATTAACTAAAGGATAGTTATAGAAGAGTAGCAGGATCCTTAGATATATTCATTTAAACAATTGGATAGTGCGCTTATATAAGAGTTGTGACAAGACACTGCTCTATGCCATCTAATCATGTTACAAAACTATTATTGGAATGGAAACCTTCAATTTGTTTTTTGCGGTGATTTGTCAAGATCATGTTCAGCATATTCAGCTTCTCTCAGGTATGTTTTTTTCATCTTGCAGTGTAGCTTTTCACTGAGAAAAATCACCAATGGTTCCTTACTTATGTTAGATCATCATGTTGCACAACTTCCCAAAATTTTGGTAGCTGACATCATCAATGGATTTCTGTTAATCAATGGCATTGTCAGCATATGTGTGGTTTATTTTTAGACATTCATACTGCAGTTTAATAGTATTTTGGTACACCATACTTATGTTACATATCAACATTTTAATTGATGCCAAGTTAGTGTTGTACCCAACAAAGTACTAGTAAGTAGCAATCTTAAGCTACTTCTGCTGTCTTCCTTTTCGTCCGGAAGAAGACAAGAATCTGGATGTTGTGTTTCACTCGTTTCCTGGTATTGCTCTTTGTATCTGTATTTAGTTCTCTCTATGGTTGCATATGGACCCTAGCAAGATGCTAATATGATGCTCCTCTTCTTCTATATTCCTTATTAGGGGATGTTTTGTGTTTAAATTTGTTTCTATTGACCATCAAAGTTGTATCTGAACCAATAACTACCTCAGTTCCGTTTTTAAATCATGTACTATGTTTTATTTTCCTGTGAATAATTAAGTTATTTTACTAATTACAAACGATATCCTTTATGCTGCTTTTACATCAACTCTTGAATGTGAACCTATGATGTATGAAAGAAGAAAAGACCAATTTAAAATTGGTAAAACAATTCACCAAAAATCTCGACAAGTGCAAGATCCACTCTTAAAGCAATGAAACCTATTCACTTCCCTAACAACAATCTCTCTCTCCACAATCTCACTGATCAGCTTGAAAGCCTCATGACAATCTCTACACATCCTCAAATTGTTCATAATCCGAATCGTCGTTCCTGCATGCAAATGAATCAAACCAAAGGCTAAAGCTAATCTCTCACAATGCAAACTCACCATTTCCTCTTTAGCTTCCTCATCAACATCAACAAAAACCGATGAACTTGTGATCATGCTACTGTTACTACTACTTCCCCTGTGTCCTCTTTCCTTCATTCTCCTCTCTAGATCCTTCATAAACCTCTCAATCTCACCGTTCTCATCACACGACAGATCCCCAACATGAAAAACATAAACCGAATCTTTGATCTCAATCCAGCTACAAGCTCGTTCTTTCACGTTTCCACCACGTTTCATCTCTAATCTCAGAGACTCTGAATCTTCCCATCCTCCAGCTACAGCGTAAGCATTGGATAAAGCGACATACGCGCTTGTCACTTGCTGATTCGACTGTATTAACCGCTTGCTCGCTTCACAAACAATATCAACTCTTCCATGTAACCTACCAGCTGAAAGCAGAGCTCCCCACAAGAGCGCACCTTGCTCTGCTCCAACTTCTATCGTTTTCGCCAAGTCATAAGCTTCATCAACACGACCGAATCTCCCAAGCATATCAACAACACAAGTGTAATGCCTCGGGTCAGGAGTCACACCATGCTTCTCTTTCATAGAGTTCAAGTATCCTAACCCTTCGTTCACCAGACCCGAATGGCCACAAGCGTGTAGAACACCGAGTAACGTCACATAGTTAGGCTTTATTCTCTTAGCAACCATCTCATTGAATAGTCGAATCGCCGCTTCTCCAAGTCCATGCTTTGCCTTTGCCATGATCATAGATGTGTACGATATAACAGAGTGACACCGAATCCTCAAGAAGATCTTCTCCGCACAGCTTAGAGAGCCGCATTTCGAGTACATATCAAGAAGCGAGGTAGCAACCACGATGTTCGATTCGTAACCACCTCGAGTAACTAACCCGTGAGCGACTTTCCCCCACTGTAGCCTACCTAAACTCGAGCAGGCGCTAATAACACTAGCCAGCATAAACTGATTCGGTCTATCGGATGTGGAAGCAGCGTTGAATGATGTAAACAACTCAATAGCTTCGTGACCACGAGCGTTCTGCGCATAAGCAGTGATCATCGAGGTCCAAGAAACGACATTTCTGCCATAACTAGCCATCGAGTCGAAAACCCGCCTAGCGGTTTCCACATCGTTGCATTCACCGTACATGTCAAGAAGAGAGGAGCTCATCACGGTGTTGCTTCTGAGCCCGGAAACCTCAAGACGGGCATGAATGTTTTTCCCGATTCTTGATTCTGCCAAAGCCGAGCATGCTTTGAAGACGCTAGCGAACGTGTACTCGTTGGGAGACACAGATATATCTTTGTGCATTTCCTGAAACATAGAAAGAGCAGTTTGTGGTTGACTCGTGTCGTTGTACCCAGAAATAACCGAAGTCCAGATTTGTTTTTGTTTGAGAGGATCTTATAACATATATGCTCTGCATTGTTGAAATCAAAGCTTTGTTGCTTTGTCTATTGAAGGACATGTTTGGTAAGTAATATTAACAATGGTTTTACTGAGAAAATATTTTGACAGATGAAAAAAAAAATTGATTCTTTTCTTTTTTTGTCAAAAGAAAAAAAATTCTTTAACAGCCACCACATTTGTTCCGGTTAAAAGAAAGAGAGATTTTGCACGTGAAGCACCATGGAATAATAACCTGTATGCACGGAAGTTGACATTAAATTCAGCTAGTCTTGTTAGGAGTCAAGACAAATAAGTAACCTAATCCAATTTCATATGAAACCACCCGAATTAAATCATATATATGGTGATGATATGTTACAGTAACAAAACTAGAAGATAAAAAACCATTAAAGTTTTTGAGTATACGTAACCTCATCAACTTAGATACTGTGTGGGTCTTAGCCTGACCAGAACGACCGTGATCTCTTCACGGTACTTGCACACCTTTGCTTGGTAAAGTTTAGGTTCTTGATCTGATGAGATAACATCTATCGCCCAAAATGTTATATAATACATAAGACCCTTGCACCCAGTAATATTTGCACTCACATACTTGGCAGACTCAAGCTTTGTCTCCTGCCAAGAACACAAAAGATAAGTAGAAGAAATAGAGAGAACTTTAGAGAGTAAAGAAAAGAAAAAGGAAGACCAAGCTCTTAACATGTTCTTCATCGTGTTCTTCAATGGCTGCCTGTATGAGCAGTTTCATCAACTCATCATTGCTCCGTTTATCTCCTATATATGGTTTCCAGTCAAAGTTGACGACATTGAACACGTAATCGAAACTGTCCCAGTCCACATCAAACCCCTATAAGCAAATCATTGAGCAACAATGAGAACAAATGACAAATTTATTAATATCCAACTTGAGACATATATATAGTAGATAAAGGACCCAACACATAAGCCCAAATCGAAGATATTCATTACCTGGCTTTCTTCGAATTTTTTATAAAAGAGACCTCGCTGTCTCTTACATTCCGGATCGTCCCGTTGGCCTTTGCCCTCGATTCCGATTCTGTCTCTATCCTCAGCTTCTTTGGTGGCGGAATATCGATCTCCGTCGAATCTCGGGATCGGATGCAATTGTCGAGAGCAGCCATGGTCGAAAACCTATAAATCTTATTTTGTTAATGTTTGTTTGCTTTGCTCGACGAAAAAGTTATCAAAAACTTCCAATATATCTAATGGGTTATTCGTTCTTATTCGTTCTTATATTTTAATGGATTTGGAAATTTTCTTTAGATTTAGAAATACTCAAATCTAATCAAATAACAAGGTTAAAGCTTGTATTTGTGTTTTTGTATTTTAGTCATGAAAACACTTATAAATCCATTCAAATCCAATAAAAAATAAAAAATTTATAATAATTTGATTTTAAAATCATAGAACCAATAATACTGTATTTCAATATAGATTTTAAAATCATAAAACCAATAATACTAGATTTTAATATGGATTTTAAAATCATAGAACCAATAACACTGGATTTGGTTTGGATTTCCAAATCCATTAAAATACAAAAACAAATAACACCCCCTAGGCTATATAATAGAACCTGGCAATTGTTCAATGAAATCAAAAGTACCAAATATATGGGCTTAAATGCTTTCGGGATTAAACGAAATACAATTGTTCAATGAAATCAAAAGTACCAAACATGTTTTATGTTTTATGTTTTCATCATGACTTGATTTATATGTAGTTTTTTTCTTTCTAAATACAGAATCTCCACATATATATCTTTCTTTGTTTGGAATAATTACAATATAAAAGAGATTCGATATATAAAATACAAAAAGAAACTAACGATTTTTTTCACACTAACAAATTAGTGAAAATGAGTTTCTTTATTGGTGATACCAAAACAATATTGATTTATATGTAGTTATCAAAGTACACTCATTATAATATGTATCGGTTTGGTACGATTTGGGTTTAAATGCAGCTTTTAATTTAATATATATAATAATTATGAACCATATTGGAATTATTTACAGTTTTATGCACTTTTTCAAACTCAATTTACAGAAACATGCACTTTTGGAAAAGAAGGCACTTTGTTGCTGCTGTTGAAGGTGAAAAACCGAAAGCACCCTTATTTTTTTCACCCAACATTCACAGTTATTTTTCATATTGTACAAACCACAAGCGTTTTAATCGCTTACAACTGTCGAAATCCTCCGACTATCGAACTCCTCCACCACCGGGGAACTTTTCTTCTCCGTTAATCTCTTTTAGATCGATGACTTCCTCCTGATAATTTCTCCGAACATCAGAAGAAAAATTACAGTTGTCGAGATGCAGAAGGTGAGGAAGCTCTTCTCTGGTGGCGGAGACGGCGACGGAGACAACCGATAGCTTCCATGAAGATGGATTTCTCCTTGACCCAGGTTTCTCCATGTCTTCTCCTTGCGATGTCTTGTGTTTGTTTTGCTCTGTTTACCTAATCCTCTTCGATTTGCAGAGATACGGATTCGACGACGAACTATATCGACTCCCTAAAACCCAGATCTACAGCAACCACCGTCGAAGTAGTAGACTCGACCATGGAAGGTAAAGCTTCTCTGCTTCAGTGTGCGATTATGTCCATCACTCCTGTCCAGGCTACTTTGTCCACCGTCCTTGTGCATTTTTCCAATGTGTGTGCATCCATGGGTTTGTATCCAATTCATCTTATTCTTACAAAACAATAGAATAATCAGCAGGGTATGTAGTTACGCTACGAACGTAACTTGATGGTTTTTTGTTTATTTTTTTTATAATCTATTGTAAATAGGATTATTCACTTTCCTTGTATTGCCTTTTGTATG
Organism: Alliaria petiolata; assembly: GCA_020283515.1. Classification (NCBI taxonomy): domain Eukaryota; kingdom Viridiplantae; phylum Streptophyta; class Magnoliopsida; order Brassicales; family Brassicaceae; genus Alliaria; species Alliaria petiolata. Next base: position 211,797,041 of record JAHZTW010000001.1, read on the forward strand.
GTTTATTTGTAACTATATAAACCCCTTGTGGTTAATGAATAAACACACCTTTTTCCGCATCGCAACTTTGTCATGGTATCAAAGCCTTAGGGTTTCTAATTGCTTTGCCGTCTTTGCCGTCTCTGCAATTCCTGCAGCACCGTTTTTCTTTTTGTCTCTTTTCCTCTCTTTTCTTTTGTTCGGAATCGCTTCTAGCATCTGTTGTTTTTTTGGTTTGTGGTGGTCTCTCTTGGTTGATCTATTTCTCATCCAAGAAGCTTTGTCTGGTTAGCATCAATGGTGACTTCACCTGATGTGTCAAGTTCTGTTACGAACAAATCACAACCCGAGGTTGGTCGGGATGTGACGATTTTGTCTGATTACTATTTACCTGCGAGTGCAGATTCAGAACAACTGATTTGCACCGTGTTGCCCACTGGTCCAAATTACAAATGTTGGGCTAAGTATATACGCAACGCTCTCAAAGCCAAAAACAAGCTTGGGTTTATTGATGGATTGGTAACACAGCCACGGACATGAGCCGATAAAATCAAACTCTGAGGTATTGTGAACTCTATGCTCGTTGCTTGGATTCTAAATACAATTGAACCCAAGTTGCGTAGCTCTGTTTCGTGTGCTGATTCTGCTTTTGAGCTTTGGGAGAGCCTGCGTAGTCGTTTCTCTGTTGGCAATGAGCCTCGTGTTTATAAGCTGAAAACAAGTGTCGCTACTTTCAAACAGGAAGTATACTCGGTTCAAGACTACTTCGGACGGTTGAAGCTCTTGTGGGATGATTTGAATGATTTTGAGCCCATTACAGTGTGTTGTTGCGGTCAGAGTGATTGTGCTTCCGTTAATTAACATATTGAGATACATGATAAAGAATGAAAGTACCAGTTTCTGATGGGTTTGGATGGTGTTCGATTTTGTACTACACGGTCAAATATCTTGTGTATGCACCCTACTCCATCGCTCGATAGTGCTTTCTCCATGGTCTTGCAAGAAGAACGTCATCAACATGTTACGAGAATCTCTGACACTCGTCCAGATCCGGTTGGATTCTCAGCTCAAGGTGGTTCTACTAATCCTCGTGGTCACAATGTTTTCACATGCACGTATTGTGGTCGGATTGGTCACGAAAAAAAACATGTTATCAACTTCATGGCTTTCCGAATGATTCCGGACGAGGACGCGGTAGATGACGTGCGAACAATGGTGGAAACAACAACGGTCGTGGCATGGGCAGGGAAAATGCGGCTCATGCTAACTTTGCTGAAGTCTCGACTCCACAACATGTCATCACCAACAATGATCGTCAAGGCTTGCCACTGAACAATAAACAATGGGACAAACTCATGACACTTCTCAATTCGTCTACACCAGCACCTCGTGATTGTCTCTCTGGTATTATCATTGATTATGGGGCATCAGTCCACCTTACAGGAATCTTTGATCTTCTCTTTGATACTTATGATATTCTTCCTTGTCATGTGACTTTGCCGAATGGAGAGACAGCCATATCGACTAAAGAAGAAAAAATGAAACTTGGGGAATCTGTGATTCTTTCCCATGTTCTCTTTATTCCTAATCTTCGACCAACGTTGTTGTCTGTCTCTCGTTTGTTGAAAAAAAAAACCGTGTTTAGCAATATTTACTGATAAGTTTTGCTACTTGCAGGACCATACTACGAGGATGCTGATTGGTGCGGGTAGTTAGTGTGATGGTTTGTACTTCTTCCGGGGCGTTTTTGGTTTTCAAGTTAATGTGGCTGCAGTGGATTCTCGTGGACTTTGGCATCGTCGTTTGGGTCATCCATCGCGGTCTGTGCTTTCTAATCTATCTGGTGTTGTTGATTTAAATAGTGAATTATCTATTTCTAAGGTTCCATGTGACGTGTGTGTCCGTGCGAAACATTCTAGTTTGCCTTTCCCGGAAAGTAATAATAAAGCAGTTGCAGTTTTCTCTCTAATCCATTGTGATGTTTGGGGACCGTATCAGACTCAAGCAACATGCGGATCTGTGTACTTCCTTACCATTGTTGATGATCAATCGAGAGAAGTTTGGGTATATCAGTGAGGTTTCTGTTATTCTCCAAAAGTTTTGTAGTATGGCCGAGAGACAATTTGAAAAGAAAGTTCGAGTCGTTCGTAGTGACAACGGGACATAATTCATGTGTCTCAAATCGTTTTTTGCTACACAAGGAATTCAACATCAAACGTCTTGTGTTGGTACTCCTCAACAAAATGGTCGTGTAGAGAGAAAACATCGACATATTTTGAATGTGGCTCGTTCTCTAAGGTTTCAAGCTTCTTTGCCGATTGAATTTTGGGGGGGGGGGGTTGCGTGCTTACAGCAGCTCATCTCATCAATCGCACCCCTTCCTCTGTTTTAGAGGGTCTCACGCCCTATGAGATATTGTTTGGAAAGAAACCGATATATGATCCGATCCGTACGTTTGGTTGTTTATGTTACGCGCATAAAGGAACTCGAAAGCGTGAAATGTTTGATGAGCGTGCAACTCGCTGTATGTTTTTGGGTTATCCTCATGGTCAAAAAGGATGGAAAGTTTATGATCTTGAAAAAGCAGAATACTTTGTTTCCCGCAATGTTATTGATATCATGATTTTTCCACTTTTAATTAATCCCTACTACTCATGTCATTGTAGCATTTGGGGTATCAAATCCACATGGAACTAGAGATCTAAGACACTAGGAATGCACAAAATTCCTTAAGCTAAGCAAATAGAAAAGACTTGGTTTTAAACTAACAACCTAGGTGAAATGAAAAGCAAACTCAAAAGTTAACTAACAACTTAAGCATTTGAAAATAAACAACTAAAACAAGACAAGAAACTAAGCAATACACTAAACTAGATTAACAATGATAAACAAGTGAATCCAAAGATGAGGTTATGGACTTTAGGTGATCCTAGAGCTAACCTATGATGTTCAAACAATTACAAAATGCTAATCCTTAGGTTTAGAACTCTAACAAGACTAATCCACTCTCATGTCACTAATCCCTTTGCTAATTACCTTATCAAGAACAAATTCTCATTTGTGAAAAGATAATCAACAAGCATTAAGATTCAGCTCTAATATACCAATAAACACCTTAGACATTCATTCTCATGAGCTAAGCATGTAAATCTCTTGATTTAGTTGGTTAGAGAATTTCATCAAACACCTTTTGGGTGAAAAATTCTCTAAGATTTAAATCATTTTTCTCAAAGCTAATCTAGCATTAAGATCACTAAACAAGAAAGGATCTAAACATTCTAATCCCCAAACATCAAAGATTAACTCTCTAATCACCCTCATCTACCTCATCCAAAGATTCTAAAAAGACTACTCACTAATCATAGCTAAACCAACAATTCTCATGAAAGAGATGTTGGTAAACATAATTAGAGAAGAAGAAGATAAAAGATTAAGAAAGAAAAATTGCAAATTGCATATCTAACAAAATATCTTACAAAATCACCTTAAAACCAAAAGAAAAAGAGTTTTTTAAGCAAAAACAAAAGATGATGAATGTAAAAGAAGCTTAGAGAAGCTTTGTAAAAGAAGCTTGGCCTCAACAATGGCCAAAAATACAGATATAAAGATGAAAATCATGTTCTTTGGTGGAGAAATTAGGTAAAACCGAGTTTAAACCACATTTCCCTTGATTATGCAAGTAAACCAGTTGGTTTATGAACACGGATCGATCAATCCCCCTATGGATCGATCGATCTAACATCGTACGGTGTTGAAGCTCATCATGGGATCGATCGATTTGAATCAGAACGATCGGTCTGCTAATAAAATTGGCGTATCTCTTGAACCGCTGCACCGAATGACATGAAACCACCACCAAAGGAAAGCTAACTCAATTTTCTATGACTTTAATGAAGACCGTTGAGGCTAAATCGGAATTGAAACCCTTCGTGGAGGCTGATCTTTGAGTCGATCAGAATGATCGATCAAAACTTCCAGACAGATATGTGTTTGCTGAAATCGCTGTATCTCTTTAACCACTGATCATAATAACTTGAACCAACTACCGTACGAACGGTAACTCAATTGGTTATGAATTTCATGAAGATCTCTGAGCCTGAATCAGAATGGAAAGTCTTTCTATGGTCTGATCTTTAAGTCACTTTAGGCGGCATGGACTTGTATCGGCTGCAACATCTCGGTACAACAAGTCGATATTGTGCCAGATGACGTCTGCTTGCTTCTTATTCTTCTCTACTTGGTCCTAGATCATCCTCCAAGCTTCAGAAAGTCTCCATATGATCCAAATCACCTGAAATAACATTCCAAATGCAAGGATATGCAAGAAAATGCAAGACCTAAAGCTAAGACTTACTAACTCTAAAATGGATGCAAACTAGACTATATGGAAAAGTTATATGCATGAAACAATGCAAATTCTACACTAAATGGATGTTAAAATGGTGTAAATATGCTAACTATCATTTATCTTCAGTGAAGATGTTTTTCCTTTCGAAACGATGATCGAGTCTCATATCTGTTTGCCGAGTTCTCCGTCTTCTCCTATTGTTGTGGAAAATGGTGATGATTGTCCCATCCCATCTGTTCTCAAAAGGGGGATCTCTATGGACAGGGGGAGTTCTATGGATTTGGTTCTTGATGTCGTGGCTCCCACACCTCTGGTGAAACTTGACACTGTTTCGTCACTTTCTTCATCATCTCAAGAAGCTGTGGAATTGTCTACTAATGATGAGATTGAGAATGTTTCTGAAGAAATTGTATCGACTGAGGTTTTGGGACGTGGGAAGAGAACAAAAACGAAATCAGTGTTGTTGGCACCATATGAAACTTATGCTGCTCACTCACTTGAAAACCCATCACACTCCTCGCATTCTTCAGCTCCTGGTCCTTCATGTACACCTTATCCTATTGCTAATCACATTTCTACACTTCGTTTTTCATCAGGCTATTGTGTGTACTTAGCCGCCATAACCGAGGCTGAAGAACCCACATCATTCCCTCGAGCTATGACATATGAAGAATGGCGCAATGCAATGGCTGAAGAGATTACAACTCTCGAGGATAATGCGACATGGTCGATTACTGATCTTCCGCCCTGATAGAAAGCTATTGGATGCAAATGGATTTATAAAATTAAACATAATGCTGATGGTACTATTGAAAGATACAAGTCTGGATTGGTTGCCTTGGGTAATCGTCAAGAAGAAGGTCTTGATTACAAGGAAACTTTTGCTCCGTTTTCAAAGTTAACGACAGTTCGCACTTTTATTCGTATTGCAGCTGCTCGTAACTGAGAGCTTCATCAAATGGATGTTCACAATTCTTTTCTCCATGGGACGCTGGAGGAAGAAGTGTATACGAAGCTCCCACCGAGGATAGTCATCTTTATGTACTGGTCTATGTTGATGATTTAGTTATTGGTGGCAATGATCCCACTACTATAACTCGTTTCAAAGAGTATCTAAGTCAGTGCCTTCATATGAAAGACTTGGGTCACCTGTGCTATTTTCTTGGCCTTGAGATTGCTCGCAATGAAGATGGTATTTTTCTTTGTCAACGAAAATACGCGTTGGATATAATCACAAAATGCGGTCTTCTTTGTTGTCGTCCATCTGTCATTCCTATTGAGCAAAACCATCGTTTAGCTTCTGCAACAGATACTTATTTTTCAGAATCAGAACACTATTGTAGGGTGATTGGACGTCTCATATATCTCACTATCACAAGACCTGATCTTGCTTATACAGTTCATATTTTGTCACAATTCATGCAATCTCCTCGTCAATGGGAAGCTGCATTACGGGTTGTGCGTTTTCTGAAAGGGACTCCGGGTCAGGGTCTTTTATTTCGTGCCAATTATGAACTCACTCTTGAAGCATTCTCTGATGCAGATTGGGCTTCGTGTCCTGTCACACATCGTTCGCTTACTGTATATGACATGCTACTTGGAGGATCACCGATTTCGTGGCAGATAATTAAGCATGGTGTTGTATCGCGATCCTCCGCTGAAGCTGAATATCGAGCTTTGGCTGATATTGTTTGTGAAATCAAGTGGCTTCGAGAACTTCTGAACTTCTTTGGCTTGCCTCAGGATCGTCCTATTCCTCTTCAGTGCGACAATAAATCTGCGTTAGAGCTTGCAGCCAATCCTGTTTTTCACAAACGAACAAAGCATATTGAGAATGATTATCACTTTACTCGTGACGCCATCACAGACGGTTTGATCACTACATCGCATATTCGTACTACAGAACAACCGGCTGACATGTTTACTAAAGCTCTTGGGCGAACTCATCTTCTTCATCTACTTTCCAAGCTGTGCATTTGTGATTTTCATGCTTCAGCTTGAGGGAGAGTATTGTAAATAGGATTATTTACTTTCTTTGTATTGCATTTTGTATATACGATATGGTTTACTTGTAACTATATAAACCCCTTGTGGTTCATGAATAAACACACATTTTTCCGCATCGCAACTTTGTCATAATCAAACCCACAATGCTCCAACGCGCTTAAGCATTGGGACGAGAGAGCGATTGAGATGGAGACTCATGACTTGATTCCCTCCACCAACGAGCCGACCTCCTATGAACACCACTGACACGGTCGGGCTGCAGCCGAGCTGAACCAATGCTTGCTCTATCTCCTTTCCTCTGTTGATCTCGTCGAGCTCATAGATAGTTGGGTTCACGCCAAAGTCGACGAAGAGAGTCTTGATTGAATGAGACATGCAGCACGAGTTCTTGCTGAAGATCACGACAGACTTCTCAGATATCATCTTTTGCAGCTTCTCCATCGGTGATAATAGTATGGATTTTGAAATAAATTACCTTTTATGAGAGAAGTGACTTTGAGTTCTTGTATCTGATGTGTTAAGATCGAACTACAAGGGTTCCCATATATAGTTTATTCACGAACGCATGTACGTATAGACAAATGAAAATAAAGATTCTAGATGCTATTGTCGAATTCTTGGTTCTATCATCTTGTACGTGTCTGGTTTTTAAGACTATCAACCATCTAACACAAATACTCTAGTTTTTAAAACTATTAAATTGACATAATAGAATTTTCGGTTCTTTTATCTTATGGAACTTATATTAATTATTTGTCTTGTTTTAAAGGCTATATATATATTAGCATATGTGTTTGTAAATTTATTTCAATTTATGATTAAAAAAAGCTATAAGGTTATAAATTTGTTGGCAAGAAGTTATGACTTTCTGTAGACTTTCAATTTTTTTTTTGATCGGACATGATAACAAATTTGTTTGTGATCGATGATCCATCAACAATTTTTCAATTTCGATTCAGGATCATAGATGTAACCTTGCTTGTCTTTTATTTGTATGCATCTAATTGGGAACTCATTTTTTTTTTTTTTGTTAAAGATAATTGGGCACTCATAGGTCCACGATCGACTAAGAAGTTGTCATTACAATATCAATGGCCTCAATATTACAATACTTATGCCCTTTTCAAAATAAAAAATATTTACAATACTATATTTTGACTTTTTTATTTTTGTACATGTACATGCCAAAATAAATAACCAAAGATGATTATTTGGTAAAGGAAAACAAATTTGATTTTTATATAAAGAAAGAGAGCACCATATGGATTAACATGTATATGTCCCAAAGGTAATTACTAAAAAATCACCCGAATTAATTTTTGACTGAAGAGTGGTTTTGTTAGTCACCGTGTGGTGTGGCTTGCACCAAATTAACAATATTTTAATTATTTTTAGTTATCAACTTAATTATTTTTGAAGGTTTCAGTTTTATTAAAATATACTACATATGAGTGTTTGGGGACGATAAAATACAAACACTTAGAAATTTTAAGAGTTTATTTTTGGAATATTAATTGTGATGAATACCACGTACGTAAAAGTGTGATGGACTTTTTTATTTGATGGTGTGATAAACAATTGACCACATATAGAAGATAATTAAGACTTCATGCATGTACGTCTCTCTTCAAAAATAAATGTTACAATTTACAAAGCATCTCGATTACCCTTTTCTAACTTCTCATCTAATAGGTTCAGATTAAGGTTTTACCTTGTTTCTTTCATCTAACAGAGATCAAAATAATTAATGATTTTCATAGTTTTCTTTCTGTTTAGATGGAGATATATATACTTTTTATCCAAAAGAGTTTTTCAAAATAAATGATCTCTTCACTATAGACTTTGCTGATTTAGACTACCCCAACACATGTTCATCACCATGAAATAAAATGTTTGTGTTGTATTGTTGAAACGTAGGAGAGAGAGAAAAAGTGACTTTATCTTTGAGAGAAAAAGTGCGACAAATAGTGCGATTAGAGTTTCGGATCTCAAAATTCCGAACGCCGCAAGGCAATCGATGCCGACACCTGAAAAGGAGGCTCCTCCTCCTCTGCCTGGTTCTGGTGCTTCTCCGGCGGATCTGACTGCAACTTCTGCAACTGTTAAATTGATGGCAACGTGGGCTTCAATTGTTCAAAATCAACAATCTCTGAAACAGTATGAATTGGAAATATCAACTTCTGATGGCCATCGCTCTGTTGAGGTTCCCGATGAAGTATTCGAAAAAACGCTTCTCCGCTATGGGAAGATTTATTAATTGGCAGGTTCCTTTCAGCAGCTCCACACGTCGCGAAAGTTCACGTCATAGTCAACAAGATTTGGTCACATGGAGATAGATCTCATAAAATAGATGTTCATGAGGTAAACTCCACAACGATGATGTTCCGCGTGCGGAACCCTCAAACTCGGGCAAGGATTTTAAGAAGGGGAATGTGGAACATAGCTGAAATACCTATGGTTGTTTCCAAATGGTCACCATTCATAGAAGAGGAGATCCCTGAAGTGAAATCAATTCCTTTGTGGGTTCACTTAAAACAGGTACCTATTAACATGTTTTCTTGAAAGGGTCTGAGTTTTATTACGAGTGCAGTAGTAGAACCCGTCCGCCTACACCCGGAGACTGCAGCTTATTCAAGTTTCGAGATAGCAAAGATTTTTGTGAATGCACATCTTTCCAAAGAGCTTCCAAAAAGAATCAACTTTAAAAAAGATGGGAAGGAGTCGTTGGTGGAGTTCACTTAGCCGTGGTTACCTCCGAGGTGTACAACGTGTGAAAAATGGGGGCATTTGGAATCAGCCTGCGTGATAAATAAGAAAGAGGGAGAAGAAAAAATTGAAAAGGTGATTTTGTTGGCAGGAAAAACGCAGGAATTATCTGGTTCAAACCCGATAGAAAATACCCCAGCTCTATTTGTAGACGAGAAAAAAATGCAAGGAGAGACAAATAGAAATGAGGGTGAAAGGCAAGTAACAGAGGCGGATGAGAATCCGGAGGAATGTACACAGGTTTCACCTTCGAAAGCCGGTAGAAGCCCAAATAAATCAAGGAGTGTAAACGACAATCAAATCCAGATAGTTACTACATCAAAATTCATCGCCCTAACCGAATTGGGGGAAGAAGGAGAGGATGTGGGGGACGAAAAGGAGGGCGAGGAGACACAGAATGTAGTGGAGGAGGAAGAGGTGGAAGAAGGAGATTTACATGAGAGTAAGCACACAACTGTATTCTCTCAAAGTGAACAGGTACTTAATCGAGAAAAGGAAAAAACGGAGGAAAGCGACGGAGGGTCGATGCGACCATCTATCCCACGTCATTCAAAAGAGAACCATAGATTTCTTTCGGAGACTACAACTAGAGCAGCAAAGGTCATTCCTAGCGCTTCCGTTAAAAAGGTCTCTCGGAAAAACCTTTCAATGTCGAGTTTTTTCTGGAATGTGCGCGGATTTAACAAATCAATTAAACATTATGTAGTCCGTAACTGGGCAAAAGACGATCTGCATTTTGGTTGCTTGCTGGAGACGAGAGTCAAGGAAAATAAAGCTGCCAAAATTGTTGCCTCAGCTTTTAAAGAGTGGTCTTTTATGTCAAATTATGAGTTTCATCACTTGCGGCGCATCTGGGTACTTTGGAGACCAACGGTTCGTCTGACTCCAATATTTAAGAGCGACCAAGTGATAACATGTTCATTGTTAATGGAAGGTGCAGAAGAAGAGTTTTTCTGTACGTTTGTCTACGCGTTGAATACAATGGAGGGACGAATGGGGCTGTGTGAGGATATAAAAAATCACCAAAATTCTCCGATGTTTAGAGATAAACTTTGGATACTCATGGGGGATTTTAATGAGACTTTAGAAGCTGAAGAACACTCGAACTATGATAACGATCCTAATGTATCATTGGGTATGAGAGAGTTTCAAGATACGGTACGTCATTGCTCTATGTCAGACTTAGGATCTCATGGTCCTTTATTCACATGGTGCAATAAGAGGGAAGAAGGTGTGATTTGCAAAAAGCTTGATAGTGTGCTTATGAATGATGTGTGGCTACATAAATACTCACAAGCTTATTGTATTTTTGAATCACGAGGTTGCTCGGACCATTTAAGATGTCGGGTTCACATTGAAGTGAAGACACCGCAAGGGAAGCACCCGTTTAAGTTTATGAACTCACTTGGGAAGATGCCAGAATTCTTACCACTGGTTGAAAATTTCTGGAAGGAAACAGAGGTATTATTCCACTCTACCTCTGCGTTGTATCGCTTCTCAAAGAAACTAAAGGCTTTGAAACCAAAGATCACAAGTCTTAGTAAAGAGAAGTTTGGAAATTTACCAAAACGAGTGAAGCTTGCATACAAGGACTTACGCAACAAACAAGACGCAACGCTATTGAGGCCAACTGATGAGACCATAAGGGAGGAAGCTGAAGCCTTTAAAAAATGGCAAAGTGTGGCAGAATTGGAGGAGGAGTTCTATAAGCAAAAGTCAAAGTTACATTGGTTAGCAGTTGGGGACCAAAACAAAGACTTATCATAATGCTGTGAAAATACGAGAAGCACGGAACACAATACGAGAGATTATGGATCACGAGGGTAACATAGTGACTGAAGGAGATGAAATAGAACAAGAGGCTGAACGGTCTTTCAAAGATTTTTTAACGCAAAAACCGGAGGATCTAGAGGAAATTTCGGTGGAACACTTAGAAAATCTTATTGATTATCGATGTGAAGGGAATGACAGTGTACATTTGGAAAGAGAGGTTACAGAAGAAGAGATAAGGAAGGTTCAAATCTCAATGCCGAGTAACAAATCTCCAGGCTTGGATGGGTATACTTGCGAATTTTTCAGAGCGGCATGGCCTGTGATACATAAGGATTTCACGACAGCAGTGCAATCCTTCTTCATCAAAAATTTCTCCCAAAGGGAGTAAATTCAACAATTCTGGCTCTTATACCGAAAAAATTGGATGCAAAAGAGATGCGAGATTATCGACCTATATCATGATGTAATGTTCTATACAAGGTGATATCAAAGATAGTGGCTAATCGTCTAAAAGGATTAATGTCAAAGCTCATAGCCCAAAATCAGTAAAGGACAGGTTGTTGATGGAGAATGTTCTCTTGGCGATAGAGATGGCTAAGGATTATCATAAAGAAGCGGTGTCAGCTAGATGCACAATCAAGGTTGACATATCTAAGGCTTTTGACTCCATTCAATGACCGTTTCTGCTGAACACTCTCATAGTAATGAATTTCCCTCTAAAGTTCATACATTGGATAAGACTTTGCATCACAACATCATCTTTCTCAGTGCAAGTAAATGGAGAATTGGCGGGATACTTTCAAAGTGAATGAGGACTAAGACAGGGGTGTTCCTTAGCTCCATACCTATTTGTTATATGTATGAACGTCCTCACCAAGATGATTGATAATGCAGCATTGGCGAGAAGGGTCGGATACCATCCAAAGAGCAAAATTATCCCATTAACGCATTTATGTTTTGCAGACGACTTACTGATTTTCACGGATGGAACCAAGCGATCAATAGAAAGAATAATAGATGTATTCAATAGGTTTGGCCGCCACTCAGGACTGAATATAAGTCTGGAAAAATCAAATCAACACTCTATATGGCGGGAGTCTCTCCGGAACATCAAGAAGCAATCATATCAAATTTTCCTTTTGCGTTAGGTCAGTTGCCAATGAGGTACTTGGGTCTACCGCTTTTAATGAGGTGTATGACGTCGACCGATTATTCACCACTTGTGGAGCATATCGGAGCAAGAATAACCACATGGACAGTTCGACATCTCTCCTATGGAGGACGACTACAACTTATACAATCAGTTTTGATTAGTATAATGAACTTCTGGCAAACTGCATATCGACTTCCGGGAGCATGTCTCAAAGAAATAGAGCAACTATGTTCAGCTTTTCTCTGGTCAGGCCTATAACTCAATACACGAAAAGCAAAGCTAAAGTGGAGTATGGTCACTAAACCGAAAAATGTGGGTGAACTAGGTTTGAGACCTTTAAAAGAGACAAATTTGGTATGTGGTTTGAAGCTACTATGGAGAATAACGTCAACAAACAAATCACTATGGGTTAGATGGCTTCATCAGTATCTATTAAAGAAAGATTCATTCTGGTCAATTAAGGAGACAACAACTACAGGCTCATGGATGTTGAGGAAAATTTTGAAACTACGATCGATAGCTAAATCTTTTCACAGAGCTGAAGTAAAGAAGGCAAGCGAATATCTTTTTGCATGATCATTGGTCATCCTTTGGGCGTTTATCAAAGATACTTGGAGCTAGGGGATGCATTGACCTAGGAATAAACATTAATGCAACAGTGGCTGATGTAATTGCTACTCATCGACGGCATCGAGTTGATTTACTAAACGGAGTTGAGGAAGAAATTGCAGAAGTACGAGGGACTTCAAATCCGAATGAAGATAATGTGGTGCGATGGAAACAGAAAACCGGCAAGTTCAAGACGAGATTCTGTTCGAAAAACACATGGAATCTCATTCGAGAAGAACATCAAAAATGTGATTGGGACAACATTGTTTGGTTTACTCATGCCACGCCTAAATACTCGTTTCTCACTTGGATTGTCATGCACAACATGTTAGCAACTGGAGATCGTATGTTGAAGTGGAACGCTAATGTTGATGCAACTTGCGTTCTATGTAAACTTTCACAAGAGACAAAGCAACATATGTTCTTCTCATGTCCATACTCCACGTAAATATGAGATTCTCTAACCAAAGGTATCCTAAAAAATGACTTCTCCACCGAATGGGACCATATTGTTCGGATTTTAAATCTCTCCACAGATTGTATCCGTTCTTTCAACCTTAGATATGTTTTTTAAGCAACGATTTATGGTATATGGCGCGAGAGAAACGGAAGAAGGCATGGGAACCCAAGTGTACCGCCGTCTCAGCTTTTGAAAATAATCGACAAAATCGTTTGAAACCGTCTCAGCTCTATTAGACTCAAGGGAGACCAACGCTACGAGGGATGCCTCACACAATTGTTTGGTACAAGAGTTTAGTATGTCAGTACTTTAGTTTTTTCATTTCAAATTAAAACTTTCAAACTATGTTGCACTTGATGTAAAAATGGTTTTTGATTGAATAAATTTAACATTCATTCAAAAAAAAAAAGTTTGTGTTTAGAAAAACCAATAATAGATTTCTCCAATTTGAAAGAACAGAAATCTAAAGGAACAAACATATCTCACTTGCTACACAAAAAACTCTCCACAGTTCCACTTGTCTCATGGTTGAGGCCCATCATTCGTAGCATCGTGATATGCATGCATATATATATATACATATACATATACATATACATAGGAGTGACGATTGTATATAATTTTTTCAAAATTGATCCTTTAATGGCTGCATACAGAAGTCTTAGAGCACCTCCAACGGGAACTCTTAAGATTTAAAAGAAGGAGTTTAAGAATTCATAAGAACCTGTAACGTGTCAGGCTGTCAGCAGGTGATTGGGTTAGTTTCTTTGGCTCTCTTTCTCTCGGTTGTGGCCTAGAAGCCCCTTTTCTTCCCTAGCATCCGTCGCCGGATTTCTTCAACCTTTCGACGTCAAAATCGCGAAAAAATCAAAATCCCCAAAGAAGATGGCTCTGGTTTTGCCCTGTACATTTTGTACTTCGCTTCAGCTTCATCGACGGACTTCTCCGATCAATCGCCGGTGTTCTCCGAATTTTCGTCGAGGAGCTACGACCTGTGAGTTCCGAATTCCAGTAGAATTTTCCAGTCCAACAGACAGAGGATTGTCACTGTACACGATCGACAACGAGGAGTACTTCACGAGTTTGAGGTTCCAGAGGTGAGTTCTTCATTGATTTTGAATACGTATTGTAGACTTTTGATTTTCGGAAAAAAATGTTGTCGTTCTTTGCTGCGTTTTGCTGATTCGCGACGCAATTCGTCATAACCTCAGCCTTAGATATAAGATTTTGATGATTACTCCTTCGTTAGATCAGCTTAGAAGCTGCAATTAGGTAGTGCTCTATTGCAATGGATGATCTGGAGTGTCGATATTCAAGTATCTTCTGGATTTAGATTCTGGATTCATTGCTTTGATTCTTCTTAGGTTCAGTTACATTCTTTCTTCCGTTTCGATGATCGAATGCGCAAACGGAGGAAACTGAGAATGAATTACTATGCATGTCTCTCTTGAATTTTTTCAAAAGGTGATGTAGATGATTAGGATAAAGCCAATCACTAAAGAAGTTATGTTTGAGACATATGCATGAGGAAGATCGTCTAAATGTTCCTGTGAGATTTACATGTTAAACGTAGCGCTTTGGCTAAGCGCTCTAACTTAGTTATGTGTCTCGTCTACAGTTTGAGTTTTACCAATCTTGAAGTTCATCCTTTCTTGTGTTGGCAGGTTGTTGGAGAGCTGAGGCAGCCACAAGCATTGGGAATATCAGCTGAACTGAAGTCCCAGGTAACATCCCTTCAACTTGTGCTTCAGGGAGGTAGGTTTGTGATGTGATAAGCGGTGTCAGCGAAAAATTAGGACGAACTCTTATTGAATAAACGAATGTGAAGCTTTGACCAATTACGCAGTTGTAATGTTGCATTCTCGTAAGTGAATCTCATCGCTTGACATTATACAGTGTCAAAGACTTATCTAATTGTTAGCATTTAGAGAAAGTGTAGCGTAGTTTAGGTGGAACAACTTATTCTTCCTGGAAATCGGTTATATTGAAGCATAGGTTTAAACCAATAGGTGTGCTAATCCTTTACAAAACATAGTGATCTTGGTTCTTGGATCTAGATTTCAAGTTAATCTTGCATTTAAGTTCTGTAGCTTATACATGCAGGGTTATGCACTTCTTTGGGTTGGTTTGCCTACATCTGACCTTGAAGTAGAAACACAAGACGAGGACGAGGTAACTTATTATATAAATTACTCTTCTGAAAATGCATGTAAAAGTAATCTCTCTGCCGATTTTATGTTTCCAAGTTACACAATTGTTGTGATTTGATTGAAGTTTAGCGTTTGGCTGTTCTTTGCATATCTCTTCAGTTGGTACTATGTGCGCTTCTTTGCATATCTCTTCAAGTTGATAGGGTCAAAGTTTTAC
This sequence comes from Alliaria petiolata, assembly GCA_020283515.1. Lineage (NCBI taxonomy): Eukaryota > Viridiplantae > Streptophyta > Magnoliopsida > Brassicales > Brassicaceae > Alliaria > Alliaria petiolata. The sequence continues at coordinate 211,812,503 of JAHZTW010000001.1, forward strand.
CCAAATAAATCAACACTGCAAGTGCACAGCAATGCAGTTGAAGTATAAGGGATTATCGAATCTCAAAGGAAGTAGATGCTACACTATGGTTTCTAGGTTCAAATTATGCTAGATCAAATCAATTAAAGTAAATTAAACTACTAAGCAAATCAGTAACAGAATTAAAAGTGATTAAAGTTCAGGAGACTAAGGCGCTAGGAAAGGGTAATTATCAGGTTGAATCAGAGAATGCAGATATTATATTGTCAGAAAATTATTAAGTACTGTCTAGAACTCGAAACACTAATTTAAAACCAATCAACTCTCGTTGCAGAAGTTATCTATGCCTAAATTCCAGAATTCCAAATCTCTTTGCAAATTCAAACAATTAAGGCAATCATTAAAAACAGGTTCGACTGTTCACAAAATCTCTAAACCAAATCTCTTTGTGAATAGATATTTTGCTCATCTATGATTAGTTCAAGTTATTAATAATGCTCTCGCATCTATTAAACAACCTAGGGTTTGATTTGTAAGTGATCAATTAAGAAACCAATATAAGCATAAATCAAGATGAAGATCCAATTGATTTTCCTAACAAATTAATAATTCTTACAAACTCATCATCAACCCTAAATCACCCTAACCTAACTAGCAAACTACTCAGACATGAAGATGAAAGCACAAATCATGATTGAAATAAATTGCATAAAATAAGAAAAGAGAATGATACAGGGGTTCAAAAACTTCTCGGAAGAGTACATAATTGTCTCCCCAAAAGCTCAGGATCAATCTCTCTCTAAGTCTCAAAAACAGAAAATAATGATAAGGTCTGGCTAAACAATGCCTCAAAACTATTTATAGAGGTAAATTCGCGTCAGGAGCAATCTTGTAAATAATGAGAACTTGAGACAATTTCTTTTTCTTGGTGAAAATCGTCAAACTTAGCCGCCTCGTTGGTGTCGATTGACACCAAGGGTTAGTGTCGATCGACACCAAGGGTTAGTGTCGATCGACACCCCTTGTGTAATTTAGCTCCGACTTCATCACTTCGACTGCTTCTCCAGAATGCTCCAATAAGCTCTAAAATCTCACATTAAGCTCCAAACGTGCTCCATCCTGTAAAGACTCTAATATGACTCTAAAAATAACAAAAGACTCTATAAAATAGACTTATATCATGGCCAAAAAGTGGTAAAAACCATGATATATCACAAGTATACTGTCTTTTTAGCTGAATGACAAAAGAAAAACCTTTTACAAACTCTTGTGGAATCTGGTTTCAGCTTCTGCATCAAGGCGTTGCAACCCCGATTTTGTATGATTTCTACAACTATGATGTTGACAGAAAGGAATTCGGCCAGCTATTTTCAAAGTTTACTCAGGTTAGCAAATCTCGTAATTGTTTTTTTTTTTTTTGGTTGGCTATCCTTTCAAATCTGAGTTACATATTCAATCTTGATCCAAAAGCTAAAGCAAACTGAAGAATAAGGTGTTTTCATCGGTTTATTTCAGCTTTTGTAGCATAAGCGGGTCTGTATTTTGTTTTCATTTTGGAATTCAAAATGGGTTTGAAGAGTATGCGATGAGCCCATGGAAAGACAAAGTCTTTGCAAATCATTTTGTAGACATTTTGTATAATTTTAAAATAATTTTTATTTATTCTTAAGAACTCCAATTGGTGTTCTACTATTGGAAAAAGACAAATTTAAGAACTCTTTAAAAAGTTTTTAATTTTAGATTTTTCAAAATTTATATTAAAAATAATGGTAAGAATCCATGAAAAGTTCTTACCATTGGAGATGGTCTTAGCCTTACATATATACAAGAACGTCTGTTTTTGTTTGTAATCAAACGCTATGTAATTCTGTCGTTCTTGCATTTTTCTCTATCTATTTTCTCCAGTTTTAATGAAATTATCGAGTTACCTTGAAAAAAACGAGTTGAAACCCAAATGTAATAGATAAATGACATCAAAAGTCTCGTTCATTGAGGACAAACTTATCTCATACTTTAATACTTATTTTTCAAAATTGAATGTCTACTCATTTTTTTTTTTTTTTGGGTCAAACGTTTACTAATTATTAATTATTGGGAATAAATATACAGAACAAAAACAAAAATGTGAATATTGTAAAATGCAGCGTTGGTTAAATACACGTGTTCATGTATTTGACGCTTAATATGCATGTTTTCGTGACGTTAGTATTTCCCGGGTTGTTTGCTGTCACGTGAGATACGAATCATCTCTCCCTACTCCGTAGTCCGTATTTTTTGTCTTGTCCTCAAGCATATAACGGATAGAATTGTTTGACACGTATTTACTGTTTTCTCTTTTCTTTAGAGGTGTTAGCGTACAACTGGTTGTATTCAACTATTGCTCGTTGACGTTTTAATTTTGTTATTATAGTACGACTTTTACTGACTTTTACTGTCTTAGTAATGGGGTGACAGTGTGACTAGAGAATAACGTCTTTAATTCCTATTACTCCAAAAAAAATCATGGTTTACGATCTCCCTTATAAAATAATAGTATAAATACTGAATTTAAACAATACGAGTCAAAATCTTGGTGCTTTCAAGTTTCAATCTTGCCTTGGCATGGGTTTCTCTCGGATACTCATAAAGAAGAACTGAAAAAGAAAACAACACTCTATGGAAAAAGTAATGTTTTAAGAAGATGGTTAATCTTCTCATCATTCGGATTAAGGCCAACAGATGAAAGGCTGACTAACCTTTGGGCATGGCTTTCTCTTGTAGGTGTTTGTACAGTAGAACCTTTGGGTTGTAGCCCTTGTCGTGTCTGAGTTTGACCTCGAGATGAAGCTTTTACCTGCTCTTGGGTGAAGTTTAAATTACAAGGCTGCAAATATGCTACTTTGGTTTGTTAAGAAATGTTTTGTAAGCCTAATCAAATTCTAATAATCGTATTCGTCTTAATATTGTATGTTTTCTCTTCTTGTGGTTGCATTTTTTTTTTCCTTTTCTTTATGCACATGCTTTTAACCAAATGAGGCAATGTTATATATATAGCTAATTAAAATTTATAAATGCTATTATGACATAATTTATTAGAAACAATATGCTAACATAACCAACGATAGTATTAAAAGTATTAAACGGGTTCTAACACTTAAGATAAACAACAACATTAACAACAACAAAAACTTTAAAATAGTAAAATACACTAATGATAAAATTAAATTCCAGAATTGATTATTTATGGTAGTAGCACTCTAATGATGATTCTTAATACGCAAGTTTGTGATTTTTTTATGTAGTGTAATGTATTTTAAGTTTATCGAAATACTTTTTTTACTTCGATAACTTGTGTGATACCGTTGTTATAAATAGAACAATTTGGGTCTCATTTGTAGATTTAAATATTTAAAAGGTATTGTTAGAGTTTAGTAATAAAGTGCAATATAATATATATAAAATTGTTTTTAGAGTTAAAAATGAAATAGATTGAAGAATACTGAATTGTATACATATGATGACCTAATCATGCCAAATGTATAACGAGAGAGTTCTTGGTGATTCCCTTATATTAATCGACAAAATCTATAGTGAAGATATCATTTATTTTGAAAACTATTATGGCTAACAAGTATTTATTTCCATTCCCCACCTTTTTTTGGTCAAACATTCTTATATTAACCTAAGCAGAGAAAATCATTACTAATCTTGATCTCTCTTAGATGAGAAAGAACATAAGGTAAAAAAATCTTTACTGGAACATAATAAATGAAAAAGGAGGAAAGGGTCATCGAGAAGCTTTCTAGACTTACTTTTTGAAGAGAGGCGTACGTACATCATAAAATAAAACTCCATCAAACTTTTACGGGACGTCCATCGTTATATATATATATTTTTTTTTGAAACCAAAATAATTAATATTTCAAAAAACTCTTCAAATTTTCATGAAGATGTCTTAGTTATCTTCTATATTTTTTAGTAAATTTTTTATGACATCATAAAATAAAACTCCATCAAACTTTTACGAGACATAAAATAAAACTCCATCAAAATCTATAGTGAAGATATCATTTATCGTGATTAATATTTCAAAAACAAACTCGTCAAATTTTCATTGTGTTTGTCTATTACTGCACTTTACGTAATATATTTATAACACTAAAACTTTTAAAAATAATAAAGCGAACCAATCGTTTTTAAACCGGTTTGATGTCTTCCGGGTACTTATCTATCTAATGGAGTAATGGATTAATACTTTCTCAATTTTTGTTTCTGAGCGGCGAGCGCCTTCTCTCTTTCTCCTCTCCTCTCTTTTTTTTTCCCTTTCATTTTCTCTTCTCCTTTCTTCAAGTCTTCTCAAGCTTTGAATGGGTACGGTTTCTTTCAAGGCTCTGTTTTGTTTTTGTTTTTTTGGTTTTCATCTCCTCTCATCTTGGGTTTGTTTTTGTATCTTTTGGTTTTAACAATAAAAATCTCATCTTTAAACCTTTTTCATGTTAATAAGACATTTCTTTGATGAACTAAGAATGTTATGGTTTTAGAAGTGTTAAAGATTGCATTTTTAAGTTTATGAAACAAAAGTTATACTTTTTTTGTTTATGTAATTTTTGGTTTTAACAATGAAAATCTCATCTTTCAATTTTTTTCCTTGTTAATACGAACTTTCTTGGATGAACCAAGAATGTTACTTCTTTAGAAGCCTTAAAAAATTGCATTTTTTATGTTTATGAAACAAAAGTATGTATCTTTTGGTTGTAAAAATAAAAATCTCATCTTTAAATCTTTTTCTTATTAATATGAACTTTCTTTATTATTTTTTTTTTGTTGGTCAACAATATGAACTTTCTTTCATGAACTAAGAATATTACACTTTTAGAAGTATAAAAGATTGCATTTTTATGTTTATGAAACAAAAAAAAAAACACCTTTTTGGGTTATTGCTAGTTCATGCTTTTGGGTTAGATAAAAAATGTGGTATTTATTTATATGGAATTACCCCAAATATATTGAGTTTTTGGTGATTTTTTAAACAGATAACGAGGAGATTGGAGGGAAAAAAGATGACAAAGACAAGAGGAGGAGGAAGGTGTGAATTTTTCTCTTTTAATTGTTATCTTATTATTGTAAGTTAATATCAATGTTTGAAATAAGTTAACTAAATGATGTGTTAATTTTTTTTAATCAGGGCAAAGAGAAAGTAGAAGAACTTGACGAAGAGGAAAAGCCTAGAAATAACAGATACATGGTATTTTACTCTCTTTTTCGGTAGATATATACATGGTATATATTTTTTACATGATAGTTTATATTATAACAGTTATCCAAATATTATTTATTTAATTTATCTATATGTTAAATGCTATTAGGAAGAGGAGAAAAATTCAGGAAAAAGGATCAGGGTTCCAGATGATGGAGATGTAAGATTATTTTAATCTCCTTCAACACAATTTTATTCTGTTTGGTTTATTTAAGTTAATAAATTTGAGTTTTCTTATGGATTATGGATTAGGACCTCCCTTTGAATTGGGATTGGAGAGAATACATGGGAATCACAAGTAACGTACTTGAGCAAGGAAATGAGTGTATGTTCTAAATTGATTACTTTAGATATTATTATTCTGCTTCATAGTGTTGTTATTTACACTTGTACTATTAATTTTGTTTTAGTGATATGTTGGCCAATTGCAATAATAAGAGCTATCGCGGCACTTTTTAATATTGGGAAAAGACTTGAACAGCAGCGTTCTTTTTCGATTCAACACTTGGTCAACAAAGTAAAAGTTGGGGTATATGGCTTGCAAGATAGCAACACTCTTGGAGATTTTATTGGGAGCAATGGTTTATTGGAGGAAGGTCAATGTTCTTACAAACACACAAAACAAACATGTGCACATGAAAATGTAAGCTTATTGTTTTATAAATTGCATTGTCTTTTTGATAGTGTAGGATACGTAGTTAGTTGTATAAGATTGGTTGTCTTTTGTTTACTCTATTAATTTTTATGGTTTTTACTATAAAAAGAAACTAATGTCTTTTTCTTTTCTTGTAGCCGGAGGTTGAGACGATTGACCGTCTTGTCACCATCGACAACGTCGATGACGTTGAGCTTGCTAGGCTGGTGTGGAGACATCCGGTTGTTGGAGTGGTGCCGTTGTGGTGGGATCTAAGTAGACATAGACACGTAAGTGAAGTAACTACATTATCTTTAGTGTGTGAAATATGGTATAATATGTTTTGATTGCGTTTAATGTATGGAATATGATATAATATGGTTTGATTGTATTTATTAAATGACTCTGATATAATAATGTTTTGATTATTGATAACCACATTGCAGGGAATATATAAACCCAAGGCTTCGGGAAATAGTTCAGGCCGATTACATGCCGTTCTTATTGTGGGTTTTGGAAAGGACAAGAATGGATATTATTGGATAGTGCAAAATAGTTGGGGAAGAGGTTGGGGAGGAGAAGAAGGGTTTGGTCGACTTCACCGGGAATATATACGAGGGAGACGCTCATTGTTCAGCCAAGTATATTATGTCGAGAAGAAGGGATATCCAGAGAAAAATAAGTAAAAGGCCCCATGATTTTCATTTTATAAAGACTATGGAAGATGAGATGCAATTGTGTTGAACATTTACATCATCTTTTCTTTGGTTTACTTTGTGTGTCTGTGTGCGCGCTACTTTTTGTTCCCCAAACTTGCATTTTTAGTGTCTTAAAGATTGTGTTTCCCTGAGTTTATTCTGCTTCATGTCTGTTTTGTCTTATTTATACTTCAAGTGCCAAACTTTGTGAAATCTTTTGGTTTTTCCATTGGTAATGAATCTGGTTCTATTTGTGCTATATGGCAGCCACCGCAATTGATTCCACTTGAGTACTGGAACCAGAACTATTCTACTCTTTGGCTGAGTCCATGGTGGATCATAGAATCGTGCTCACTCTTCTTAGATATCCCATCAGGATGCTTATCAAATCCAGTCTTGTCCACAAACTGAATGTGAAAAAAAACTGATGTCTAAGGTCGACAAAAATCTGTTTCTGCTCCGGGAAACACCTGTGTGATGACAACAACGAGAGCCATATATGCTGGTCTCACTAGACAAAGTAAGTACCTGCCAGTTCCTCTGTCTCTTCTTGTACTTAAACCCAGGAGCTTATTTCTCTTGCTTAGTCTAACAATCCCAGTTTCACGAAAATCTGCACGCCGAATGTCCAGAAAATCATCTTCCTCCTGCAAAGTATATGGCTAGATACCTGAAGATGCGTTAATGCTTCACTTGGATGCACCATAATCCGACTTGTAGTGTTTAAAATGTGGGCAAAGTACCTTGCACTATGAAAATGACTCGCAAACTGAAGATGACTCAATCAAATACCTTTGGAATAGAGAGAGGCTTATGCTTTAAACAATACGAGTCAAAATTTTGGTGCTTTCAGGTTTCAATCTTGCCTTGGCATGCGGATAATCATAAAGAAGTACAACACTATGGAACAAGTAATGTTTTAAGAAGATGAGAGAGTTGTTGGTTAATCTTCTCATCATTCGGATCAAGGCCACCAGATGAAAAGCCATCATTTTTTTTTAGTTTCTTTATGCACATGCTTTTAACCATCAACCTTTGCATCGCTAATCTGCTAAACCCATTCAACAAGGATACTCTCGATTCTTTCTATCATCATATCCCAAGAACATAATGTAATCAGTCACTCACAATTCTATCTTTTCTTCGTTTCAGATTTGGATAATCCAACTTAAATAAAACCGTCAAAAGTCTTAAAGACCAACTACAACATGTAAGTCTCAACACGTTGTTAATTTTAATAAGGGCATTACATTAAGAAGTAAAAATGTTTCCAGCACAAGGAGTTGAAGTCGTCACCACCTGTATGGTATGCATAGAAGAGGAAAAAGTAATCAGTTTAAAAGACACGACATGGCCAAGAAGAAGAATTAAACAAATTAGAAGAAGAATTAAACAAATTAGAAGAAGATGAAAAAAATATGTACCTCATCCTCCAAATCGTTCTTGTGTTGGCCTTAGCCTGAAGTCAACCACAAAGTCCTCATCATTAAAGGTCCTCACCTTTGCTTGGTAAAGTTTTGGCTCTGAGGAAACATCTTTGGCCCAAAATGTGATAAAAAACAGAAAACCTTGGACGCCCAGTATATTTGCACTCACATACTTGACAAACTCGAGTTGTGTTCCCTGCGAGAGAAAGAAAACAAACAAATTTAGAATTTAGAATTATAAAAAAAGGCAAGCAGAAGAAAGGAAATTAATAGGGAAGATCAATCAAGCTCTGACGTTTTCTTCGTTCTCTTCTTCGATGGCAGTCTCTATGAGACGTTTAAGTAACTCCTCATTGCTAATTACACCATCGAGTTCTCCTGCCCATTCGAATTTGCCGGCAGCGAAGTCGTAAGTAAAATTATCCCAGTCCACATCGTAACCCTATAATCATTAAACACCAAACAATAAAACTGACTACCTCAGACAATAAATCGGAGATTGAACACAAATCCAAAAACGAGAATAGATCTACATAAACCCTAAATCAAAGGAAAATATATATATATATATATATATATATATATCACCTCGCTCTTTTCATACTGCTCACAATACATCTCTCGCTGTCTCGCATATTCCGGATCGCTCCAATCTGGTGAGCGGAGAATTCGTTTTTCTGGTTGGACCTCTGCCTCCACCTCCGCTTTCGGATCCGCACATGCCTCCGCCTCCACTTTCAGATCTATCCTCGGCTTCTTCAGCGGAGGAGTAACGACGTCCGTTGACGAATCTCCAAACCTGGTGACATCGGCATCATCATATCCACCGGCCTCGCTCGAATCCCTAGACATATCCTTCCCTTTTCCTCGGTCAAATTTTCTTTTTTTCCCCAGAAAACTATTAATTTATTAAATAGATACCGTAAATAAACTCATGTTAAAAAAAATAATAGGGCTATTACAAAAAGACCTTCCAACTATTTATTTTTTGTAAGTCTACCCCGTAACTACCAAATATTTATTATACCCGGACACATATCGGATCCGGTCCGAAATTTGATTTACCATTTAAATTTTGTTTTGTTTTAAACAATATATGTAATAGAAAAATTTATAATTTTTTTGGTTTTGATGTTTTGGAAATTCAGATAAATATATAAAATTATCAATTTTTTTGTGTGTGCACAACATATTAATCTTAGATTGTGGTTACAACCTAAAGAAATCAAAAGCAGAATCAGAAACCAAATGATTCTGCTTCTCGAATGTTCAAACTTGATTCTGCTCCTCCTCTTCTTCATCGAAAGTGTTTAAATCGTTAGTAACCATTTTCATACGAGATTTAGGATGCAACTGGTAATCAGTTTTAGCAATATCATAAACAGTGGCGGATGTACGTTATATACACAAGAGCACGTGCCACATGTTCTCTTTTTTTTTTTTTTAATAGTTAAGCTTAATCTCTATCTACATAATTATATAAGTCAAAAAAGTGTCACATGCTAAATTTGATTTTTATGCCACATGCGGGCTTTTCTAAATTTGATTTTAAGTTTGTTAATAAATCAAACCAAAAATAAATAAATTCAGAATTTTAAAGCCCATGAGCAGTGCATAAATTAGAAACACAATTATATTAACCTAGCCACCATTATTTTTTTTCTCTCACGTCACTTTTCTTCTTTTCTCTGAAACGAAGCATAAAAAGTAAGTTGTCTCTTGAATGATGTTATTCTATTGATTTACATGTGCATACTTTAGTCAAATTGATATAAAAAATGCTAATATAGTTTTTTTTATCAGGTTTCAATGGAAAGATTTTTTAAAAGAAAATTTGCTTCGACTTCGTCGAAAAACGATTTGGATGATTTACCTTCGGATCCTGCAGATAGGAAAAGGATATTGGAATTTCATCCTAATGACAGAGACGAGGTAAGACGTAAATACTTGATTAAATGTCCTTGCCAACCTCGCGGTCATGATTTTCCTAAAACAGCTAAGGGAAATAAATTAAGAAGATTCAATCCGTCTTGGTTTGATCTCTATGGTCGTTGGTTGGAATATAGTGTGAAAAAAGATAAAGCTTTTTGTTTGATTTGCTACTTGTTTAGAGATTACACTGAAAACAAAGGTGGAAGTGATGAATTTGTGACAAGAGGTTTTGATTGTTGGAAAAATCCGAAGAGATTACAAGAACATGTGGGACCAGTGAATAGCTTTCACAATAACGCACTGAAAATGGCTGATAATCTGATGAAGCAAGGTCAATCAATCGTTCATGCTTTTTATAAGCAAGATGATGCGGTCAAAAATGAATACAAAATCAGATTGAATGCTTCAATTGATTGTTGTAGATATTTATTACGACAAGGATTAGCATTTCGAGCTCATGATGAAAGTGTGGGATCAGCTAATAGGGGAAATTTTGTAGAGCTTTTGAAATACACTGCAGATCAAAATGAGTCAGTAAGAAAGGTTGTGTTGGAGAATGCTCCAAAAAATAATCAGATGGTGTCTCACAAAATTCAGACAGATATAGTGCATTGCTTTGCAGAGGAAGTTATTGAATCTATTATTCAAGAAGTTGATCACGATGTGTTTTGTTTGTTGGTGGATGAATCTGCAGATGTTTCTGATAAAGAGCAGATGGCTGTGGTTTTTCGCTTTGTTGATAAAAATGGGATAGTAAAAGAAAGATTCATTGGTCTTGTTCATGTTCAAGAAACGTCTTCTTCATCTCTTAAATGTGCTGTTGATTCATTGTTTGCTAAACATGGATTGAGTATGAAAAGGTTAAGAGGGCAGGGTTACGATGGAGCAAGTAACATGAAGGGCGAATTCAATGGGTTGAGATCTCTGATTTTGAAAGAAAATAGTTCTGCATATTATGTCCACTGCTTTGCTCATCAGCTTTAGTTGGTTGTCGTGGCAGTTGCTAAAAAACATTTTGAAGTCGGGGATTTCTTTGATATGGTTTATTTCTTATTAAATGTGGTTGGAGCGTCTTGTAACAGAAAATATATGCTTCGAGAAGACCATCGGAAGAAAATCGAGGAAGGAATCAGTAAAGGTGAAATTAAGAAAGGAAAAGGATTGAATCAGGAGCTTTCGTTTCAAAGACCTGGTAACACTCGTTGGGGTTCTCACTATAAAACCTTACTACGGTTGGTTGATTTATTTTCTTCTATCATTAAAGTGCTTAAGTGTGTCGAAAGCGATGGGACAGATTGTATCAAAAGACGCCAAGCTAATGGTCTTCTCAAATACTTTCACACATTTGACTTTGTGTTCTACTTACAGTTGATGTTGCTTCTTCTTGGGCTCACGAATAATCTGTCAAATGCTCTACAAAGAAAAGATGAAGACATTTTGAATGCTATGTCTTTAGTGAAATCCACCAAGCAGCAATTGTGCAAGCTCAGGGATAATGGATGGGATTCTCTGATTAATAAAGTTTCATCATTTTGTGAGAAACATGAAACTGAGTTGCTCATTATGGAAGAAGAATTTGTCGATCCAAAGAAGCCAAGAAAAAAAAGCAACATAACGAATTTGCATCATTATCAGGTGGAATGCTTTTACACAGTATTGGATATGCAAATTCAAGAGTTTAATGACCGTTTTGATGAGGTAAACACTGAATTACTTGGTTGCATTGTGTCTTTGAGCCCTACTGATTTATTTCACGAGTTTAATAACTCAAAACTTTTGAGATTATCTGAGTTTTATCCAGAAGATTTTAGTCTTGTGCAACGAATCTCTCTTGAGCATCAACTTGATATTTACATTGACAATATTCGAGAAGATGAAAGATTTGCGAATTTGAAGAGCATTGGAGATCTTGCGCGTGTGATGATAGAGACAAAGAAACATCTATCACATCCTCTTGTTTATCGACTTTTGAAGCTTGCTTTGACTTTACCTGTAGCCACCGCCACAGTCGAGAGATGCTTCTCTGCGATGAAGATTGTGAAGACTACTTTACGCAAACGAATGAGTGACACATTTTTAAATGATTGTCTAGTTTGTCTCATTGAAAAAGAACATTTTGATAATGTGACAAACGAGACAGTGATGAAAAAGTTTCAAGATATGGAAAACCGTAGAATAACTTTATAGGATCTTTTTTAGTGTTTTTGGTGTTTTTTTTTAGTTATTGAATTTTGCTATTAATACTATATTTTCTTTGATATTTTTATTTTATTTTGTTATGGTTAAAAAACTTTGTGCCACAGGCTAAATAAAATCCTGGATCCGCCCCTGATCATGAATGATAGGAATTTAAAAAATTAGAATACAACAGAATGGAATAAAGGAAGTTATGCAATAAAAAAAGAAATGAAGTTATTCCATCTATTTCTGTACGTTTTATACTGGGATACTTTTACACTATATTCCTTTTCTTTTCCATTTATTCTTGGGGGAATTGCTAAAAATGACGTAAAACTTGATTCTTTCTCCAAAACTAGACCCCCTATTGCATGTTTGGCAAAAGTAACTCACACGGATAGTGAAATTACAACCCTCACCCTTATGACTAAACAAAAAACGTTCGTGATAATGACGATTTTACCCTAAAAAAGTCTACTACGAGAGAGTAGACTTCCCTAGTAGACTTCTTGACCTCTACAAGAAGTCTACTTTCTTCTAAAGTAGACTTCTCGAGTAGACTTCCAAAGTAGACTTCTCACCTGTGACTTATACTGCAGAGTAGACTTCTCGAGTAAACTTCTCCAGTAGACTTCTCTCAAATAATTTATTTAGAAATAACTTAAAAAATTATAAAAAATTAATTTTATAAAAAAACTTGGATAAATAACCAAAACATATACATTTTCCATCTATTAAAAATACAATTTCAAAAAAATAAATCAATTTAAATCAACATAGCCAAATTAGGTTAGAAACCAATACATCTAGAGAAGTCTACTAAATCACTAAATCTCAAATTTTATTAATAAAAATTATAAAAAATAATTTGGTAAAAAAATTATGAACACAATTAAAACATAGACAATTGGCATCTATATAAAATAAAATTTCACGAATATAAATCAATTTATAAGTTTGATGAGTATTCAGTTTAAAAGGGTTAGAGTTAAAGTTTAAAGTAAAGGGTATAATGGTGTAATTGTTAGGGTAAGAAAAACATTTATATGAATGCATAATTTATGGTTTGGTTAATGATTTAGCGTTGATATCTTTATTATTTAACTGTCATTTGTAAATATGTTAAGTAAATTAATGTTTGATATAAGTTTTAATCGAAAATATTTTATTTAGTGTTTAGGGTAAGTAGACTTCTCCAGTAGACTTCCACAGTAGACTTCACTCGTGTGACTTATACTGCAGAGTAGACTTCAATAGTAGATTAAATGACTAAATCTTAAATTTTAATAATAAAAATTATAAAAAATAATTTGTTAAAAATTATTATGAACAAAATTAAACATAAACAATTGGCATCTATATAAAATAAAATTTCATGAATTAAATCAATTTATAAGTTTCATGAGTATATACTTTAAAAGGGTTAGGGTTGAGGTTTAAAGTATAGAGTATAAGGGTGTAATTGTTAGGGTAAGAAATCTTTTTATATGAATTCTTAGTTTTTGGTTTGGTAGATGATATAGCGTTGATATCTTTGTTATTTTAACTATAATTTGTGAATATGTTAAATTAAATTAATGTTTTGATATAAATTATAATCGAAAATATTTTATTTAGGGTTTAGGGTAAGTAGACTTCTCGAGTAGACTTCTCCAGTTCACTTATATAAGGAGTAGACTTCTCCTGTAGACTTCTCGAGTAGACTTCTCACTAAACCGAAAAACACTTCGGTTGAACCGAGCAATTTTACTAACCCATGATTAACCGTGCTATATATTTCATTTTACCATTTGTGCATTTACTTTTTATCGGACAAAACCCTAGTTTCTCTGAAGTGGGAGATTTTCGCCATTTTTGTCGCCATCGCCACTCTCGTCGTCGCCGTCGCTGTCGCCATACAGTGATAATCTTTGTTCCGCTCTCTCACTTCTCTCACTTATCTCACTTTTTCATCTGTATATATACCTTAATCGAATTCGTTTATCTCTTCTCATCACTGCCGCTTTTTTGCTCGTCTCCTCACCCCTGCTGGATGTTTCTTCACTGTCGCCGCCGGTGGTAATTTCTATCCTCCTTTCTCTTTCTCAGGCATATGTTAGATTCAAATTTTGGTATTTTGTTATCATCGCCGCAAATTTTGAAATTTCTGGTTGGATTTAGAGATCTCTGCGACGCCAGTGGTTGTCTCCTCCGGATTTCAGTGATTTTAGTGATCTCGAAGGTAATTATACGGCTCTTTTGGTCAGATTAAGTGTAACTAGTTGTTTATTTCAGACATCATATCAGACTTCTCAAGTAGGCTTGTAAAGTATACTTCTTTATGAAGTAGAATTCTGTATGAAGTAGACTTCTTTATGTAGTAAAATTCGAAAGTAGACTTCCCCACTAGACTTCTCGAGTAGACTTCTCTCGATTAGACTTCTCTCGATTAGAATTCTCTCGAGTAGACTTCTCGAGTAGACTTCTCGAGTAGACTTCTCGAGTAGACTTCTCGAGTATTCTTCTGAACTAGACTTGTGGGTTTTGCAGGATGGAGAAGGCCATGTTTCCAAGGAGATTATACACAAAGGGCGAGGAGCCACAGTTTGGAAAAAGTATAAGCTACTACAGCAACGATAGTAAGCTGATTCCGGCATTGGAAGAAGTACTAGAAGAGGATGAATGGGAAGAGCTTTTGGACTCGCAGCTGGGTATTTTTCTGAAGTTCTACAAATTGAAATTTGGCTGGGCATCGAGGGTGGTTCAGTATATACTCGGTTTTCAACTGGTTTCAATAAAAAGTACGAGATATGGAGTCTGGTAGATGCAAACCCCTTGAGGTTTTCACTGAATGAGTTTAAAGACCTCACTGGTCTCAACTGCGAGTATGTTCCGGCACTGAAGGAACAAGAAGTTACCCCTGAGATGAAAGTTTTTTGGGAAAAGCTTGGCGTCAGTGTAGATGTTGGTCTGAGCGTTAATGATCTTACAGAAGCGTGTAGGCATGCTGGAGACTGGACAAGGGATGATAGGATTAGGTTAGGATTTTTATACATCTACGATGGATTCATTGAGGCAAAGAAAAGGGATTCACCCACATGGGTGGACTATGCAAAGCTAGTCATGGATGTCGGGTCATTTGCAAATTATCCGTGGGGAAGAGTGGCTTTCAAGTTCCTCATAGAGTATGTCAAAAAAGCTGATTTGACGAAGACATGTTGGATTTATGGGTTTGCTGAAGTGCTCCAGGTTTGGGCGTATTATGCCATGCCCTGAGAAGTCTACACTCTCGGAGAAGTCTATTCTAAAAAAGTCAAAGTTTGGTCAATTGCAAAAATGACCTGCTTTGAAAGAAGTCTACTCAAGAAGTCTACTCTATTTTTTTTGTTCTCAAAGTAAATGGAGTAGACTTCATCTGACCTGGAGAAGTCTATTTTGTTCACGCGGTCAATTGCAAAACTAACCTTTTCGTTGACTAGTAGACTTCTTGAAGGCTATTTGAAGTCTACTTTCGCAGCACAAATCTGGAAAACACGAAATTCTACTAAAAAATTGACTTACCACTCGTCTTTAGCTTCTTTTCTAGCTGATATCTTCGATTCTTGCCACCACCAAGAAGCCCAATCGCAATGAACGACCAATTCAGCGGATATAGCAAGATCTAAGTGCTTTAATTTTTTAATAGCTAAATTATAGAGTTTTTGGAAAGAAAATAGAGAGAAAATGAAAGAATAGAAGCATAAGGTAAGAGACAATGAGCTATTCAATCTCAAAAATGGGTTTTTGATGCAATTAAAGCTTCAAATTGGTTGAAAATGGTGGTTGGGTGAATTGATAATGATGACATTTTCGTGAATAAGTGAGGAAGATGAGGATTATTTGGTCAATTGAATTTTTGAAAATTAAAGAAATTAATTTGAATAAATGGCAATTTCGTAAATAATTAAAAGTGAGAAGGATGGTTTGGAGAGAAAATGGCTAATGTTGAAATGAGAAATTTGGTGGGTTAGATTTGCAATTGACCAAGATTCTTAGGTCATTTTTGGAAGTAACCCTTTATCCTTATGTAATTGATGGAATAAAATTTGTTTTTTATTCCAAATAAATGGTAACAGTTTTATAGAATTGGGAATGACTCATTCCACATACTTTTATTCCTCGAAATCAACATCCAGTTACCACAAGAGCCGTGCCTGACAATTTTGAGGTCCGATACGATTTGTTTTTAGGCCCTCCACAATACATAAAACATCAAGTTGCTAAAACATTAAAGTTTATAAAAAAAAAGTATTACAATATTTTGATTTCTCTTCAAGCGATGAGCCAAAGATTGGTGTTGGCTTTGTTAAATATCTTATAAATTTTTTTATCAAATAAATATATTTAAGATTTTATTATGTTTTTTAAATGGATATAAAAAAATAATTGAATCTTATTATCATCATGACAACTGATTAGAAATTGTTTAAATTATGTTAGGGGCACGTGTCCCATCTCTCACAGTCGTAAGATCCACCCCGGTTATTGTAGGACCGCGAAAATTCAGATTGAAAATCACGAAACTTAAACGATTGAAACCGATAAGAATTTGTAAAACGTTTGAATAAACCCTTTTAAGAAAAGACGAATACACGGAGTCGATATATGATCTCTTTCCTTAATTCTTTAAATCTCCCGTAGTGTGGCGGTTTGTAGAGATTCAGAATCCCAGGATACAACCGTGTTTGAGACTTAAGTCGCAGCACTCGACTATAGAATCTGCGAACTAAAGATCTACGCTATACTCTCGAGACTCACCCTAAAACTGTAGAGACGAGAGGGATTTGCTGGATATTTGTGTTTACACGAAAGCTATGTGTTTCGATGATCTGATGATCTGTGTTTGGATGATTTGAAAGGAGAGGCTAACCCATCATATATATAGTATGAGAGGGGACTTGAAAATATTCCAAGTTTCCAATGTGTGATATTTTAACTTTCATAAAAAGTTATAGTTAATGGAAACTTTTCATTTGTTTAAGCCTCTTCCACAAGCAATTATAGCTAATGGAAACTTTCCATTTATTTTAACCTCTTCCACAAGGAGTTATAGCTAATGGAAACATTCCATTTGTTTTAGCCTCTTCCATTTGTTTGGGTCTCACCCATCTCTTATTCACACAAAACACAAAATAATAGAGCTCAATTATCTTTATTAATTTTTTGTTCCAACAATCCCCCACATGAATAGAATGACATCTAAACAAATGAAGACTTTACAGACTCGATAAACTAGATAAGACTTGACTTAGACTAGACGCTTACTTGACTAGACTAGACACACTTTTCGAGAGTAATAGGCGAAAAATTAACTGTGTATGATATAGTAGCATATTTCAGCCTTGAACTATTCACTGTTGATATATGTCGAGTTTACTTGGCCAGGAGGTGAACATGATGTCTTGAACCACCCAGATTTTTATGTAAACTTAGACAACAAGTACAACCCAGTCTCATCTTCTCGTAGAACTAAGTTCTCTATTGTGTTCATTGTGGCCGTGAACTTGCCTGGTCTTCATGAGTGAACTTGGAGATATAGCCTTGTCTTCATCCTCCTAGAAACGGCCGCATTTCACACTCATTAGGTGATTTCTTTGAGCTCCTGACATATACACAAGTATCCTGTTATACTCTATATTATGAAAGCTACTCAAAATAATTAAAAGTATAAAACTTATCCTTTGATACTTACATGGAGCATTGTACATCGTTTTGGGAGATGGGCACAGATGTTATGTCTTTCAGTGCTTTCATCAGACTCTGTTTAACTTCGTTGTCCCTTTGAACCTAGATCTTGGGATCTCCAGTCACATAGGTGGGGTTTCCATCAAACATCATCTTGTCATAGGCAATAAACCCATTCCCTTTGATGATTTCAAAACTTGATCTCTATTTAAACCTTTAGTGAATGGATTCGCAAGGTTGTCAGCTGACTTGATGTAATCGACCGAGATTACACCCGTTGAGATCAAATGTCTAATGGTCTTATGTCGCCTTTTGATGTTGCGAGAATTGCCATTGTATAGGTTACTCAATGCCCGAGCTATTGCTGATTGACTATTACAATGCACTTGTAATGCTGGCACTGGTTTCTCCCACATAGGGATGTCTTCAAAGAAAGACACATTCCTAGATTCCATTATCGTGTTGACATGGATATCTGGTACATCTGACTTGTGTACTAGGAATCAATAAGCACTTCTATTGTGTGCATATCCACTGAAGATGCAATCAACCGTTTGAGGTCCAATTGTCGGCTTCTTAGGAGGTGGCACAATGACCTTTGCTAAGCACCCCCACACTTTGAGGTATTTGTACGAAGGTACAGTTCCTTTCCAAAGTTCACATGACGTTTTTTTTAACGGTAATAGTCGTTCCCATAAATCACCTAAAGGTGTTCTTAAACGCTATGTATCAGATCGTATGGATCGTTTTAGACAAACGTTTCGCGAACCTGCCTAGGGCTGACACGGAAATCATTTTTCTGTCTTTATGATAATCGTCTTTTTTTTTTCAAGATCAAACGTTCTACGGTTGGCTATAAGGCAATCGCAGAAGCGTTGTAGATCGATCAGAAAACGTTTTTAAACCGTTTTTGAAATATTGTTCGCAATATTCAATCTGATTCAAGCGATTAGCAGGAAACGGATTTAAAGAATTAAGATTGTAGGACCGCGAAAATCCAGATTGAAAATGACGAAACTAAAACGATTGAAACTGATAAGAATTTGTAAAACGTTTGAATAAAACCTTTTAAGGAAAGACGAATACACGGAATCGAGATATGATCTCTTTCCTTAATTCTTTAAATCTCCCGCAGTGTGGCGGTTTGTAGAGATTCAGAATCACAGGATACAACCGTGTTTGAGACTAAAGTCGCAGCACTCGACTATAGAATCTGCGAACTAAAGATCTACGCTATACTCTCGAGACTCACCCTAAAACTGTAGAGACGAGAGAGATTTGCTGGATATTTGTGTTTACTCAAAAGCTATGTGTTTCGATGATCTGATGATCTGTGTTTGGATGATTTGAAAAGAGAGGCTAACCCATCATATATATAGTATGAGAGGGGACTTGAAAATATTCCAAGTTTCCAATGTGGAATATTTTAACTTTCACAAAAAGTTATAGTTAATGGAAATTTTCCATTTATTTTAATCTCTTCCACAAGGAGTTATAGCTAATGGAAACATTCCATTTGTTTTAGTCTCTTCCACAAGGAGTTATAGCTAATGGAAACATTCCATTTGTTTTAGTCTCTTTCATTTGTTTGGGTCTCAACCCATCTCTTATTCACACAAAACACTAAATAATAAAGTCCAATTGTCTTTATTAATTTTTTGTTCCAACAGTTATAACCCAAAGAAATTAAGAGTTTAATGCAAAAAATTCCGCTTCTTGAATGTTCGAACTTGATACATAGGAGATATGTTTTATGTTTTCATCATTTCTTGATTTATATGTAGTTTTTTTTTCTGAATACATAATCTCCTTATATAGATTTTTTTTAACACTTTATTTTATTAATATTTATTTAGAATAATTATAATATAGAAGAGATCGACAGATAAAATACAAAGAAAAATCAACAATCTTTTTCGTACTGACAATTTAGTGAAAACGTACCAAACCGATACATATTATAATGAGTGTACTTTGATAAGAAGAGTCTCGGGAAAAACAAATTCAGCTCAAAGAGAAGAAGCCGATCGCAAATGTTATCTTTTTCACCGACAATTAAGTGTCAAGGTAAGCATTGGGCTGGTTTTGATAAAGAAGAGCCCATCTAGTTTTCACTAAATTGTCAGTACGAAAAAGATTGTTGATTTCTCTTTGTATTTTATCCGTCGGATCTCTTCTATATTATAATTATTCTAAACAAATATTAATAAAATAAAGTGTTAAAAAAAATCTATACATAGGTGATACCAAACAATCTTGATTTATATGTAATTATCAAAGTACACTCAATATAATATGTATCGGTTTGGTACTATTTGGGTTTAAGTGCAGCTTTTAATCAAATATATATATATATTATAAACCATATCGGGGTTGGTGTTGAATTTTTTTTTTTTGTGTATCCGGATTGAACACCATTATATACAATTTTATAAACAAATGCATGTTTTATAGAGAAACTAAAGAGAAGTAGAAATTGAATTAAAGCTAATTTTATTAATTACAATACCCTCGCGTTGTAGGTACACTACTACACACTCTCATAGTCTATCCACTCAAAACTAAGATAGACTTGCTTAGAAAATATGTATAGATGATATAATTTTTCTTTAGTTTCATCTTATTATTATTATTATTTTTTTTTTGAAAAGGAGTTTCATCTTATTCTTAGAAAACAATAGAATAATCAGCAAGGTATGTAGTTACGCTACGAACGTAATTCGATGGTTTTTTGTTTATTTATTTTTATAATCAAACCCATAATGCTCCAACGCGTTTAAGCATTGGGACGAGAGAGCGATTGAGATGGAGACTCATGACTTGATTCGCTCCACCAACGAGCTGACCTCCTATGAACACCACCGGCACGGTCGGGCTGCAGCCGAGCTGAGCCAATGCTTGCTCTATCTCCTTTCCTCTGTTGATCTCGTCGAGCTCATAGATAGTTGGGTTCACGCCAAAGTCGACGAAGAGAGTCTTGATTGAATGAGACATGCAGCACGAGTTCTTGCTGAAGATCACGACAGGCTTCTCAGATATCATCTTTTGTAGCTTCTCCATCGGTGATAATATTATGGATTTTGAAAGAATTTACCTTTTATGAGAGAAGTGACTTTGAGTTCTTGTGTCTGATGTGTTAAGATCGACTACAAGGGTTCCCATATATAGTTTCTTCACGAACGCGCATGTACGTAGACAAATGAAAATGAAGATTCTAGATGCTATTGTCGAATTCTTGGTTCTATCATCTTGTACGTGTCTGGTTTTTAAGACTATCAAATTGAAATAATGGAATTTTCGGTTCTATTATCTTATGGAACTTATATTAATTATTTGTCTTGTTTAAAAGACTATATATTAGCATATGTGTTTGCAAATTTATTTCAGTTTATGATTAAAAAAAGCGATAAGGTTGTAAATTTGTTGGCAAGAAGTTATGACTTTCTGTAGAGTTTCAAATTTTTTTTTAGGAATTAACATATATGTTTGCAAAGTTCATTTATTTAATGTTATTCTGACTTTAAACAATTTGTTTTTTCTTTGCTTAGACTCATACGATAAACCCAATTATTGGAAATTTGGACTACAACTATTGCTGAATGTTTTTTAAGAGTCAAAACGAATGGTTAATTCTGAATATATATCAAATCTAATCTAACTGATTGAAGGGTAACCGTTTCTCAATTTTTTTTAAAAATAGCAAAAGAATGTTAAGATAAGTAAGAAATATTTGAAGTTATGGCCAGTTCAGTTACTCTTGGCTGTTAGAGACGAAGGATCAAAAAAGGTTATCAACTAGGAAATGGACAAAATAGTGTTTGAGTCTTCTTTTTAGAAAAGGAGATACCAAAATCTTAGCTGTGAAGAATATATGATACGGACGAATCATGTGATGTCTCTAGAGTACGGCCTTTCACATTTATTGAGCTGTCAAAACACTGCAATATCACATAATTACTTATATGCCTTAAAATATACTATATCACATTAAATATATAGTGATAAATACTTAGCCTGTTATATTCCTGTGCTGCCAAAATACTACATTTGTTACACAATATTTATCAAAAATAATTTAATTATTTCTTACAATGTTTTAGATGTTTATAAATAAAAGATTTAATAATATGATATTTATACGTTGTGAGAAAAAATGACAAAAATCCATTTTTTGTTTACCTTTTTTTTGTGTGTTTCCTAAGTTTAATTTTACTGTTGTGATTATTATTGTAACGGATATTTGTCCTCGAAATATGGATACAAATTAAACACTCCAGGATATCTAATATGCGTTCAGTTTTATAAGTATTTTGTTGAAAATTCAATGTATAATCATTTGATTGCTGGTCTCACCCCTTTGACCTAGCTAGTTTTAGATACGCCATACAAATAAAGTTTCCAGCTGCTTCCAGAGTTCTTCAATATTTGCGAAAACTCGAGATCGTGTGATATTATCTCAAGAATTAGAATATTTTTTTGTATGACCACTTGAGAGAAAAAGGCAAACTATGTGGTTCCGTTTTAGCCTTATCGTCATGCATGGAATCGAATCGTGCGATGTCAAGAATCAAGAATCAAACCAAGTTGAGATTTATTCCCAATTCGAT
Organism: Alliaria petiolata; assembly: GCA_020283515.1. Lineage (NCBI taxonomy): Eukaryota > Viridiplantae > Streptophyta > Magnoliopsida > Brassicales > Brassicaceae > Alliaria > Alliaria petiolata. Next base: position 211,834,897 of record JAHZTW010000001.1, read on the forward strand.
GAATAAGATTTATGTTAAGTCAAGCTCATGCATGGACAAGAAGATGGATTTAATACTTGATAATGAAGCAGGCACGTAGTATCTCAAAATAAAACAACTGAAATGTTAAGTCATAGTTTTGCTTTTTCTTTCAACAGATTTTAATGGTGGCCCAATTTTGATCTCAAGAGTCGTTTTTCTTATATTACAAGGATATCATCATTTTCAATCTACGTGATTCACGTACCGACACATATTATATACGTAACATGCTATATCACATCTAATTCTGCAACTGGCCCGTACCGTCCTACAACATGGAATATATATGTAACAATCTAACAAAGTTTATATGGTAGAATCCAATTCTTTACAAACTTTTTTGTAATGGTTAGAGACGTCATTTTCTATCATGAGGTTGAACGATCACTTCCACCATTTTTGTAGATGGATAGTGAAGAATTTAATGATAGATCCAAATTAAACTCAAAGTTTTCTTATAGTTGATGATAGATTTGTTATAAGATCCATATCATGAACTTACACAACTTGCAACAAAATTTTCACTTGTAACTAGCTAGATAACAATCACGTCTAACATATTAGTGGCAATATTTTTTTTTAGTTGGTCAAAAAATAATATATTTTTTTAGAACAGTTGCATGTTAGTGTGATTTTTTTTTTTTTTTACGCATCTACAAATGAAGGTCGATTATATGAATTACTAGTACGAACCACTTCAAACAGTGAAGGCTTGATATTTCATACAAATTAAAACCATATAAAATAAAGTTAGCTTCTTTTTTTTGTGCAAGAAAAATAAAGTTAGCTAAATTGAAATATATTCGATGAAATGTCTATAAGAAACTGAACGATTTTGCATTTTTCAATCACATTTTTTCAGTCAGGTTTGGTTGCCATCTAATACATGATGTTATTTTATATAGTTGATATAATATTTTCAACCAACCATCAATAACATGGTAAAATATCGACCAGTACAAATTTTATAAATTAATATTCGATATATATATATATATATATTTTTTTTTTTTTTTGCAACATGCTCACCAGTTAAACGGTTCAGAAAACCAAACTGATGTAACTGAGTTTACAAAATTTAAATCATAAAAATGGTTTTTGACACTGTTTGTCAACTTGTCTGCATTTATATTTTAAGCTAGTGTGATGTGCGAGAAGGAAAAGAACGTAAACGCTCTCATATTCCTCTCACATTCCTCCAAAAATAGTGTGAATGCCGGCTACTGCGCTAGTTTAGACACCACCTTTAACAGTTCGAATTAGTTTGTATTAGATAAATTAATAAACATAATAATTTAATTAAAAAAAATTAAACTATTTTAAAATATAACACAATTCGGAAATATAATAAGATAAAAAAAATTTAAAATTATTATGTAAATATATGATCATGTTAATATCATAAATACTAATTGCTGTATATAAAATTTATATATAAATAGCTAAAATAATTTACTAAAATACGATTCTAGTACTGTTTATTTTTTTATACAACATGAAACTCATCTCTATTTTTTTTTTAAATGGTGTTGTCTTGAAAAATTGAATGCACCTAAAAGCTGCATCAACGTACACTGTACAACATATATTTTTCGATAAACAAAAAATCATTTAACCAAAAGAAAGAGTTGAAAGCTAAATCTTTTTAATCTAATCAATATAGAGGTTTTATTTATTTGAAATAAAATAATAAATTAAAAAATTATAACCTAAAAAACTCTCTTTAAATTAATAACTTTATAAATTAATAAAATATCGCAACATTGTTAATTTATAGATATTTGACTATAGCTAACTGAAATACTTATCTGTTTTATTTAAAATCGATATCTATCCTTTCCATTTTTTGTGATATTGCATCAGCTCTTTATCATACCTACTCCAAAAATACAAAGTCAACATTTGTTTATTTTTTTTATAATACAACTTTGTTTTTTTTTCGAAAGATAATACAACTTTGCTTCATGATTACATTACAACTTTGCTTCATAAATATAGTTTGCAGTGCCCCAAAATAATCAATCCACATATTTCTTAGTTAATCTAGAAATATAGTTTAACTAAAGAAGTTTTGAGAGCCAACGCGACCGCTGTTTCTCCTTTTCCGGTTATTGTCTAGCAAAGAGTCCAACTTGATTCAGCCTCGTCATCGATTTTAGTTAAAAGTATATTATAGTATACAATATTCTTTAGCTATAAAATATTTAATCTCTACCTTTTTAATGATTATGCATTAGAGCATGTTATGCATATATATAATAATATAAATTCTATCCCTTTCTATTTACCAAAAAGGTACTATTTTTCAGTGCGCATGTGTATAAAAGTATATAAATATAAACATGGGAAAAGGAGAAATCCAAACGTAGATGATTTTATTGTAAAATATACCCACAGTTTACAAAATGGGTGCCCGGATAATCTATCTTTTTCAAAACTTAGATAGACGACATAGCATTAACACATACATACATTTATGATTTATGTTTTTGTTTTGTTCGCTTTAATTAGTTTCATCATGACAGTATTAAAGCCACAGTGCGCCAGCGCGCTTAAGCATTGGAACGAGAGAGCGATTAAGGTGAAGACTCATGACTTGATTGGCTCCACCTACTAGTTGACCTCCTATGAACACCACCGGCACAGTCGGGCTGCAGCCAAGCTGAGCCAATGCTTGCTCTATCTCCTTTCCTCTGTTGATCTCGTCTAGCTCATAGACTGTTGGGTTGACACCAAAGTCTAAGAAGAGAGTCTTGATTGTGTGAGACATGCAGCAAGAGTTCTTGCTAAAGATCACTACCGACTTCTCAGAGATCATCTTCTGTAGCTTATCCATTTGTGTTATAATGTGAAAGAGCGTTTAATAAGTGACTCTCAGAGAATGAAAATGTGTTTCTTTTATTAATTGAAGTGAGATATATATTAGGGATAAAAATCAGAAAGCAAGAGAACTTATAGAGAGCTTTATGTCTTTGGGTGAAGATGAGAAGTGACTTTGAGTTTCTGTGTTTGATGGTCTATACGGGTTCTTTATATATAGCTTTCAAGGGTACATAAAGTTATCATATTACGGGTTTTAAATTTAATGTAGCCNAAAAAAAAAAAAAAAAAAAAAAAAAAAAAAAAAAAAAAAAAAAAAAAAAAAAAAAAGATAGTGGGAATATCTGAAAGAATTATAGGTTAAGAGGTTCACACTTCACACCTACTTTTCTCTTTGCCTCTTGCAGGTGAAGAATAAAACTATCAATCAATTGGGTAAAACGTACTGAAAACAAAATCTGTTAAGATGTCTTTGATAATCCTTCCATTTTTCATTTTTCATATTTAACATATATAAAAACTTATTTTCCTGACTAATTAGCATGAGAATAGTTGTTCTCAAATTCGCGTTTTTTTATTTTTTGAAATTAAAGACACGTCTGGAGACAACACTTTGAAGGTATGGATCCTTGATTTCACATCAGGAATCAGGGCTGCATGATCTTGCAGCCATCCCTACGTAGACCAAATTAATTACTTGACGATAATCCACTGATATACGTTTGGCACTTAAGACGAGAAATAAATTAATTCGGATTTGTTAATGGTTATATATCTCAACATGATAGAATAATTGCCGACCATTAGTATATCTTCACGTACCTCAATATTTAATTTTATTCATGTATATTTACTTTATTAATTCATTCAAATTAATTTTAATGTTTGCGAAATTTAATCCCTTTATGAAATAAGTGCCATGTACATATTTATATATGTTTTCATATGGATAATCATTTTATATATATAATACCAAAATGAGCTATTTCCATATAGAGTATTAGATCATCAAACTATTTTAAAACATACTGTGTAGTTTTATAATAAAATATAGTATCCAAATAAAATATTTGCGAAAACTAGAGATCGTGTGATATTATCTTAAGAATAACAGAATTTTTGTGTGACCACTTGAGAGAAAAAGGCAAACTATGTGATTCCGTTTTAGCCTTATCGTCATACATGAAATCGAATCTTACGAATTACGATGTCAAGAATCAAACAAAATTGAACTTTATTCCCAATTCGACGAATAAGATTCTTGGAAAGTCAAGCTTGTGGCCAAGAAGATGGGGTTGATAGTGAAGCAATCACATGGTATATCCCAAAATAAAAATAAAATAATATTTAAAACTGAAACTCATAATTTTGCTTTTTCTACTTGCAAGGATTAATGGTGCCTGACCCAATTTTGATCTCAAGAGTCGTTATTCGTATATCACAATACAAGGTAGTCATCATTTTCAAGGTACGTGATTCACGTACCGACACATATATATGTACGTGATATGCTAAATCACATCTAATTCCGCAACTTGCCCGTACTGTCCTTTAACATGGAATATATATGTAACAATCCAACGAAGTTCGTTATATGGTAGAATCCAATTCTTTACACACTCTGTTGTTTTAATGGTTAAAAACGTCATTTTCTATCATGAGGATTTTTTTATCTTGTTAAAAAATTTCTATCCTCACTACCACAACTTTTGTAGATGAATGGTGAAGAATTTAATGATGGGTTTATCCTAATTCAAAATTTTCTTTTAATTTTTAATTGATTTGTTATAAAATCCATATCACAAGTTTACACAATTTGCAGCAAAAAATTTGTAGTTGTAATAAACTAATTAAAACCAACGCCTAACTTATTAGTGACAAAGATTTGGTTTTAACTTTTTAGTAACAGTCGCATATTAGTGCAAGACTTAATTTCTATAAAAAAAAAAAAGTTATACGCATCTATGAAGATCGTTTATATAATAAAATTAGTAGTATGAACCACTTCGAGTACTTAAGGCTTGACATCCCGGCGAATTATAAAACCAGATCAAATAAATTGTAAGTATTTTAACATTCATACCAAAAACAAAAAATTGTAAGTATTTCTGCCTTTTGTAGCTAAATATATGATAAATAATGTCTACATGCAAACTAAACAATTTTACAATTTCGTGGGCCTAGAGTCAGCTTTAGTCTATTCCCTTTGAAAATACTCCTCCTTCCAAGTAACTCGAACTAGGAACCTACTCTCTCAAAAAATCCACTAGACCAAGAGCTATTTGGTAAAAGTATTAAGTTTGTTGTGTCCGAAATAGTCGATCTACAGCTTTTTTAGGGATTTTAACTAGTAGTTTCGAGAGCAAATAACTAGTAGTAGATTCGAGAGCAAAAACTCCAACATGATATCAAATATAGGTGCTTTATTAGTGATTGTTTTTTCTTAAAAAAAATTCCAAGTTGATTCAGAGTACTCGTCATCGTTTTTTTTTGTGTTCAACACTCGTCATCGTTTTTAACTTTAAAAAGTATATACAATATTTAACTTAAGAAAATAAATAATTATTATGTATACTCTATTCTTTTTATTTACGCCATCTTTTCGGAGATGCATGCCTGCGTGATTTAAAAGTATATAACTAAACTAACTATAAACATAGCATATTTCATTTGGTTCAAAAAAAAAAAAAAACATAGCATATTTCAAAAGGTTGCTGATTTTATTATAAAATATACCCACAGTTTACAAAATAGGTACCCGCATAGTCTATCTTTTAAAAACTTAGATAGACATAGCATTAACTCATACATAGATGATATACATTTATGCGTATGCCTTTGTTTTAATTAGTTTCATCATGACAGTTTCAAAGCCACAGTGCGCCAGCGCGCTTAAGCATTGGAACGAGAGAGCGATTAAGGTGAAGACTCATGACTTGATTGGCTCCACCTACTAGTTGACCTCCTATGAACACCACCGGCACAGTCGGGCTGCAGCCAAGCTGAGCCAATGCTTGCTCTATCTCCTTTCCTCTGTTGATCTCGTCTAGCTCATAGACTGTTGGGTTGACACCAAAGTCTAAGAAGAGAGTCTTGATTGTGTGAGACATGCAGCAAGAGTTCTTGCTAAAGATCACTACCGACTTCTCAGAGATCATCTTCTGTAGCTTATCCATTTGTGTTATAATGTGAAAGTTTGTTGGAAAAGCAACTCGTGGAGGATGAAAATTCAATTAAGCGATTAGAGATGAAAATTGAAAAGCCAGAGAACTTATAGAGAGATTGGGGATCTTTTGGTAAATATGAGAGGTGACTTTGAGTTTATGTGTTTTAGTGAATGGTCTATAAGGGTCCTTTATATAGCTTTCTAGCTTTCATATTCCCAGTTTAAATTTCATGAAGCCTTTTTCTAGGAGAATCAACTTTAGCACAACTAAAGTATCCAAATAAATAAACACATTGAAAAAGGAAATAAAAATTGAGAAGTGCATTCCATTCGTCTTGCCTTTGTGCCTCTTGCAGCTAGAGAATAAAAAAGTGTAACTATCAATTAATTGGGTAAAACGTACAGATAACAAAATCTCTTAGATCAGATGTGACTCTGAGGAATATTTTATACGGACGAACCCATGTCATGTCTTTGATGCCATCTATTAACGCATAAATGCACATGCATGTGCGTTACGTGTGTATATATAGATATCCTTTATATTTCTCTAAATTTTCGGGTTGGGATATTTTTAACTTTTAATTTCCAAAAAAACCAATGAAAAAAAAAAAAAGAAGTGGTCAACTCTTTTTTTTGTCAAACTGCCGAAACTAAATCAAATTGAAAAGAGAAAAAGTGGACCTCAAAAGGATCAGTTCGATAGATAATCATATTGTGAGGGTTAATGAAGTAAATGAGTTTATATTTTGTTATTTCAAAAAAGCATTAGTGATATTTTTTTCATAATTAACATGCTATTTAATATAATATCACGCTATTATTAATAAAAAAAATTAGTGATGTTATTCTATAAAAGAGTACCAACGTTTGTGTGGTTTTACAAAAAACATTGGTATTCTTTTAATACTCCTATTCTCGAGTTTTCGCAAAGGACGCGAAGACTCGAGATCGTATGGTATATATCTCCAGAAGTATTTTTTTTTCTTTTTATGTATGTGGTGGTTTACGTGACTTCTTAAGTTACAATTAAAAAAAAAAATCATAAATCAATTTGGGAGTAAAGCTACATTGTGTATGATTCTTGACATCGCTGAGATTCGATCTTCAGTATCTCACTCCCCGAGGTCAATTCTTTCTTTTTTTGTCTCTCTATTTCTCGACGTAATGTGGCCCAACTGTATCCGGAGAGTCGTTATTCATATAGTATTACAAAATACAATGTGATTGTAGTGTTCATACATGTCTTACGTAAAAACACATATTATCACATAGCATCCAGTTCCACATCATCTACGCCATACCATTTTATAATTTATCCCTTTAATTATATAAATATTGCGTCAACAAGAATACCCTTTAACAACAACAAAAATATTGCATCAACAATCTTATTTTTATTTTAGTTTAAAATCTGGCTCACTTTTCGGACGTAACATTCACGATTGTTTGCATTGCATGCAACATAACTGGTCTTGGGCTTATAAACATTTTAGACGCATTGCATTAATTAGCTAGTAAAACATGAGGGAAATGGTAACCGGATCGATTAAGTGAATGGTGAAAATCTTATTTTTGGTTATGTTAAATGATACAATATCAAAAACTATAAAATTAAAGGTCTTCAATATGTGAATTTATTATCAAAATATCATGCTCATAACTTCACAAAGTCAAAAATCATCATTCAATGTACAAGGTAAAATTGGTGGCAAGAAAACAATTGTTTGATTTAGCATTTTTTTTTTAAATGTAATTTATTGTAAAGATCTCTTATAAGAGCTATAAAAGCTCATGTATTCTCATTCGTAAAATACACATTGAAATTTTTGGAATATAAACGAGAGTTTTTCTCTAAACCTTAGGCTTTGTTTTGTTTATCTAAGTTAGATGGATTTCTACACTTAGTAAACGTTTGAATTTATGTCTCTTGTGTGCGATTCCTTGAGACTAGGTTTGTGAACTCATCACAAGAGCTTTCACACTCTTAAGTGTCGTTCTTTGATCCATCCCATTTGATTAAGCGAGTTAATCAGTTTTATCTCCATCTCTATCAACAACCATTTTCCGCAACAAAACTTGTAAACTCCCGATCGTCATCTCATGAACATAAGTTTGATGGATTCCGATCTTATATCATTTGGTCATTAAATAATATAGTTATCACTTAAAAAAAAGACTCATAATGGATATGTTCTTTTTGAGAGACTCCCAATGGATATGTTAGACCATCTCCACTCGAAAATATTTCGCCTTTGAGGATCTGATTTTAATTTCCTATGTATTGGAGCATGATATGCATTAAGCGTACGTTAGGGCTGATGAAATATATTATGTTTATACATTTTTTAAAAAAAGCTGTTTATACATCTTCTATACCCGTACATACAATATTCTTTAATTCAAGCTTGCATATATATATCCTCCTTCATATTATTTGAGAATCACTTTTAATGAAAAATGCTTACTTGTTAACTGCACAATGAAAGTTAGTGTATTTTAATGATGACATGTAAATGTGACATGTCAAGTTTCCTAAAATAAACGAAATGTTTTGATTGCTTTAGTTAAAATTAAATAAATTATGAAATTAAAACATGAATACACTAGATTAAAACACAAAAATTAATAAATTTAAATTAACAGAATATAATAATTACTATGATTTCAATTTGTTTGAACATATATTTATAATAAATTGAATAAAATAGATTACAAAAATATTACAAGTAATATATATTATTTTATATAAAAAATGATAATATATTATCCAATAGGATAATAAATACCCTATACTATTTTTATCTCTTATTTTTTTTTAAATAAATAAAAAGTTTATATCATACTCATATACATTCTCATTTTAGATCGAGAAATTGAGATCAGAACTAAAATGAAATGTAACCGGATGAAAAAATAAATTATAATAAGGTAAAACAAATACGTATAAGAAGTAGAAGTAAAAATAAAAATAATTTTCTACAGGTTTATTTTTCCGTAACACTCTCATGCTTTGTTTTACGGAGTCATTTAAAAATTTTAAGAAGAAAAATTTATAATAAACGCATGTGGAACTCAAATTTTATAATGAATATATCCGTGCATACCAACCATAAGAAATTTATTTCTTCATCAAACCAATTCCTCAATATTGGACGAAGAGATGAGCGGAGAGCTACCGGAGAATTGATAAAATATGATTTCACAAATTTTATAATAAATATTTATTATAATTTTTATTAAAAAGGAAAATTAATAATAGGTTATCCAATGTACTATATTTATTTTCATGATAAAGTCAAATATTATATTTTAATTTTTTAAAAACAAATTTCTAATTTTTGTTAATATTTAATATAAATTTTAATTTGAAACCATATATCATAAAATTCTCAAAAAAAAAAAATTTGATTAGATAAAAAACGATAGAAACGGTTCTCGTGATTGTTCTTAAACGCCAAAACTGTATTGTGTAAAAACATAACATTTGCGGAAAATATCAGAAAAACTAACCAACACCTAAATATTACAATTCACTTATTTTTAACTCATACTTACATGCATAAATATACGTATTTATTTCTTTTTAAAATTCAACCATAAATTATAAAAAAAAATATTACAAATCATATACTTTGTTAGTTTTTTTTAACACGTAAAAGTCATACTTCAATTTTTACACATTATGTGTGTGGATATAAATATTAATTATGCAAAAGTTAAAGTCGCATGCGAACTTGTCGTGCATGCATTTTGATAACATTGATTACAGTCCAATTTTAATTTTAGTTATTAAATAATTTTTATTTTTAAAAAATCTCTATAAGTCCTAAGAGCGGTGAGGTGGTTGGTACGCACGAATGTGCGAGCCAACCATCTATCCGCTCTTATGATAATTTAGTAAAGATTGTAAAATCCATTTTGATTTAATTAGCAGTAGGTCAAGAAAAAATATATACTGAAAATATATATATTGGCAATATTATATTGTGTAAGGAGAAAAAAGCATAGTATAGATAATATTCAAGACATATTAATTGAATTTAATTATTATTTAATATAACTTTTACATTTGCAATTATATGTCACTGTAAACAGTAGAAAAAAATAAAATGTTTGAAAATAAATCAGTTTCAAAAGACACAAAACGATATGAAATTTTTGTGTGATTGTTTTTAAACACTAAAACTGTATATGTATAAAAATATAACGTTTACATAATATATAGAAAAATTAATCAATACTTAAATATTAGAACTATTTATGTCTATTTAAAAAAAATAGAATGCACACGCGTGCATACCAACCATAAAAATTAAATAAATTATTATATGTTTTAATATTTTTCAGTTTATTTAGTTATCATATTAACACTTTTTATTTAAGGAAATAATTTAAAATCTTGCTTAATGGATTTTTTATCTTCAATTTCTATTGAAATCTACCATTTTTCATTTGATTTATCGTTATTTTTTATTATTAAATATTCATATAATGTTATTATTATTATATAATTAATTTTGTACAAATAGATCAACTTTAATATACAATATTAATTATATATTAAACGTATAATATGTTTTATCCCGCACACGCTGCGGACCGATCACCTAGTATATAAATATAATTCAGCAAAAAAAAATGTATATATAAATATATATATATATATATATATATATATATATATATATATATATATATATAAACATGGAAAGGAGAAGTCCAACATTAGATGATTTGATTATAAAATTTTCCCACACGTTACAAAATATTTCAAAACTTCTAATATACCCCCTAAAACATTAGTTCATAATCTATCCTTTAAAACTTAGATAGAAAAAACATTCATACATTATATACATGTATATCTGTTTTTGATGAGTTTTAAGTACATTATTAATTATCAATTTGTACAAAAAAAAGGTACATTATTAATTATCAAAGATACGTATCTCCTTTTTTAATCAAGCCATAACGCCCCAACGCGCTTAAGCATTGGGACGAGAGAGCGATTGAGATGAAGACTCATGATTTGATTGGCTCCACCTACGAGCTGCCCTCCTATGAAAACCACCGGAACAGTGGGGCTGCAGCCGAGCTGAGCTAATGTTTGCTCTATCTCCTTTCCTCTGCTGATTTCGTCGAGCTCGTAGATCGTCGGGTTTACACCAAAGTCTAAGAAGAGAGTCTTAATTGTGTGAGACATGCAGCACGAGTTCTTGCTAAAGATCACCACCGACTTCTCGGAGATCATCTTCTGTAGCTTATCCATTAGTGTTATAATGTGAGGAAAAAAAATCCGATTGCGGCTTGCAAATGATGAATAGTAGTGCCTTTGATTCAAAATGATAGATTAAGGATGCAAAACCGCGAAGCTAGATAACTTATAGAGAGATTGTGATATCTTTGAGTGGAGATGAGAAGTGTTTTTTAGCTGATGTTTTTTTTATGAAATGAATGGTCTATAATGGGGCTTTATATATAGCTTTCTAAGGTACGTAAGCTTTCATATTACGGATTTAAATTTAAAGGACATTTTCCTACGAGAATCAACTTTAGCTTTTGTGCATCTTGCAACTAGAGAATGAAAAAGTGTAACTATCAATTAATTGGGTAAAACGTACAGATAACAAAATCTCTTAGATTGGATGTGAGGAATATTTGATACGGACGAACCATGTCATATCTTGATAGTACGATTTCTCTTTTCAATTTTTAGTCTCAAATGACATATTTGTCACATAGATACATTTTTTTCTTCTATCACGTAAATACATATATTTATCACATAGACTTGGTTATCACATAAACTTGGATTGGGCACTCCTAATTAAGTCAATGCTTTATACAAGTTATATATGATGAAACAAGATGTATATCATGTATTATATAAAATCTTAAAATCCTGGCCTTTGACATATACACTTGATAAAAGTTGCATCTCCATCTTTTGCGAAGACTCGAGATTGTATGGTATATCTCCAGAATTTTTTTTTTTTTTTCTGTGTGAGATGGTTTACGTGGCCTCTTCACTAACAGTCAAAACATTTTTCTTTATTCTCACGAAAATTTCTTCATATATCGATTTTGGAATAAAGCTATGATTCTTGACATCGCAAAGATTCGATCTCATTCCACGAGGATAAGGCTCAAAGGAACATATTAAAAATGGCCTTACCGTGATCCAGAGAGCCGTTATTCATATACTACAACCGTATATGTCTTACGTTAAGACACATTATCGCATCGCATCCAAATCCATAATTACGCCATACCACTTAATTATACCCTTAATTAATATATATAAGTATTGAATCAGAAGACGTATTTGTTATTATTTTTTGGATGTATACATTCTCGTTTATATGCAAGCACAAAAGGAAATGCAGAACATCAATTTTTGTTCGAGTTTGTCCTAGTTTTGCTATATCCCAAGAAAGCTCATTTTTGCTTCAAGTTCTCAGTTCGTCTCCTGATCAAATCTTCTGATTCTCACTGTAAAAGATCTGAGATAAATTTTTGAATATTTTTGAATATTTGTGAATATCTGAGAGAAAGTTCTCATGGTCCTTTTATACAAGTTATTAATAAACTAAAAAAATATAAAAGATATATACACAAGTTTATAAGATACTATATATATCTTCAAGGTTAGATACCCAATTACTTGATTCAATTCTGTATCGGTTCTGCAATTAAACAATCTCTCCTAACACCCTCTTTCAAGTAGGAACAATAAGATCTCGAATGTCCAACTTGCCAAGAATGGACTGAAAATGTCGACCACTTCAAACTTTCGTGAAAATGTCTGCCTATTGAGTAGTTTTCAATACATGACTTGTCTACAATTCCCAGTTGAATGTTATTTCTTATGACTTACTACAACATGAGAACGGACTGACTATCAAATACAAATCCATTGCCCCCGAGTGCTGAGTGCACCACTCCAAGTGAAATCAACATACTTTCAACTCAGAAAGTAGTAGTATCATTTTCCTTACGATGGAAATCTTTCATCTCTTAATTTTTAATTTCTTTTGTATTGAAACATGTTATGCATTAAGCGGATTGGGGTTTAAAGAGCCTAAATATATTATTCATTACATATTTTTGCACTTGCTATGCCGCATAAAAAGTTTATACAAAAGGTATGTATAAATATAAACATGCAAAAAGAAGAATCCAAGTACTAACTGATTTTATCAAAAAATATATAGCCACACGTTACAAAATAGGTACCCTCATACGTCGTAATCTATCCTTTTAAAACTTAGATAGACAAAACATTCACACATACATGTCTATGTTTTTTTCTTTTTTTTTGATTACTTTCATTACATTTTATTAATTATCAAACTACGTTCGTACGTAAGTATTCGTTCATATCTAATCAAAGCCATAATGCTCCAACGCGCTTAAGCATTGGAACGAGAGAGCGATTGAGATGAAGACTCATGACTTGATTTGCTCCACCAACGAGCTGCCCTCCTATGAACACCACCGGCACGGTAGGGCTGAAGCCGAGCTGAGCCAAAGCTTGCTCTATCTCCTTTCCTCTGTTGATCTCGTCTAGCTCATAAATCGTCGGGTTCACACCAAAGTCTAGGAAGAGGGTTTTGATTGTATGAGACATGCAGCAAGAGTTCTTGCTAAAGATCACTACCGACTTCTCAGATATCATATTTTGTAGCTTATCCATTGGTGTGATGATGTGAATCGGGATTTGAAAAGCGGTTTGCAAATGAGAAAAATGGGAGCGTTTTGATCAAAATGCAAGATTAGGATGAAAATTGGAAACTGTAGGACTTTTAAGGAGTTTATGATATCTTGTGTGAAGAAGAGAAGTGAGTTTGAGTTTATGTGTTTGATGTGTCTATAAGGGTCCTTTATATATAACTTTGTAAGGTACGTAAAAGTAAAACTGTCATATTATGGGATTGAGGTAGCCCTTTTTTTTTTTTGAGAATCAACTTTATAGCACAAAATAAAGAACACATTTTAAATAATGAAATTAAGATAGTGGGAGAATCTGAAAGAATTTGAGGCTATGATCGGTTCACACCTTCTTGACTCTGTGCCTTCTGCCTTGTGTATAGATAAAGAACAAAACCTCTCTTAGATGTGAGGAATATTTGATACGGACGAATCTGAAAGAATTTGAGGCTATGATCGGTTCACACCATATATTTTCATTGTCAAAAGATATAATTTTGTCACATTTAAGTAATGCTTCATAGTCCATAATTTTTTTTTTTTTTTTTGGAAATTAGAAAGGTTGTGGACTAATTGGCTCAATCTGTATAGGGCCAGCGTCCAGCGATAATAATTGCAGTGGCTAGTATAGAAATTGATGTTTCCCGATAATTTGTTTCTAAAATATACCGTTGAAAAAAAAAAAATCTTATTAATAAATAAATAGGCCTATACTATGTAAAAATAAAAAGCCTTTGACACATACCCATGAACATTAATAAAGCTACTTTGTGAAGACTCGAGATCGTAGAATATATTTTATTTTTGTTTTGTTGACGATCACGTAAGAAAAAGGTAGATAGCATCACTTATAAAATATCATTAAAATAATTAATATTATTTAGAATCACTTATTAAAAATTGATATTAAATATATAATTTTGCATCAGTTCTTTTAATTTATATTAATACTAACTTGATTAGCATCAATTAAAACAATTGATACTAATGCTAACTTGATTAACATCAATTAAATAAAAATGATACTAATACTAACTTGATTAGCATCATTAAAAACGATTGATATTAATACTAACATGATTAGCATCAAATAAAAACAATTGATACTATTACTAACTTAATTAGCATCAATTAAAATAATTGATACTAATACTAACTTAATTAGCATCACTTATTAAAAATGACACTAAAAAGTGATGCAAACAAAATTTTAACTAAACAACTATTTGTCCCACATTGCTAAAGAATGATGAAGAGTACTAGTTTTCTCCTCTATAAAAGATCAACACCATATTTTTTTTTATGTTAAATCATACATATGTATTTACATATATTCCTTAGAATAATAAATACAAAATGATTAGTTATCTCCAAATGATAATATTATAAAAACTAATACAAAATTTAAAATTTACATGAATTTTAATATCATTTATTTATAATTTATATAGTATCAAATAAAATATATAACATCAATTGTTATAACCGAGACAAATATTAACATCATTTATTTTAATTGATGCAAATGTTTACCTCAATTATATTAAATGATGTAAACTTTAATATCATTTATTATAACTGATGCAAATTTTAATATCATTTATTCTAATTGTGCAAAATACTAATATCATTTATTTTAAATGATGCAAATATTAATATCATTTATTGCAAATGATACATATTAACATCAATTAAATAATACTGATGTAAATGATTAGAGTCATCACTTCTAGAGTCATTTAATTAAATGATGCAAAATTTGCATCAATCAATAAATAATATTAACAAATAAAATAAATGATACAACACACATAATTTTTTAGTGACGTGCAGGCTCGTTCCTGTTTTAAAGCTGGTGAAGCATTGGCTTTAAGCCACATAATATAGATTAAACATTATGGGCCACATTTTAAAAAAAATGATTGTAGCTTAAGTGTTTAAATGAAAATCTTCTACTCCTCTATCCTTTAGTTCGAACAAGTCTATATGCACTTTTTTATATTTAAGTAATCTGAAATTTTTTATACATTTTTTTTAATATCCTATAAAATTATAAGGACCACTAGATCTGGGTATAAAATCTGGAACCAAGGAACCAAATCCGAACCGGCCTAAAATACGAGGGTTGGATCTGAACCGTTTAGCCAATATAATCCAAACAATTCTTTTTTGTTTTGGTTTTTGGTTCGGTTCGGGTAATATCCGAGAACCGAACAAGTACCCGAAAATCCGAAAACAATTATCAAGTAAATACTAAATACATTATTTATATCATATAATTTGTATAATTAATCGAATAATTAATCAAATTATTTCAAATCTTAGGGTTATTTCTCGATTCGGTTCAGATAATACCCGAGATCCGAACAATTGCCCGGAAAAATAAAATTAATTACCAAATTTGAATAATTAACCAAATAATTATCCAGATTTTTCGAGTAATTCGGGTTATTTCTGGACCCGAATTATTTTCGGTTTTATAGTGGTTCTAATTTTAAATCTCGGAACAGACCCAAACTCGAAAAGACCCAAACCGAAAAAACTTCACAATCCGATCGAGACAACACCAAAAAAAACCCGAACCCGCATAAATCCGATGTGAACCGATCAATGAACCCCAGAGCCTAGGGACACATTGTTTTGATATGCTTTAAGCCACCTATATGTACAGGACGGCACTGGTGACGTGGCTTTTTACTTACCATCAAAACATTGTATTCTCACGAAATTTTCATCAGAAAACGATTTTGGAATAAAAGTACGTTTTGTAAGAATCTTGACATCGCTAAAGTTCGATTAAAGAAAAAAACGCTCAAATGGAAGGAGGCTCACGTTGATCCGGAGAGTCGTTGTTAATTTAATATATGAAAAATAACGTAACGAAGTCTTTTTCATCAAAGAAAACAAAAAATAGAAATTGTTCGCATGCATAGACGGTCGTACATGTCTTACGTACAACAACACTGTGAACACATCGTAAAATTGCTCCATACCATATTACCACTTTTTATATATAATTGTATATTTGTATTGGTAACATATGCACGATTAAATAAGAAAAAAAAATTGTGGATCGTAAAAAAACTACTCCAAAATAGATCAATATTCTCCGTTCTAGGTAAATCTATGTCCGTCTCAGCTCAGCCAACGATTGCTCTGGGCGATTAGTCCCTCCGAGTCGTCCTCTTCTCTACATCAAATCTCTCTTTACTTTTCTTTCTATGGCTTCTTGTAACGATCCGGGCCGACCTATTTGAATAAGTTTAAATGAATTGATCTGGTTACCTATGTCATCAAAGTGCACTTACCTTTTCCGGTCACTTACCCTGAAAAAACTCCAGAGTTAAGCGTGCTTATACTGGAGTAGGATTAGAATGGGGGACCTTTTGGGAAGTTCTCTGCGGAACCGTGTGATAAGGTTAAAAGCACGGGAAAAGGTCGCGTGGTGATTGCATGGACAAGAAAATCAGTCGGTCGGACCATCGAGAAAAATAATGCACCGACTGTCAGACATGGGCGGGGGAGGGGGGGGGGGGGGGGCACAATCCGTGAGAGGTGTGAAGCCTCGCTGGTAGGGGCGGTCGGGGCATTACAAGTGGTATCAGAGCCAATGAAAGTCAAACTGGCTCTGTCCTAGGAGACTGTCTTGGGGTTTGAGGGTTATAGTTCACACCGGCGAGATCAGAATTCGGGGACGAATTTCCGTTAAGTGAGGAGAATTGTAACGATACGGGCCCGACCCATTTGAATAAGTTTAAATGAATTGATTTGGCTACATATGTCATCAAAGTGCACTTACTTTTTCATGTCATTTACCTTGAGAGAACTCTAGAGTTAAGTGTGCTTATGCTGTAGTATGATTAGGATGGATAACCTTCCGGGAAGTACTCTGCGGAACCGTGTAAGTGAGGTCAAAATCACGGGAAAAGATCACGTGATGATTGCATGGACACGTAAATCAGTCTGCCGGGTCAACGAAAAAAATAACGCACAGGCTGTCGGACAGGGGCGGGAGGTCAACAGCCCGTGAGAGATGTGGGGCCTCGCTGGTAGGGGCGGTCGAAGCGTTACACTTCTCCTCCTGCAATTAGCATTCCCGGCCATTATCTCCTAGAGGATATAGAGAACCAGAACCAATTTGTTGTAAAGGTTAATGTGTTGTATTCATGGCTACCTTCTAAATGCAGCAGTTGTGGCCAACTAGGACATACAACATCTCATTGTCTTGGTGCTTATGGTACATATCTAGGACATGTTACGGGAGTTGCCTCCAACACAAAGGTTGACAATATGGTAACCTCTCCGCAGGATCCTTTTCAAGTTGATGATATTGTCTCAAATGTTGGAAACATCATTTATCCAAAAGCGAATCTCACTACTGTCGCCATAAATAATGGCTCAATAACATCTCTAGGGATCAATACTCCTATCTAGCGTACTTTGTGGTGATCGCTTACGCGTACATGGATCTAATGTAGGAGATCTTCTTTAGTGATTTGGTGTGTGACCAAAAATATATTTCAAAACCAGACGAAGGGTCACTTACCTTGTAAGCTGGCGAGAGCCCTTTCTTTATGGTCAACTGCTCTCGAGTTCTCCCTCGTCCTGCCCCATTTCTTTAGCTTTGCCTCCTCCTTTCTACGGAGGCTACATCATGACTTTGCCCATATAATGCGGTCCTGCTCTTTCGACTTGTCCCATCATTCATCATTAGCGGGGAGTTGGTGGTCGAGCCTTTGAGTATGGTTGCCTATACTTGTGGTGCTCTGGATGGCTTTGCGGTATTGCGCGTCCCTCTCGATCAGTCATTGCATGTAGTTCTTTTCCTAGGGATAAATGAGTTTTATGCGGGGTTTATACTAACGTGTCATCACAACAATAAAATATTTTCCTATATATTTTTAATATTTTTTATAATTTTAATTTATAAAGTCAAAAATTTATACTAAATATAAATGTTAATTTTATTTAATAATTAAAACTGAATTATATGTAAAATATCATTTATATTATATTTAAAAAAAATATATATATTGTACATATACATCGTATAAATGTCTATACTTACGTTCAAATATATAATCAGTGGCGTAGCCAGCTTGATGAGAGGAGGGTCAACTGGTCAAGTGACCCGTACAAAATCTATAAAATTTAGTTTGGAAGCTTATTTAAGTGTCATTGTTTTGGTAAATTGGTAAAAATCTCTCTTTTTGACTCCTACGACGAGTTGAAATCTGAAATATATCTTTTTCAATTAAATTAAATTAGTTAATTATAGAAATTGTATATTCTATTTCTGTATATATGTTTAGCGTATTTCTCTTTCTTTTGTTATCAACCGGCAATTATGCAATAATACTAGGTGTTATTATTGAAAAAAACAATTATTTATATATATATAGATTTTACTTTGGACAAGAAAAAGATGATGATATGTTCTGATTTTTTTTATGGTATTTATTTAGGAAGAGTCGTAAGTTCTCTTATTATTATTTTTACTCTGTCACTTCGAGGAGGAAAAGTAAAATGATATGCGTAGCATCCGCTATCAGAAATTCTGATTATGGTCGAGCGGGTCATTAGGATGACCGTTGTAAATACGATTTGAGTCGAATGAGGTTCGACTGTCCATGAGAAAGTGTATGTACCGTGACTGTGTCCGTGAAGTTATGAATTGTACCGTGGCTATAGCCGAGTAAACTGTGAAACTGCCGAGAAAATGAACTAAGTGTCGAGAGGAAAAGGGCTGGGCCCGTAGACCGTGAGTTTGGTCGGCCAAGTAGAGCTTTCCGTGTGGGAAAAAGATTTCTCGCGAGTTAGTCGAGCTGTTCGCGAGTTTAGTTGAGCGGTTCAGGATTTAGTCGAGAGAAAGTGGGATCCGTCCGGTTTAAGTCGAGAGAACTTAATATGGACCGACTATAACCGAGAGAAAACCAAAACACATCGGATAAGTCTTGATCAGACGATTTATTTTTAGGGTTTCGTGTATATAAGTGAGTTTTAAGGATTTATCTCGGGGCAGCCGCGTGGGGAAGAGTTTTTACTCGAGAGTTCTAAGTTCCCCGAGAGAATTATGTGCTTCCGAGAGATCGTGAAATCCGTGTGGTTTCTACGAATTCTGCCCATGATAATCGACCTGGAATTGGCGATTTACCGAGGGAAGGATCAAGGTTGTCCGAGAAATTCCGTCTGGATCGTGGGTTACCGAGGGTTTAAGGAGTTAACCCGAGCGATAGGAGAGAATCGCGACTGCAGCCGAGAAATTGTCCGAGCGATTCTGACTGTTATCGTGAGATCGCGTGTTCTGTTGAGTTTCTGTCGATTCCAGTCGAGATAATCGATCTGAAATAAGTGATTTACCGAGGGTAGGCACGATTGTAGTCGAGGAATTCTGCCTGGATCGAGCGGTCCAAGAGATTGTCCGATCGATCCGTTTCCGAGAGGAAGGAGATTTCGTCGAGAGGAATCCGAGTTATTCGAGAGATCGTGCGATCCGTTCTGTTTCTGTGAGTTTTATCTGAGTTAATCGACCGGGAGTGGGCGATTTACCGAGAGAATGATCGAGTTATCCGAGAGATTCTGATCGGGCGAGGCGATATCCGAGCGATAGTCGAGGCGAGGCGACTGCATCCGAGAGACGAGTGACTGTCACTGAGAGATGGTCCGAAGAATCTGGTTTCACCGTGAGATAGCCAGGAGATCTCACTGTGTATCTGAGAGTTTTCCGAGCAATCCGGGAGTATCCGGGGAAATACGACTGTGGCTATGCGATAGCCGAGGATAGTCGAACGTATCTGCAAGATAGTCAAGGAACCCGACTATAGCCGAGTGGGATAGTCGAGTAGTTCGGCGATATCCGAGAGAAAGCTGACTGGCGATCAGGTTTGATCGTGACGTGAGTGTCTGGCGATCAGTGTGGATCGTGTCTGGCGATCAGTGTAGATCGTGTCTGCCGATCGGGTGGATCGTGTCTGGTCATGCAAGGGATCAGGGATCCGAGCCGTCTCTCTTCTGTACTTGGTCTTGTGGTGATGGTTGGTTGAGTGACTATGTACGGGGGGGGGGGGAGATGTGCTTCGTGGGTGGCCGACATCGTGGCTGAGACCATTGGAGCGTGTAGCAGTGCATCCGAGTCTGAGAATGGCCAAGGTATTTACTAAGCCGAAACATGTATTAATTATTCTGACTGCGTAGTTTGTTGGATAGTCGATGGAATGGACTGAGTTAAGTTGTTAGATGGAAGGAATGTGTTAAACCTCATCTAGGATATCGGTTAGAAAGACAAAAAATTCATGTGGTTCAGCTGCTGGTTAGGAAAATCGGGACGGGGTCTGACAATATGTCTAGGGCTACTATCTCCGCCGCTGATGCCGATATCACAAAGTTTGGAGATTCGCCGGAGTTATCTCCACCGCTGAAGAAGCCAAAGACAGATCCGTTGGCGGAGTTGAAAACGGAGGTCCCACCAGTAAGACGAGTTTCGCACAAGAGATCGGAAGGATTCGGAGTATTGGAGACAACGAAAGTTGTTTCTAGAACAATTTGAAAGTAGCGAGGTAATATCCCTTTGATTTATGTAGATCCTTCTATCAATCGATTTTTCTGGATTTTGTATGCTAACCCACCAATTCGATTTTGTATGATTTTAAGGGTTATGATTTGGACTGGGACATGTTTGAGTACAGCTACGCTCCCATGAAATTCGAGTGGGGATTCGAATTCGATGTTGAGCTTAGCAATGACGAGTTGATGAAGTTGCTTATAAAGACAGCCATCGACGAATTCAACGATAAATGTGTATGTCAGAGATGAGCTTTCTCTTCTCAATCCTATCTTCTAATACTTCTTGTCTTTTTATTGAAATTCTAATCTTTACTGTTCATTCTCTCGCAGGGACCACAACTTGAGTTTGTCAAGTATGTGAGTGCAAATGTAATGGGCGTCCAAGGTTTTTACTTTTATATAACATTATGGGCCAAATATGTTTCCTCACCGGATCCAATGCCATAACTTTACTGAACAAAGGTGCGCAAATGTGGTGATGAGATCGATGTTGTTGAATTCAAACTAAGGCCAACAGGCCGAACACAAGAATGTTGATGAGGTACACTTTTCTAGAGTTGAATCTGTTTATCCGTTTTGTCTCTCTTGTTGTTAAAAAGGGTTAACTTTTACTCTTTGGATGCATTTAGGTGATGACTTCAATTCCTCCTTGGGCTTCTTCCTCAGTCTCTCTATCTTCAACATTTTGCTTCTTCAATAACCTTATTTTCATGTCCTTATCTAAGTAATCGTGTTGAGACTTTTTATGTATCTATGGGTCTTTGTAACTTAAAACGGTTCTATTTTGAGTAGTTGTATTATCCAAATCTGTAACGACAGTAGTCATAAATTAAATTGCAATCCTGTTAGAAATGTGAAGTGATTGTACTAATTGTGATGATGATAAACGAAATCTTGTACCCTCTTCTTGTTGCTTAACGTATGACCAGTTTAAAAGGCCTCTGGTCCTGGTATAGACTGGTTGAGAGAGAAACCCTCCAAAGCAAGAATGAAACACACCAAAATTGTGTGAGATCTTTTTGTATCGGCTAAAAAGCTCTCATGACATTCTCACGAAAAGCATTATGTACATCTTCATGGATTGAACGTTGTGTATTTATGTTGCTGCATTAGTTTCTTTCTCAATGATGATTGAGTTTATTAGATAAAAGCATGATTTTATAAAGACATTGCCGTGTAAAGTTTCACTCAGGAAAGGAAAACTAAGAAACACAAACAGAGAGCCAGCAGGCTTGTACTTTGAAATTACCTCGTCATTCCCACTCAGAACAACATCAAATCAAAAGCCAGTGATAATGGCCATTGCTTGAAATTTCAAACGAGTAAGATGATCAGTGGAGAAGTTGGTTGATTCAGTAGAGGCTGACGTGGAGCCGGGATACTCTTGTTTTTTAGAGTCTTTGCTAGTTTGTTTGTAGTTCATGCTTCTGTTGTTTTTACTTTAAAATTGAGTGAAAGGGAAACGATAGTCTTGAGGCAAATCTCATGATCCGATTACTTTTGAGTTCTAACTAGAAACAAATATTGTTGGCTCGCTTTGCCAACTTTGTATGTACTCAAAATGGAGTCTAGCATGTTTTGGATAAAGTTGTTTAGCCAAGTGCATCAAGGAGGCAGTACACATCACATAAAACATAATTACACACCATTCAAGTCGTCTTCAAACTACAATACACACATGGATATGTTTCTGGTCTGGAAAATAAACGTGATGGGCCAAACAACTTGTTTCAAGAGAAACCAAAACCAGGTGTCGGCTGACTCAGGGAAGTTTCGTAGGAATCAGCAGGTTCCTAAACCTTTTCCTCGCCTAAGACTAACACTTGACCCTTGTACAGTTGGCTTAACAGAACCATAACAAACTTTGTTTCAAATGTGATGAAAAATATTTCAGAGGACATGTTAGATGGAAATTTTGGACACCGTGGAGAATGATAGTGAAGACGGATGTTAGGAACCGATATCTCAGGGTGTTAAGAATATTCGATTACTCTTGGGCTCTTCATATTCAAAGTTGTAATCGCTTTTTTATGTGAATCAATCAAACGAGATAGAGGCTAAGAGCGAAACCAAGAGATCTAGTCATCATCATTCTTAACATAAGGGTTCAAATCATAAGCGTTAATCCAACCCACAAATAAATATACTAAAACAGGTCTTTTTTATAATCAAGAGAAACAGAATTAAACAGATAATCATGTCGCCGGCTCAAAGACTCTCTACTTCTTTTTCTTCTGTGGATACACCTTTTTCTCTGCATAGTAACCTTTCACGAACAATGATCGTCTCCCTCTTATATGTTTTCGATGAAGTAGACCGAAACCTTCTAATCCCCAACTTCTTCCCCCACTGTTTTGTATTATCCAGTAGTACTTTCCATGCTCATCGACTCAAAAGCCCCACAAGTAGAATTGCATGCAACTGTGGACCATGTCCTTCATTGGGTCTGTAAATACCCTATTTGTCAAACAACAATAAGAAAAACAATTAATCAAGGCCTCACAATTTACATAACACAAATATTTGTACTTAAAAATACACTTACCTCTCTGTGTAAATGGAAAATGGACCACAACGGCACAATCCCAACCACGGGATGTTTCCACACCAATTTCGCTAGTTCTACATCATCAACGGTCTTGATGACAACAAAACGATCGATTCTCTCAGTCTTGGGCTAAAAAAAATGTAAAACAGTTTTTATTTATATTGTTAACAAAACATGAACCATATGAAAAGAAGAAAGTAAAAGTAATAATATACTTACATTCTCATGGACACAAGTTTTTTTGGCGCATTTGTATGAACATTCAGCTTCATCCAATATGTCATTTTCTTTAACAAAATTTCCAATGTCGTGATTGTGTTCCAGTCCAAGTGACCCAATTTTCACGTTGTTTATGAGATGTTAAATTGAATGTAACAGTTTTTATTTATATTATTAACAAAACATGAACCATGTAAAAAAAAAAAAGGAAAAGTAATAATATACTTACATTCTCATGGACACAAGTTTATTTGCGCGTGTGTATGAACATTCATCTTCATCCAATATGTCATTTTCTTCAACAAAATCTCCAATGTTTTGGCTGTGTTCCAGTGCAAGTGACCCAATTTTCACGTTGTTTACGAGATGTTGAATTGAATGTAACAGTTTTTATTTATATTATTAACAAAACATGAACCATATAAAAAGAAGAAAGTAAAAGTAATAATATACTTACATTCTCATGGACACGAGTTTTTTTGGCGCGTGTGTATCAACATTCAGATTCATCCAATATGCCATTTTCTTCAACAAAATCTCCAATGTCTTGACTGTGTTCCAGTCCAAGTGACCCAATTTTTACGTTGTTTATGAGATGTTGAATTGAATGTAACAATTTTTATTTATATTATTAACAAAAAATGAACCATATAAAAAGAATAAAGTAAAAGTAATAATATACTTACATTCTCATGGACAAAAGTTTTTTTGGCGGTAAGTATGAACATTCAGCTTCATCCAATAGGCCATTTTCTTCAACAAAATCTTTAATGTCTTGAGTGTGTTCTAGTCCAAGTGACCCAATTTTCACGTTGTTTATGAGATGTTGAATTGAATGTAACAGTTTTATTTTTATTATTAACAAAACATGAACCATATAAAAAGAAGAAAGTAAAAATAATAATATACTTACATTCTCATGGACAAATGTTTTTTTGGCGCGTGTTTATGAACATTCAGCTTCATCCAATAGGCCATTTTTTCAACAAAATCTCCAATGTCTTGACTGTGTTCTAGTCCGAGTGACTTAATTTTCACATTGTTTATGAGATGTTGAATTGAATGTAACAGTTTTTATTTATATTATTAACAAAACATGAACCATATAAAAAGAAGAATCTAAAAGTAATAATACACTTACATTTTCATGGACACAAGTTTTTTTGGCGCGTGCGTATGAACATTCAGCTTCATCCAATATGCCATTTTCTTCAAGAAAATCTCTAATGTCTTGATTAGGCCTGGGCATTCGGGTACCCGTTCGAGTTCGGGTCGGTTCTTTTTGGGTTCGGGTATTTCGGTTCTTGAGAATAAAACCCATTCGGATATTTTGCTTTTTTGTTCGGGTTTGGTTCGGTTCCGTTCGGGTCCGGATCGATTCCGGATATCCAAATAATCTAAAATTTATCTAAAATAATTAAAATTTGATAAATATAACTAAAAGTTTTCAAATATTTTGAGTATTTTAGTTACTTTATTCTAAACATAATTAATATATTTGGTTTATAATTGCAATTTTGAGTATTTAAGTTAATATATAATTATATTTTGGGTATTTCACGTACCCATTCGGTTTCCGGTTCGGTTCCGGTTCGGTTCCGGGTTTTCGGATATAGAAGTATAGGACCCATTCGGATATTTAGGTCGGTTCCAATTCGGTTCGGTTCCTTCTAATTCGGTTCGGTTCGATTCGGTTTTTCGGGTCCGGTTTTTATGCCCAGGCGTAGTCTTGACTATGTTTTAGTCCAAGTGACCCAATTTTCACGTTGTTTATGAGATATTGAATTGAAAATAATTTTTGCTGTTCGAGCCTTTTGCCGATGTTAAATAGTGCTTCCACCGCTCGAACAAATGCTATCGCCCAACATATCACTATAAAGAGAAATCAATTTTTGGTTAATAACAAACATAATAAAATTATTGATATATTCAATGTGATGAATTTATAACTTACTGTTTTTTTTTTTGCTTGAGCACATTACTTATAATTCCAAATAGTCTCTCCAATCTCAATTCAGAGGGCAGTCCTAAGCCATAATTAAACATTTCATAATTAATTTAAAATAAACCATATTACAGTAGAATAAATCTAGGAAATAAATTTTGTACTTAACAAAATTAAAATAAAAACTCATGTTTTCATCATCAGAATTTTTAATCCTTTTTCTTGATTTTTTTCTCATCTTCCTAGAAACATCCGGGCCTATTTAATTCATGAAAAAAAAAATTAATTTTCAAATATATCACACATATTAAGTAAATACCATGTATTTTCTGTTTCTAGGCATTTCTTCTTCAATAATTTCTTCCTCGACAATTTATTTTCCCTTCCCTTTGTTCTATTTAAACAAAAAATAAAGT
This sequence comes from Alliaria petiolata, assembly GCA_020283515.1. Classification (NCBI taxonomy): domain Eukaryota; kingdom Viridiplantae; phylum Streptophyta; class Magnoliopsida; order Brassicales; family Brassicaceae; genus Alliaria; species Alliaria petiolata. The sequence goes on from JAHZTW010000001.1 coordinate 211,861,308, forward strand.
GATGTGAACTTAAGAAAACCAAAATATCTATAATATTTCGTACCTTCTTTCTGTCTTATTTGTCACTTCTTTTCCCTCCTATATTCATTTTTCTGAAATCTGTTTTTAACCCCAAAAAAAAAAAATGTTCTTAGATATTTTATATTATAACGAAACGATCTAACCTGAATAAAAAAGTACATTTCTTTGTTTTTGATAAACAAGTTTCCTAGATCTTTTGTTACAATAAAAAAAAAAGACATCCTTCTTATAGTTATAAATAATAACTTGAAGAACATTCATAAATTGATGAGAGTTTAACGGGAAAAAAAAACCTAAAAATTTTAGGGGAAATTGAAAATAAAGGATAGTTTTTTGGTATCTTTGTGAATCTAATCCTTTGGTAAATTAACCATTCATAATAACTAAATTAACCTTTATTTACCATATTTTATATTTTATTATTTTTATAATTAAATATATTTAAGATATAAAAAGATATTATTCTCCTTCCTACTTTCTAAAACACGTTATCATCTTCTTCTCTCAAACACCGATCTCTTTTAATCACCATCATACTTCTTTTTTTTCTAAAAGTTGAACAACGACATCATATTCTCTTCAATTAGGTATCAATTTACAAGTTATTCGGTTATATATTTGTTCCATTGATATATCTCTATCGCTTATTGTAATCTTATGTAAAGTCATTATCTCAACAGAGATCTACCACTCTACGAGACATATTCATCTTTGATCATCCAAAACTAGATAAGAAGGTTAGTTAATCCTAACATTATATACAATATCAATTCTATTTAGTTTACTATTCTGCCTTACTCTAATTCTGTCTTCTTCTATACGTAATTATGAATTCGTTCTACATTGTGTAGATTTTAAATTTTTACTTTACGCAATCTAGGATATGTATTACATAAGTTAGAATTGTGTTTCGAATTACGCAATCTAGATGTGCATCCAGAATATGTATTACGTAAGTTAGAATCGTGTTACAAATTACGCAATCTAGATGGTATGCAGAATTTGTATTACGTAAGTTAGAATTCGTGTTGCGCAATCCAAAATTCGTATTACGTAAGTTAGAATCGTTTTCCAAATTACGCAATCAAGAATTCAGAATTCGTCTTCTACCTTATGCAATGTAGAATATATTAACATACCTATAATATTGAACGATATGTCTAACTTGATGAAATCTTAAATGTTACAGATCACTATGTTGCAAATTTATGTAACTTGTGGTGTATGGAGTTTGTATCGCAATAGTGATTGGATATTCACTACTGATAAGGAAAAGCGGGCTAGATTACTTACTTTGGAATCTAATACGAGTCTTGAAGAGCTAAAGTTGATAGTTTCCGAAGACTTTGGCATAAAGCTTAGTATGGCTGATGTGGAAATCAGTTATTTGCCTGCTGATTTGATTGGTAACTCTAAATGTCCTCATGTTATTGTCACAAATGATCGGCAAGTGAAAAATTTGTTTGGATATTTTA
>JAHZTW010000001.1:211863888-212006923 GCA_020283515.1 Alliaria petiolata
CAGACATGGGCGGGGGAGGGGGGGGAGGGGGGGCACAATCCGTGAGAGGTGTGAAGCCTCGCTGGTAGGGGCGGTCGGGGCATTACAAGTGGTATCAGAGCCAATGAAAGTCAAACTGGCTCTGTCCTAGGAGACTGTCTTGGGGTTTGAGGGTTATAGTTCACACCGGCGAGATCAGAATTCGGGGACGAATTTCCGTTAAGTGAGGAGAATTGTAACGATACGGGCCCGACCCATTTGAATAAGTTTAAATGAATTGATTTGGCTACATATGTCATCAAAGTGCACTTACTTTTTCATGTCATTTACCTTGAGAGAACTCTAGAGTTAAGTGTGCTTATGCTGTAGTATGATTAGGATGGATAACCTTCCGGGAAGTACTCTGCGGAACCGTGTAAGTGAGGTCAAAATCACGGGAAAAGATCACGTGATGATTGCATGGACACGTAAATCAGTCTGCCGGGTCAACGAAAAAAATAACGCACAGGCTGTCGGACAGGGGCGGGAGGTCAACAGCCCGTGAGAGATGTGGGGCCTCGCTGGTAGGGGCGGTCGAAGCGTTACACTTCTCCTCCTGCAATTAGCATTCCCGGCCATTATCTCCTAGAGGATATAGAGAACCAGAACCAATTTGTTGTAAAGGTTAATGTGTTGTATTCATGGCTACCTTCTAAATGCAGCAGTTGTGGCCAACTAGGACATACAACATCTCATTGTCTTGGTGCTTATGGTACATATCTAGGACATGTTACGGGAGTTGCCTCCAACACAAAGGTTGACAATATGGTAACCTCTCCGCAGGATCCTTTTCAAGTTGATGATATTGTCTCAAATGTTGGAAACATCATTTATCCAAAAGCGAATCTCACTACTGTCGCCATAAATAATGGCTCAATAACATCTCTAGGGATCAATACTCCTATCTAGCGTACTTTGTGGTGATCGCTTACGCGTACATGGATCTAATGTAGGAGATCTTCTTTAGTGATTTGGTGTGTGACCAAAAATATATTTCAAAACCAGACGAAGGGTCACTTACCTTGTAAGCTGGCGAGAGCCCTTTCTTTATGGTCAACTGCTCTCGAGTTCTCCCTCGTCCTGCCCCATTTCTTTAGCTTTGCCTCCTCCTTTCTACGGAGGCTACATCATGACTTTGCCCATATAATGCGGTCCTGCTCTTTCGACTTGTCCCATCATTCATCATTAGCGGGGAGTTGGTGGTCGAGCCTTTGAGTATGGTTGCCTATACTTGTGGTGCTCTGGATGGCTTTGCGGTATTGCGCGTCCCTCTCGATCAGTCATTGCATGTAGTTCTTTTCCTAGGGATAAATGAGTTTTATGCGGGGTTTATACTAACGTGTCATCACAACAATAAAATATTTTCCTATATATTTTTAATATTTTTTATAATTTTAATTTATAAAGTCAAAAATTTATACTAAATATAAATGTTAATTTTATTTAATAATTAAAACTGAATTATATGTAAAATATCATTTATATTATATTTAAAAAAAATATATATATTGTACATATACATCGTATAAATGTCTATACTTACGTTCAAATATATAATCAGTGGCGTAGCCAGCTTGATGAGAGGAGGGTCAACTGGTCAAGTGACCCGTACAAAATCTATAAAATTTAGTTTGGAAGCTTATTTAAGTGTCATTGTTTTGGTAAATTGGTAAAAATCTCTCTTTTTGACTCCTACGACGAGTTGAAATCTGAAATATATCTTTTTCAATTAAATTAAATTAGTTAATTATAGAAATTGTATATTCTATTTCTGTATATATGTTTAGCGTATTTCTCTTTCTTTTGTTATCAACCGGCAATTATGCAATAATACTAGGTGTTATTATTGAAAAAAACAATTATTTATATATATATAGATTTTACTTTGGACAAGAAAAAGATGATGATATGTTCTGATTTTTTTTATGGTATTTATTTAGGAAGAGTCGTAAGTTCTCTTATTATTATTTTTACTCTGTCACTTCGAGGAGGAAAAGTAAAATGATATGCGTAGCATCCGCTATCAGAAATTCTGATTATGGTCGAGCGGGTCATTAGGATGACCGTTGTAAATACGATTTGAGTCGAATGAGGTTCGACTGTCCATGAGAAAGTGTATGTACCGTGACTGTGTCCGTGAAGTTATGAATTGTACCGTGGCTATAGCCGAGTAAACTGTGAAACTGCCGAGAAAATGAACTAAGTGTCGAGAGGAAAAGGGCTGGGCCCGTAGACCGTGAGTTTGGTCGGCCAAGTAGAGCTTTCCGTGTGGGAAAAAGATTTCTCGCGAGTTAGTCGAGCTGTTCGCGAGTTTAGTTGAGCGGTTCAGGATTTAGTCGAGAGAAAGTGGGATCCGTCCGGTTTAAGTCGAGAGAACTTAATATGGACCGACTATAACCGAGAGAAAACCAAAACACATCGGATAAGTCTTGATCAGACGATTTATTTTTAGGGTTTCGTGTATATAAGTGAGTTTTAAGGATTTATCTCGGGGCAGCCGCGTGGGGAAGAGTTTTTACTCGAGAGTTCTAAGTTCCCCGAGAGAATTATGTGCTTCCGAGAGATCGTGAAATCCGTGTGGTTTCTACGAATTCTGCCCATGATAATCGACCTGGAATTGGCGATTTACCGAGGGAAGGATCAAGGTTGTCCGAGAAATTCCGTCTGGATCGTGGGTTACCGAGGGTTTAAGGAGTTAACCCGAGCGATAGGAGAGAATCGCGACTGCAGCCGAGAAATTGTCCGAGCGATTCTGACTGTTATCGTGAGATCGCGTGTTCTGTTGAGTTTCTGTCGATTCCAGTCGAGATAATCGATCTGAAATAAGTGATTTACCGAGGGTAGGCACGATTGTAGTCGAGGAATTCTGCCTGGATCGAGCGGTCCAAGAGATTGTCCGATCGATCCGTTTCCGAGAGGAAGGAGATTTCGTCGAGAGGAATCCGAGTTATTCGAGAGATCGTGCGATCCGTTCTGTTTCTGTGAGTTTTATCTGAGTTAATCGACCGGGAGTGGGCGATTTACCGAGAGAATGATCGAGTTATCCGAGAGATTCTGATCGGGCGAGGCGATATCCGAGCGATAGTCGAGGCGAGGCGACTGCATCCGAGAGACGAGTGACTGTCACTGAGAGATGGTCCGAAGAATCTGGTTTCACCGTGAGATAGCCAGGAGATCTCACTGTGTATCTGAGAGTTTTCCGAGCAATCCGGGAGTATCCGGGGAAATACGACTGTGGCTATGCGATAGCCGAGGATAGTCGAACGTATCTGCAAGATAGTCAAGGAACCCGACTATAGCCGAGTGGGATAGTCGAGTAGTTCGGCGATATCCGAGAGAAAGCTGACTGGCGATCAGGTTTGATCGTGACGTGAGTGTCTGGCGATCAGTGTGGATCGTGTCTGGCGATCAGTGTAGATCGTGTCTGCCGATCGGGTGGATCGTGTCTGGTCATGCAAGGGATCAGGGATCCGAGCCGTCTCTCTTCTGTACTTGGTCTTGTGGTGATGGTTGGTTGAGTGACTATGTACGGGGGGGGGGGGAGATGTGCTTCGTGGGTGGCCGACATCGTGGCTGAGACCATTGGAGCGTGTAGCAGTGCATCCGAGTCTGAGAATGGCCAAGGTATTTACTAAGCCGAAACATGTATTAATTATTCTGACTGCGTAGTTTGTTGGATAGTCGATGGAATGGACTGAGTTAAGTTGTTAGATGGAAGGAATGTGTTAAACCTCATCTAGGATATCGGTTAGAAAGACAAAAAATTCATGTGGTTCAGCTGCTGGTTAGGAAAATCGGGACGGGGTCTGACAATATGTCTAGGGCTACTATCTCCGCCGCTGATGCCGATATCACAAAGTTTGGAGATTCGCCGGAGTTATCTCCACCGCTGAAGAAGCCAAAGACAGATCCGTTGGCGGAGTTGAAAACGGAGGTCCCACCAGTAAGACGAGTTTCGCACAAGAGATCGGAAGGATTCGGAGTATTGGAGACAACGAAAGTTGTTTCTAGAACAATTTGAAAGTAGCGAGGTAATATCCCTTTGATTTATGTAGATCCTTCTATCAATCGATTTTTCTGGATTTTGTATGCTAACCCACCAATTCGATTTTGTATGATTTTAAGGGTTATGATTTGGACTGGGACATGTTTGAGTACAGCTACGCTCCCATGAAATTCGAGTGGGGATTCGAATTCGATGTTGAGCTTAGCAATGACGAGTTGATGAAGTTGCTTATAAAGACAGCCATCGACGAATTCAACGATAAATGTGTATGTCAGAGATGAGCTTTCTCTTCTCAATCCTATCTTCTAATACTTCTTGTCTTTTTATTGAAATTCTAATCTTTACTGTTCATTCTCTCGCAGGGACCACAACTTGAGTTTGTCAAGTATGTGAGTGCAAATGTAATGGGCGTCCAAGGTTTTTACTTTTATATAACATTATGGGCCAAATATGTTTCCTCACCGGATCCAATGCCATAACTTTACTGAACAAAGGTGCGCAAATGTGGTGATGAGATCGATGTTGTTGAATTCAAACTAAGGCCAACAGGCCGAACACAAGAATGTTGATGAGGTACACTTTTCTAGAGTTGAATCTGTTTATCCGTTTTGTCTCTCTTGTTGTTAAAAAGGGTTAACTTTTACTCTTTGGATGCATTTAGGTGATGACTTCAATTCCTCCTTGGGCTTCTTCCTCAGTCTCTCTATCTTCAACATTTTGCTTCTTCAATAACCTTATTTTCATGTCCTTATCTAAGTAATCGTGTTGAGACTTTTTATGTATCTATGGGTCTTTGTAACTTAAAACGGTTCTATTTTGAGTAGTTGTATTATCCAAATCTGTAACGACAGTAGTCATAAATTAAATTGCAATCCTGTTAGAAATGTGAAGTGATTGTACTAATTGTGATGATGATAAACGAAATCTTGTACCCTCTTCTTGTTGCTTAACGTATGACCAGTTTAAAAGGCCTCTGGTCCTGGTATAGACTGGTTGAGAGAGAAACCCTCCAAAGCAAGAATGAAACACACCAAAATTGTGTGAGATCTTTTTGTATCGGCTAAAAAGCTCTCATGACATTCTCACGAAAAGCATTATGTACATCTTCATGGATTGAACGTTGTGTATTTATGTTGCTGCATTAGTTTCTTTCTCAATGATGATTGAGTTTATTAGATAAAAGCATGATTTTATAAAGACATTGCCGTGTAAAGTTTCACTCAGGAAAGGAAAACTAAGAAACACAAACAGAGAGCCAGCAGGCTTGTACTTTGAAATTACCTCGTCATTCCCACTCAGAACAACATCAAATCAAAAGCCAGTGATAATGGCCATTGCTTGAAATTTCAAACGAGTAAGATGATCAGTGGAGAAGTTGGTTGATTCAGTAGAGGCTGACGTGGAGCCGGGATACTCTTGTTTTTTAGAGTCTTTGCTAGTTTGTTTGTAGTTCATGCTTCTGTTGTTTTTACTTTAAAATTGAGTGAAAGGGAAACGATAGTCTTGAGGCAAATCTCATGATCCGATTACTTTTGAGTTCTAACTAGAAACAAATATTGTTGGCTCGCTTTGCCAACTTTGTATGTACTCAAAATGGAGTCTAGCATGTTTTGGATAAAGTTGTTTAGCCAAGTGCATCAAGGAGGCAGTACACATCACATAAAACATAATTACACACCATTCAAGTCGTCTTCAAACTACAATACACACATGGATATGTTTCTGGTCTGGAAAATAAACGTGATGGGCCAAACAACTTGTTTCAAGAGAAACCAAAACCAGGTGTCGGCTGACTCAGGGAAGTTTCGTAGGAATCAGCAGGTTCCTAAACCTTTTCCTCGCCTAAGACTAACACTTGACCCTTGTACAGTTGGCTTAACAGAACCATAACAAACTTTGTTTCAAATGTGATGAAAAATATTTCAGAGGACATGTTAGATGGAAATTTTGGACACCGTGGAGAATGATAGTGAAGACGGATGTTAGGAACCGATATCTCAGGGTGTTAAGAATATTCGATTACTCTTGGGCTCTTCATATTCAAAGTTGTAATCGCTTTTTTATGTGAATCAATCAAACGAGATAGAGGCTAAGAGCGAAACCAAGAGATCTAGTCATCATCATTCTTAACATAAGGGTTCAAATCATAAGCGTTAATCCAACCCACAAATAAATATACTAAAACAGGTCTTTTTTATAATCAAGAGAAACAGAATTAAACAGATAATCATGTCGCCGGCTCAAAGACTCTCTACTTCTTTTTCTTCTGTGGATACACCTTTTTCTCTGCATAGTAACCTTTCACGAACAATGATCGTCTCCCTCTTATATGTTTTCGATGAAGTAGACCGAAACCTTCTAATCCCCAACTTCTTCCCCCACTGTTTTGTATTATCCAGTAGTACTTTCCATGCTCATCGACTCAAAAGCCCCACAAGTAGAATTGCATGCAACTGTGGACCATGTCCTTCATTGGGTCTGTAAATACCCTATTTGTCAAACAACAATAAGAAAAACAATTAATCAAGGCCTCACAATTTACATAACACAAATATTTGTACTTAAAAATACACTTACCTCTCTGTGTAAATGGAAAATGGACCACAACGGCACAATCCCAACCACGGGATGTTTCCACACCAATTTCGCTAGTTCTACATCATCAACGGTCTTGATGACAACAAAACGATCGATTCTCTCAGTCTTGGGCTAAAAAAAATGTAAAACAGTTTTTATTTATATTGTTAACAAAACATGAACCATATGAAAAGAAGAAAGTAAAAGTAATAATATACTTACATTCTCATGGACACAAGTTTTTTTGGCGCATTTGTATGAACATTCAGCTTCATCCAATATGTCATTTTCTTTAACAAAATTTCCAATGTCGTGATTGTGTTCCAGTCCAAGTGACCCAATTTTCACGTTGTTTATGAGATGTTAAATTGAATGTAACAGTTTTTATTTATATTATTAACAAAACATGAACCATGTAAAAAAAAAAAAGGAAAAGTAATAATATACTTACATTCTCATGGACACAAGTTTATTTGCGCGTGTGTATGAACATTCATCTTCATCCAATATGTCATTTTCTTCAACAAAATCTCCAATGTTTTGGCTGTGTTCCAGTGCAAGTGACCCAATTTTCACGTTGTTTACGAGATGTTGAATTGAATGTAACAGTTTTTATTTATATTATTAACAAAACATGAACCATATAAAAAGAAGAAAGTAAAAGTAATAATATACTTACATTCTCATGGACACGAGTTTTTTTGGCGCGTGTGTATCAACATTCAGATTCATCCAATATGCCATTTTCTTCAACAAAATCTCCAATGTCTTGACTGTGTTCCAGTCCAAGTGACCCAATTTTTACGTTGTTTATGAGATGTTGAATTGAATGTAACAATTTTTATTTATATTATTAACAAAAAATGAACCATATAAAAAGAATAAAGTAAAAGTAATAATATACTTACATTCTCATGGACAAAAGTTTTTTTGGCGGTAAGTATGAACATTCAGCTTCATCCAATAGGCCATTTTCTTCAACAAAATCTTTAATGTCTTGAGTGTGTTCTAGTCCAAGTGACCCAATTTTCACGTTGTTTATGAGATGTTGAATTGAATGTAACAGTTTTATTTTTATTATTAACAAAACATGAACCATATAAAAAGAAGAAAGTAAAAATAATAATATACTTACATTCTCATGGACAAATGTTTTTTTGGCGCGTGTTTATGAACATTCAGCTTCATCCAATAGGCCATTTTTTCAACAAAATCTCCAATGTCTTGACTGTGTTCTAGTCCGAGTGACTTAATTTTCACATTGTTTATGAGATGTTGAATTGAATGTAACAGTTTTTATTTATATTATTAACAAAACATGAACCATATAAAAAGAAGAATCTAAAAGTAATAATACACTTACATTTTCATGGACACAAGTTTTTTTGGCGCGTGCGTATGAACATTCAGCTTCATCCAATATGCCATTTTCTTCAAGAAAATCTCTAATGTCTTGATTAGGCCTGGGCATTCGGGTACCCGTTCGAGTTCGGGTCGGTTCTTTTTGGGTTCGGGTATTTCGGTTCTTGAGAATAAAACCCATTCGGATATTTTGCTTTTTTGTTCGGGTTTGGTTCGGTTCCGTTCGGGTCCGGATCGATTCCGGATATCCAAATAATCTAAAATTTATCTAAAATAATTAAAATTTGATAAATATAACTAAAAGTTTTCAAATATTTTGAGTATTTTAGTTACTTTATTCTAAACATAATTAATATATTTGGTTTATAATTGCAATTTTGAGTATTTAAGTTAATATATAATTATATTTTGGGTATTTCACGTACCCATTCGGTTTCCGGTTCGGTTCCGGTTCGGTTCCGGGTTTTCGGATATAGAAGTATAGGACCCATTCGGATATTTAGGTCGGTTCCAATTCGGTTCGGTTCCTTCTAATTCGGTTCGGTTCGATTCGGTTTTTCGGGTCCGGTTTTTATGCCCAGGCGTAGTCTTGACTATGTTTTAGTCCAAGTGACCCAATTTTCACGTTGTTTATGAGATATTGAATTGAAAATAATTTTTGCTGTTCGAGCCTTTTGCCGATGTTAAATAGTGCTTCCACCGCTCGAACAAATGCTATCGCCCAACATATCACTATAAAGAGAAATCAATTTTTGGTTAATAACAAACATAATAAAATTATTGATATATTCAATGTGATGAATTTATAACTTACTGTTTTTTTTTTTGCTTGAGCACATTACTTATAATTCCAAATAGTCTCTCCAATCTCAATTCAGAGGGCAGTCCTAAGCCATAATTAAACATTTCATAATTAATTTAAAATAAACCATATTACAGTAGAATAAATCTAGGAAATAAATTTTGTACTTAACAAAATTAAAATAAAAACTCATGTTTTCATCATCAGAATTTTTAATCCTTTTTCTTGATTTTTTTCTCATCTTCCTAGAAACATCCGGGCCTATTTAATTCATGAAAAAAAAAATTAATTTTCAAATATATCACACATATTAAGTAAATACCATGTATTTTCTGTTTCTAGGCATTTCTTCTTCAATAATTTCTTCCTCGACAATTTATTTTCCCTTCCCTTTGTTCTATTTAAACAAAAAATAAAGTGATGTGAACTTAAGAAAACCAAAATATCTATAATATTTCGTACCTTCTTTCTGTCTTATTTGTCACTTCTTTTCCCTCCTATATTCATTTTTCTGAAATCTGTTTTTAACCCCAAAAAAAAAAAATGTTCTTAGATATTTTATATTATAACGAAACGATCTAACCTGAATAAAAAAGTACATTTCTTTGTTTTTGATAAACAAGTTTCCTAGATCTTTTGTTACAATAAAAAAAAAAGACATCCTTCTTATAGTTATAAATAATAACTTGAAGAACATTCATAAATTGATGAGAGTTTAACGGGAAAAAAAAACCTAAAAATTTTAGGGGAAATTGAAAATAAAGGATAGTTTTTTGGTATCTTTGTGAATCTAATCCTTTGGTAAATTAACCATTCATAATAACTAAATTAACCTTTATTTACCATATTTTATATTTTATTATTTTTATAATTAAATATATTTAAGATATAAAAAGATATTATTCTCCTTCCTACTTTCTAAAACACGTTATCATCTTCTTCTCTCAAACACCGATCTCTTTTAATCACCATCATACTTCTTTTTTTTCTAAAAGTTGAACAACGACATCATATTCTCTTCAATTAGGTATCAATTTACAAGTTATTCGGTTATATATTTGTTCCATTGATATATCTCTATCGCTTATTGTAATCTTATGTAAAGTCATTATCTCAACAGAGATCTACCACTCTACGAGACATATTCATCTTTGATCATCCAAAACTAGATAAGAAGGTTAGTTAATCCTAACATTATATACAATATCAATTCTATTTAGTTTACTATTCTGCCTTACTCTAATTCTGTCTTCTTCTATACGTAATTATGAATTCGTTCTACATTGTGTAGATTTTAAATTTTTACTTTACGCAATCTAGGATATGTATTACATAAGTTAGAATTGTGTTTCGAATTACGCAATCTAGATGTGCATCCAGAATATGTATTACGTAAGTTAGAATCGTGTTACAAATTACGCAATCTAGATGGTATGCAGAATTTGTATTACGTAAGTTAGAATTCGTGTTGCGCAATCCAAAATTCGTATTACGTAAGTTAGAATCGTTTTCCAAATTACGCAATCAAGAATTCAGAATTCGTCTTCTACCTTATGCAATGTAGAATATATTAACATACCTATAATATTGAACGATATGTCTAACTTGATGAAATCTTAAATGTTACAGATCACTATGTTGCAAATTTACGTAACTTGTGGTGTATGGAGTTTGTATCGCAATAGTGATTGGATATTCACAATTGATAAGGAAAAGCGGGCTAGATTACTTACTTTGGAATCTAATACGAGTCTTGAAGAGCTAAAGTTGATGGTTTCCGAAGACTTTGGCATAAAGCTTAGTATGCCTGATGTGGAAATCAGTTATTTCCCTGCTGATTTGATTGGTAACTCCTGTTATTGTCACAAATGATCGGCAAGTGAAAATTTTGTTTGGATATTTTAGTAAGAAGACAGCCATACAGTTGTGTGTGACATTTAATGTTGCTGGTGAAGATCGAAGGAGTAATGTTAAGATTGATTTGAATAAGGAGCCACACGATTCAAGTGAAGTGGAAGAAAATGATCATCATAAGATTTGTAAGGATGATGCTCATATGCATAAATCATCTAAACGATGTGTGAATAATGCGAAATGGAACGACGATTTCAGAAGCGATCATCTTGATGCTGAAGTTGGTTGTGATGATGACTTACTTTGTAAAAGTAATGCTGATAGTGGAAAGAAAAATCATCGGTTAGTCGACTCTTTAAAGTAGGAGCAACATTACAAAAGCAAGGACGATTTAAAGTCTGCTTTGGAAATTTGTGCGATGAAGTATAATTTTGACTACAGGGTTACAAAATCAGATAAAAGATGGTGATGTGTACGTTGCACAGATAAAGTATGCAATTGAAGAGTGCGTGCGGAGTGTTTAGAGATGTCTACGTGTTTTCGCATCAATAAGTATGTGGGTGAACATACTTGTGCTCCTTCAAATAAAAGTAAATTCTCTAGGAAACCCTCAGAAAAACAATTGGTGATCTTATTGTGAACAGATATAAGGGTATGAAAGAAGGGCTTAGACCGAATGACATCATAAACATTATGCGTACAGAGCATGGATCAGAACTCTCTTATTCGCAAGCATGGGAGTCTCGTGAGTATGCTGTTAATGTTGTTAGAGGTATATCAGAGAAAAGTTTCAATAAAATACCAAGATACCTGCACATGCTACAAGAAGCTAATCCTGGTACGCATACTTGTTACGAATCTGATGCTGACGGAAGATTTAAATATCTTTTTATATCGTTTGGTCAAAGTATTAGAGGATTCTACAAGGCCATTCGAAAGGTCATTGTGGTTGATGGGACATTTTTGAAGAGTAAGTACAAAGGAGTTCTACTTGTTGCCACAGCAGTAGATGGTAACTCTAATTTGTATCCAATTGCATTCGGGGTTGTTGATTCTGAGAATGATTGTGCATGGGAATGGTTTTTTAGGCAATTAAAGATTGTTATAGCAGACGAGGAAGGTTTATCTTTTGTGTCTGATAGACATGCCTCCATTTCTAAGTTACTTGGTATAGTTTACCCGTTGGCTAAGCATGGCATTTGCATCCACCACTTGTTGAATAATGTGGCAACATATTTTAAGGCAAAAGGTTTGACGGGTTTGGTTGCATTGGCTTCAAAAGCATATACAGTTGCTGATTTTGAGGAGAAGTTCGAGCAAATTTGCAGAATTAATCCGCTTGTTGAAAAATATCTAGAGGATGCTGATATAAGAAAGTGGGCTCGTTGTCATTTTCCGGGATACAGATTTGACATTAACACCACTAACCCCGCTGAATCGATAGATTCAGCGTTGAAATCACCCAGAGAGTATCCCATAATTCCTTTGTTGGACAGCATTAGAGAAATGTTAACACGATGGTTTTATGAGCATAAAGCATTGAGTTCAAAGCATGAGGACCCTTTAACCGCTAAAGTGGAGATAAAGGTTGATTGAAGGATTGGCAAAGCTAAAACATTGATAGCTTTTCCGATTTCCATTGATTGATTTCTGGTTAAAGGTGACAAGTTCGACTACCTTGTTGACTTGGAAAGAAGAACGTGTTCATGTGGGAAGTTTAACATAGGAAAAATTCCTTGTAGACACGCCATAAAAGGTGCTTATGCTAGAGGCAAGAAACTACGCTCACTCGCCGATGAAGTGTATAGCACTAATGCATGGAGAACAGCTTATGAGGAAAGCATTAATCCAATAGCTATTCCTGAAAATGAATGGCGCGTCCCACACAATGTTGAAGAGTCCCAAGTTCTACCACCTGAAACACGAAGTCGGCCTGGTAGACGTAGAAAAAGAAGATATGAAACAGTTGAAGACAAAATTAGATCATCACAAGGATCACAGGGGTCTAAGAGGCATAAGTGCAGTCGGTGTGGTATTGCAGGACACAACAGAGCCAGATGCGATATTGTGATATAAACAAGGTTTGTGATTTGAATTCACCTCGTATATTTAAATCCAAGTTTGGCTGATTCATTTTGAATATCTGATATCACTCTTGATTTTTCAATCCATTTCCCTTTTGATTTACAGTTTGGCACAAGCTTGAGGAAGAGAATGAAGAATTTTTCAAGGCTTATTATCTTATGATCATGATGAAAAACCAGATTTAGAATTCAACAACCTTGAGAGCAGGTTCACCACGTGCTGCTGCATATGCTTGAATTTTTTGTTCTTTACGAGTACCCTCTGGAGTTTTTGTCACATCATTCTTTTTTTTTTCTGCATGACAACTTTGGTGTTGACAATTTTCAACTATATACTTCTGGGTTTAGTTTATGTGCTTTAGTTTATGCTAATAAGTAATAATCTTGTCTTGTCTTTACACAATCATATGATGTTGCGTACACAATGAGAGGAGAAAAACGTAGAGGAAACATTAAGACGAAACTAAAAGTATAAGTCAATGGATTTGAATTAAAAAAACATACTTTATTTGTTCACTCAATAACTAAAAAATTCTTTTCAAACTTCGGAGGTTCATACTTTGACATTCGCTCAATTAATATGGGATCTGATGCACCTTGCCATAGATCAACCGCAATCTTCATCCTCGCCTCCATAATATTCTCATCGTCAATCAAAGTCATGTCTAAGCCATGTAGGTGACACTCAATGAATTTGAGTGCAAATACTCCACAATCACAGTTTGATTTATTAATGTTAGGCTTCACACGTGCATGGATAACATTATATGGAGTCACGTACAGTTGTTTTGCAAGATATGCTGGCTGAACTGCCTTGACGATGCGAGGGATGATGATTTTGAATGGTTCCACATGTCTTGCATTGTTCCTCGAATAACAATCGAAGACTTCAATTGTTCTTTGATTGACATTGATGCACAATGATATCCAATGGTAATTATTGACAAATACTGGAGCGTAGATACGGTCGACATCTAACGCCCATTTCAATCCCGTCTTTCCAAGAGAAGGAAGATCAACATTGACGTAATCTAGACTAAAACCCACCCACTTGTATGCTCGACCTTGTGTCGTGAAGTCGTTGTATATAGCTAAGATTCGGCTACTAAATAGGCTGTCCATGAATGCAACGCGGTCCGGAATCCATCGGCGTAATGATGTATTCTCTAGGAATAAGTACATAACAGCATCAATTTCCTAACAAAGATGTAGACGTTATAAAAATGCATTTATTTGGAAAAGTTTAAACGTTTTTAATTGAGTAAAAAAAAGTCACCTGGTTCCACAACCACTGTTTCCGTCCCATGACTCGACCAAGTAATATCGCATCGATAACAGCTGGACCAAACTTCAAAGATACCAAACTTCAAAGATCTAATTATATAAAACAATAAACATTCAATTATTTGGTACACAAAAATACAATAATTTTATGAGAAGTTATTGATTTACTTACTCGTGCTTCATAGAAAAGTGCATGAAACCTTCGAACGTTTTCTGGGAACAAACACCAATGGGGAATCTGTGTTTTTTATAATCTATCACTTCTTGATCGGTAAACAGTTTGTATGTCTTGTTATCACCTTTAGAAAGAGTATGCGGTTCTGGATCTTCAACTGTAACTTTGCTCATTAAATCTTTTGTAAAAATCGTCTTCTCTGATTTACTGATTGGTTCCTTGTCATCGTATCTCTGTGTAGGAAACCCGCTTACTATTGTGTCTTGCGAGAGAGATCCTATTTTGTTTTGTAAGTACTCTTGTGTACTCAAATGTGGGTCAATTTCAGAATACTGGCTCAAAAACACATCATTTAGACTCATAGATACATTAGTAGGTACTCCATCTCTGTTTTTAACCTGGTAATTACAAAAAATGAGACCACAAAATTAACAACAAATTTATACATAACAAAATAGACAAAAGTAATACATTGAACGATTCCAACGTTATACATAACAAAAAAAAAAAAAAAAATGCTTCCTAATTACCCAATAATTTTACATAACAAAATAGACGAAAGTTACAAAACACTAAATGTACATTACAATTTCTGACGTTATACATAACAAAAAGAAATAGGTTACAAACAATAAACAAACATAATAGCTTCCCACATAATTAACTATCCTACAAACTTAAACAAACAGAACATAAGTGAACACCAACCATATGAAACAGTATCTCAAAGAGGATGGAGAGAAGAGTTTTTTTTCTTACTTACCCCAGCTTGATGTTGGGAATCAATAGCACTGGAGACTTTCGATGTTGTGGTAGTGTCAACGTTTCTTGTAAACCAAGCAGAGAGTAAATTCTTTAATTCTGAGAACTCACTCTCTAATTTTTCCAACCGCTCATCAATGTTCTTCAGAAATTTATCTCCGAAGCTAGTGAAAGAAGCATTGATAATCCTTTCAATGAAAGATTTCATGTCTTCGTTGAGATCTTCATGAGTTCCTGCTGCTCGTTGGCATAATAACTTCTTTTTCCGTTTCTCTGCACCATGATCACCTCGCTTTCTCTTATCTCTCATAGTTTCAGAAGCTTCGATGGCTTCATCAACTTCATTTGTATCTGCACTCTCTTCTTGATGAGCCTCATCATCAACTTTTACTTCATCTTGCTCATTTGGAACGTCAATAGTCTGAACAGTTTCCCAAATATGTTCTCCAAAATCATTTCCTTTTCTGATTGTAATATTCAATTTGGATACTCCAGCATCTCGAATTTCATCAGACCATAAAAAAATATGCTGCCTCATAAATATCAAAATTCCCAGTGGACGAGATGTATGGGTAGAGAGTATCCTATCATAAGAGAGCATATTAGTTTAAGGCAAAGTAGAAGAGTTTATAAATATGTGGAAAAATAATCCATTATGATCGTGGTTTCTACCTAGGAAGAATTAGTGGAAACGAATAGAAAACTACATAACTATAGATATATAAAAGCAATTGCGAAAAATGAAAAAAAAAAAAAAAACAGATGGACAAATTACATGTAAGGTATGGTGTAAAGGACAAAAACTTACATTTTTTTAGAATGTTTTCTCGAGATCAATTATGTCTTCGTATGATACTCTTCCAGCACCTTTCCAATTTGAACATCGAGGACCTTCAACAAGATCTTTTTTTATTTTTCTTCCCAACATATTTCCAATGACTGGAATTGCTTACATAACCCATATTTGAAATGCGTAAGAGAATCCATCCAAAACATAGCTATTCGGTCTCGTCAGTTTTGCTCGGGACTTGATGAAAGATTTAAGAAGAAGATTAAATGCTTCACGACCCCATGGATAACTCTGAACCTTATCAATGTCCATGACCAGCCTGATGTAATCGTGTGAGATATCTGTCTTCTCATCCCTTGCCATTACCAATCCCGCTATTACACAAATGTACACAAGCCGGATTTTATCCACATGTTTCCATTTTCTAACACGTACAAGGTGTTCATCAATCAATGTCTTGATGGTAATGATTTCTTTTCTTTTTAGCAGGTTACTCCAGAATCCATTATCATATTCGATGTTGCCTACATCACTGATATCATAATCCACCTTGCAGTTTAGACCCGTAACTGCGTGAAACTCTTGCAGTGAAAATCTCAGCGGTTTCCCTCCAAACACACACCAAAACTCATGCTTTTTCTCAACAACCAATTGCCTACACATCATGCTGTGTATCAGACGAGCTGAATATCCTAGACGATTCTCATGTAAATCAAGAATAGATGCAAACACAGGGTCTTTCTTCACTTCGTTGTACTCAGATGGTAGAGCCTTCTTTACTTTACTCATAAGGGACATTTTGCAACTATTATTTATATGTTTCACTTGTGGTTCATATCCAGCCCTAAAAAATCTCTTTGGAAACTCATCTTCCATGCCTATATATAATAACAAGCTGAATTAATATTATAAAACGATTTAACGATTTTGAAAATTTTCAGAACATAAATTCAATCACACAACCAAATGCGGAAATAGGAACATGGGTTATTAGGACAAAAAAATAATTACAATAGTCAAATCGACTCTATGTGTACATAACTGAGAACCATTTTTGTCTACACGATTACTATGCAAATCACCAAAGAAAACAAGTTCCAGACTCTCGAGTCTTAAACTTGTGTGTCACTGAAAACCACTTATGTATATTATTTACAATACTACAAAGTAATCAATAATCTAAAGTACAACGGTTGAAATCAATCCACAACTAAAGTAATCAGAATAGGTCGACCTCAATTACAGACCTGGTGTACCGAAACAATCTATGGAAGCAAAAACGTACACACACACACACACACCAAAAATGGCGAGAAACGGATCAAAAGCCATTCTCCAGAATCTACAACAACAATCCCAAAACAATAGAAGAGAAACGAAAGCAATGTCCATGGCTTAAAAGAGTTAACTTAACTGCACCCAAAAAAGAATTATCCGAATCCGAACTAAACACCACGGGGGAATAAACAAAGATGGCAAACAATTAGCTCCTAAATTCAGAGATCCTAAACCTGGCCGCCTCAAGAACAATTAAAAAAACCCTAATACATAGCCTATAAAACTACAAAAAAAAAACTCACCAGATGAGAATCGAGATTCAAATTGCTGGTTTGGGAATTGTTCAGAATTTGATTGATTCACTCCTCCTTAAAGAATCTTCCCGTGTTGTGCTGAAAAGTGAGTAAATATAATTGTGAATGTGCTGAAATTTGAATTAATTTGTATCCCAAAATCAAATTGAGTAGATTAACATGATGGAATAATGTTAAAGAAGAACAAGATTATGGAAAGGAGAAAGGAGAAAGTACAAAGGAGAAGAAGAAGAAGAAGAAGGCGGCGACGGGAGGAAGAAGATGAATTTTTAGGATTTTTTTCTTCTTACCGAGAAAGAAGAAGACTTATCTGATTTTTTTTATCAATTTTGTTTTATATAATTAATGTGGGTAAATTAGGTATTTTCTCTTAATCAAAGGTGTAGTGTCACGAACCTATATCTTAAAAGATTAGATTCACAAAGATACAAAAAAACTATCCTATATTTTCAATTTCCCCAAAATTTTACAACAACAAAAAATAAATGGGAAATCGAATTTTTTTGTTAAAGGAATTGGAATTTTGAGAAACGAAATTTCAGAACTTTGCACCCAAAAAAAAAAAAAAAATTCAGAACTTTGATAACTAAAAACAATAGAAAAGACAATGGTGAACTTTGAAGATAACCAATTAGTTTCTTAGATCTTTCATATCATAACAAAAATGTCAAACCTGAAACAAAAACTAGAGTCTTTTGATCTTCATAAAAATTTTACTAGTATTTTGCTCCATAAACAAGATAGAGAGAGGGAAAATAAAATACAGAGACAAGTGTTGGAATGAGAGAGAGAAAAAAAAATACAGAGAGAAGTGTTGGCTCTGAAGGTTTATAGACCAATCAATAATCGAAAGGAAGCTGGTTCTCAGCTTTAGTGTACCGGGAACTCTGTTTGGTACGAGAATTCACTATCGGTGTACATGTGTCTCTCTCTTAGGGGTTAAGTGTGCGAGTCACACGTGCTAAGTGTTTAGCTAACCCGAGCTAGTATAAAGCTCAGATCTCATGGTGTAATGTAAGAATGGAATCCACCAATCTTACAAAACACAGTCTCAAGACCTACAACTTGAATGGAAGATGATTGAAGGTAGAAATGGGGGCTAAGTGTTGCTGAATGATTCCACAAACAGCATTTGAACAAGACAATTTGATTCCACAAGTAATCTAGACAATAAGGGATCGATGGCACCACAGAGAGTATGGAAGGATCTCTGATACAGCAGGGGCGCTTGAAGCTTTGGTGAATCCACACACAAAGGTTCAAAGCAAAAGTTTCTCTCAAGACTTTACTTGGGAAAGAACTGCGTTATTTTATTAATCAAAGGCAAAAACTAACGATTACAAGGCTGTAAGGGGACCTTATAAACTGGTCCTATCAGCTATGACCTAATTTGGTCGACACAAATGAAAGAAAAGACTCAAAACAACAGTACTTGTAAAAACAAACAACAAAGCGTTCAAAGTACAGAGAAAGGAAAATTTTCTAAAATAAAAAGAAAACTATTTACGTTAATGTCGTCCTTGCTGTGGCTCGACCAGTGGTCCATTGAAGCTCTAATTACCACTGTGACATTGTAGATTACTTGCACAAATTCATAATAAATAATACTTACCTGGTTTGTGCTCGGATAGCCTGGTTTTGAAGCTGGAGTCTTCAAGGCTGATATTGATCCGTCCAGCTTGAAGTCTTTGATGAATTCTTCTTCTTTAAGTCCATTGAAGTCGAAATAGTTGAGATCTTCAAGTGTTTNTCCGTCCAGCTTGAAGTCTTTGATGAATTCTTCTTCTTTAAGTCCATTGAAGTCGAAATAGTTGAGATCTTCAAGTGTTTCCTCGTTCTTAGCTTTAAAATCTTCTTCTTGCTCCATTTGTCTTTTATGGGCTTCATAGCTTGTTTTGGCGATATCTTGAAATTCCGATGTGATCTCTAGGAGATTCTTGATGTTTTGAACTTCATTTCCTGTCAAGTAAACAGTCTTACCTTGTTTGGGTCGAGACTGGGCTTTCTTGATGCTCAGAAGTGTGAAATCCATCTTTAAGTCTATTTTAGAAGCATCGGGATATGTCATTGTGGCTCCTTTGGTATGGGGTACTTGATATTGATGGTTGCTTGATCTGGTGTAATATTTGGGTATTACACCATACTCTCCCTCTTCAAAAAGTTTTGTCCTCAAAACTGTTTGACTTGTATCAAAAGAAAGCAAGTTAGGTTTCATTCTCTTTTGGGAGTTTAGATAATTACCTTGAGTTTGATGTTTTCGAGAGTGCTGGTATGAGTCTGTTGGTTTCTCCATGATCCGAATGGAACACGTGAGTCCCTTCTCTTTTATTTGGACCATTGATGCATCACCTCTAGTAAAATCTTCTTTTTCACTTCTGGTTTCTTTTTTAGGCTTGCCTCTGGTGTGATTTGGTTTGTGGGAATCCGGTGGTTCTTCCTTTATTAGCAAAGAAACAATGACACCACGTTCTGGTCTCTCGGAAACTTTCTTTGTAATTCATGTACCTGTTTCATCATCTCTTGACAAAGATAAGTGCATTATACTAGCATGGGAAGGTTTAAAATTCAAGTCAACATTTTCTCCAATTACTTTAGATTTTTCTTTCTCTAGTTGATATATCATTGTTTTTACCCGTTTTTGGACCATGATATAAGTCTTTTTATAGAGTCTTTTGGTACTTTCAGAGTCCTATTAGAGTCTTTACAGGATAGAGTGCAAATGGAGCTTAAAAGGAGATTCTGAAGCTTTATGGAGCATTTTAGAGAAGCAGCCGAAGTGATGAAGTCGGACCTGATTTACACGCAGGGTGTCGATCGACACTAACCCTTGGTGTCGATCGACACCAATTTAGTGTCGATCGACACCAATAAAGCCGACCAAAGCTGCACAACTTCCATCAGAAAAAGGAAATCAACCCAAGTTTGAAGAAATTACAAGACTGCCCCTGATGAAAATCTTCCTCTATAAATAGTTTTCAGGCATTGTTTAGCCATTCACCTTATCATAATTTTCTGTTTTTGAGACTTAGAGAGAGATTGATCCTGAGCTTTTGGGGAGACAATTCTATCTCATCTGAGCCAGATTTCGAACCCCTGTATCATTCTCTATTCTTTTTATGCAATTTATTTCAGGCATGATTTGTGTTTTCATCTCTATGTCTGAGTAGTTTGCTAGTTAGGTTAGGGAGATTTAGGGTTGATGATGAGTTTGTAGAATCATTAGGTTGTTAGGAAAATCAATTGGATCTTCATCTTGATTTGTGCTTATATTGATTTCTTACTTGATCACTTAGAAATCAAACCCTAGGTTGTTTAATAGATGCGAGAGCATTATTGATAACTTGACCTAATCATAGATGAGCAAAATATCTATTCGCAAAGAGATTTGGTTTAGGTATTTTGTGAACAATCGAACCTGTTTTTAATGCTTGCCTCAATTGTTTGAATTCGCAAAGAGATTTGGTTTTCATGAATTTAGGCATAGATAACTTCTGCAACGAGAGTTGATTAGTTTTAAACTAGTGTTTCGAGTTCTAGACGGATCTTCATAATTTCCTGACCATATAATATATGCATTCTCTGATTCATCCTGATAATCATCCTTGCCTAGCGCCTTAGTCTCCTGAATTTAAATCCACCTTTTAGTCTCGTTTACTGATCGTTTAATTGCTTAATTTAAATTTACTTTATTTGACCTAGCATAATCGAACTTAGAAAACCTTAGTGTAGCATCTACTTCTCTTGGGATTCGATACCCCTTATACTTCAATTGCATTTGCTCTGCACTTGCAGTAGTTTTATTTGGGTAAAACCTGAGCCCTATCAAGTTTTTGGCGCCGTTGCCGGGGAAGTAATAGCTGCCAAACGGAATCTAGTATTAGGATTTTTTACTAGGTTTTGTTTTTATTTTTGGTTACTAATTTAGTTTCTTACTTTTGTTTTTTTTCAGGTGCATGCTTAATCGCAGTACCAGGAGCAACAAGGACAAGGAACTAATTGCACTCAATCAGGAGCTCGGTCGTCCCGAACGTACGAAACGCAAATCTGTCCGAGTGTCGATCGACACCACTAGTAGCATCGATCGACACCCTTCGCAGACAGAGATGGCTGAGCCTGTGATTATGATTCGCGATGAGGCTAGCAATTTCGTAGACCTGGACGGAAATAAGAGAAACAATCGAGGCCAGAGACTTGACGATAATGGAGCTGTTATCGTCGAGCAAGCAGTACAAGCCGCACATGCAGACGTTGGACGCGGAAGAACACTAGGTGAATACAACCGACCAGACCAATTCTATGCTAATAAAGCTGCGATCCGTCCTCCTGCATTCCAGAGGAATGACTTCGAGCTGAAGCCTGCTTACTTCACGCTGGTGGCTCAACATTCCTTCCATGGTCTTCCTAATGAGCATCCCATGGACCACGTTGAGAGATTCGAGGATTTAGCTTCAAGCATCAAGGCTAATGGAGTATCCTATGATTATCTCTTCTGCAAGCTTTTCCCTTACTTGCTTGCTGGAGATGCATCATAATGGCTGAAGCAGGTTGTTCCAGGATCTTTGACCACTTGGGAAGAGACAAAGAATGCATTCTTATGCAACTTCTTTGATGATGCAAGATCAGAAGAGCTGAGGACAAAGATCACTGCATTCTCCCAAGGACCTACTGAAGCATTCAAGGCTTCTTGGGTGAGATTCAAAGCTTACCAAATAGATTGCCCACATCATGGTTTCAGCGAGCCGCAGCTGCTTGGTATCTTCTACTGAGGAATCGATTGGAGGTACCAGATGGCTTTAGATGCTGCAAGCAATAGCAACTTCAACACCAGATATCCAGACGACGCGATGGTGCTTATAGAGAATTTGGCCTTCTTGTAACAGCACCAAGAATGCAGATTTTGAGAGAAGACAACACGCTGGAGTGAATGGACGAAGCCAAATTGCTGAGGTCAACAGGAAGCTGGACAGCGTACACAATCTTTTGGTGGGGAAGAAACAGGTCCATTTTGCTAATGAAGTGGAGACATTCGAACCTAATGATGAATGTGAAGAAGAGGATGTCAACTACATCAATGGAGGTGGCTTTCAAGGCCAAAGGTTTGGGAACCAGCAAGGGAACAAAAGCTTCAATGGGAATTATCAGAAGAACTCCTTTACAGGAAATCAAAACTCTCCTGGTTATACTCAAAAGCTCCCATTCCAGAACAGCAATTACACAAGGAGCTATGGAAATTCTTCTTACCAAAAGCCTCCTGCGCAAGACAACAAGATGGAGTCTATGCTAGAGCAAATTTTGGAGGGACAGCAGAAGATGACAGTGGATTTCAATGGGAAGATTGATTCACTGTATCAAGACCTCAATGGAAAGATTGAGAGCTTGAGCTCTCACATGAAGAAGCTGGATGTTCAAGTTGCTCAAACTGCAGGAGCTGTTAACAGGCAAGAAGGATTCCTTCCAGCCAAGATGGATATCAATCCCAAACACCATGTGAATGCAGTCGCATTGAGAAGTGGGAAGAACCTTCAACCTGTGCAGAAAAGGAGTCTTAGCGCTGAGGAATTCGACGAGCTTGAGGATGTTAAAGATGTTGCGGAGCCAGTGTCGATCGACATCACAGATTTGTGTCGATCGACACCCTTGGAGAATCACGACGAGTCGAGCAAGCTCGACACAAAGAACTCGACACCAAAGGCAAGTGTCGATCGACACCAGGAGTGTGTCGATCGACGCTCTTCTCGGACAACACCAGATCAGCTCACAACAATAAAAGTTGCAGAAGAAATGGTATACAAACCGAAGATTCCTTTCCCTTGATACCAAAGAAGTCCAAGAAGGAGTTGCTTGATGCCAGATGCAAGACTATCATGGATAGACTAGTGGTTGAAATCCCTTTGATGGATGCCATTAGAACCACTCCAGTGATAAAGAGATACTTGAAATGGATGATGGCCAAAAACATGGATATGGAGGAATGAGTGATGATGATATCTGAGCAAGTCAGTGCTGTTATTCAGAACAGTCTTCCAGAAAAACTCTCCGATCCTGGAAGTTTTGTTCTTGATTGTTCCATCTTCTCAAACAAGTTTGGAAGGTCTCTCTGCGATTTAGGCTCAAGTGTCAACTTGATGCCTCTTTCAGTAGCTCTCAGGCTGGATATGACGGATTTCAAAGCCACAAGAATCTCTTTGGTACTTGCTGATCGCTCTGTTAGGATTCCTAAAGGTGTCTTGGAAGATGTTCATATCAAAGTGGGAGATTGTTTGATTCCCACGGACTTTGTGGTTCTAGCTTATGATGAGGAACCCAAAGACCCTTTCATTCTTGACAGACCATTCTTGGCTACAGCTGGAGCCATCATTGATGTGAGAAAGGGAAGAATTGCGTTGAATGTTGGTGATTTGGTGATGAGTTTCGACATGGAGAAGCTGATGAAAAGACCAACCATCGATGGATATACCTTCTATGTCGATTCACTCACCAACCTTGCTGAAGAAATTTTCCATGAAGACCATCCAACGGATCCTTTGGAAAGAGCGTTGACGACGTCCACAACGGAAGCTGAGCACTTAGACGATGCCGCTGCCGGTTACATAAAGATGATGGATGCTAGTGAGCAAGTGCTACAATTGATCGCACAAGAGAATTTGTGTCGATCGACACCATCTGTCGACACTCTGCGAAGGCCGCGACGTCGGGAGACTGTAGTGAGGCTGAAGCTCCGAAAGTCGAGCTCAAACAGCTCCCTGCAGAGCTAAGGTATGCGTTTCTTGGTCCTAATTCCACTTATCATGTCTTTGTGAATGCTTTCTTAAACAATGCAGAGCTAACTTTATTGCTAAGCAACCTGCGCAAATTTCGCAAAGCTCTTGGCTATTCTATTGATGATATTTCAGGTATCTTACCAGACTTGTGCATGCATCGGATTCACCTTGAGGATGAGACGAAGTCATCAATTGAACATCAAAGGAGGCTGAATCCGAACCTGAAGGAAGTAGTCAAGAAGGAGATCATGAAGCTATTGGAAGCTGGGATCATCTATCCCATTTCAGACAGTGCTTGGGTCAGTCCAGTTCATGTAGTTCCTAAGAAAGGAGGAGTCACAGTGGTGAAGAATGAGAAGAACGAGCTGATTCCTACAAGGACTGTGACTGGACATAGGATGTGCATAGACTACAAGAAGCTGAATGTCGCGACCAGAAATGATCACTTTCCTTTGTCTTTCATTGATCAGATGCTGGAAAGATTGGCTATTCAGGGTTTTTCCAGATTCCAATCCATCCAGATGATCAAGAGAAGACCACGTTTACATGTCCTTATGGTACATTTGCATATCGCAGAATGCCATTTGGACTTTGTAATGCTCATGCGACATTCCAGCGGTGTATGATGTCAATCTTCACTGATATGATTGAGAAGTTTATGGAGGTTTTTATGGATGAATTTTCTGTTTATGGGTCATCTTTTAAAGGCTGCCTGGACAACTTATACGCAGTGTTGCAGCGATGTGAAGAGAAACACTTAGTCCTGAACTGGGAAAAGTGTCACTTTATGGTTCAAGATGGTATTGTATTTGGGCACAAGGTTTCAGCAGATGGAATCGCAGTAGATCGCGCTAAGATAGAGGTGATGACGACGTTGCAAGCACCTGATTCTATGAAATCAGTAAGGAGTTTTCTGTGACATGATGGGTTCTACAGAAGATTCATCAAAGATTTCAGCAAGATTGCAAGGCCACTCACTGCTCTTCTCTGCAAAGACGTGAAATTCGAGTTCATTGAAGAATGCCATTCAGCCTTTGAACAGATCAAGCAAGCCTTGGTGAGTGCTCCAATTGTTCAACCTCCAGACTGGGACTTACCTTTCGAGGTAATGTGTGATGCCAGTGAGTTCGCAGTAGGCGCGGTTTTGGGACAGAAGAAGGATAAGAAGCTTCACGCTATCTACTATGCCAGCCGAACATTGGATGATGCTCAGAAGAATTATGCAACAACGGAGAAGGAGCTTTTGGATGTGGTGTTTGCCT
The DNA here is from genome assembly GCA_020283515.1 of Alliaria petiolata. Lineage (NCBI taxonomy): Eukaryota > Viridiplantae > Streptophyta > Magnoliopsida > Brassicales > Brassicaceae > Alliaria > Alliaria petiolata. The sequence goes on from JAHZTW010000001.1 coordinate 211,889,218, forward strand.
TTGAGAAATTTCGACAGTACCTTTTTGGCTCTAAGGTGATTGTTCATACTGATCATTCTGCATTGAAGTACTTGATGCAGAAGAAGGATGCAAAGCCAAGACTGTTGAGATGGATTCTACTTCTTCAAGAGTTTGACATTGAAGTCAAAGACAAGAAAGAAGTTGAGAATGGGGTAGCTGACCATCTCTCAAGGATCATGATAGAAGATGACGTCCCCATTGATGATTTCTTACCTGAAGAGAACATCTACCTTGTTGAAACTCGTTTTCAAGCCACTACGTTTTCGGAACAAAGCCTAGTGTCGATCGACACCAGGCGGGTGTCGATCAACACCCCGTCCGAAAATTTGAAGATACACGACTCAAGTTCACGAGTGTTGATCGACACAGATCGTAGTGTCGATCGACACACGACACCAACTGCGACATCACTTCACAAGCTCTTTACCGAGCTGTTTCGGCAACCAATTTTTGCTATATCTGACACCAATAGACTGTGGTATGCTGACATTGTGAACTTCCTGGCTGCTGACTTTGTGAACTTCCTGGCTGCTGACATTGAGCCTAAACATCTCAAGAACTATGAGAAGAAGAAGTTCATGAGAGAACATAGGAGATATTATTGGGATGAGCCTCACTTATATAAGCATTGTTCAGACAATGTTTAACGGAGATGCATCGCAGAGTGTGAAGTTCGAGATGTGCTTTTCCATTGTCATGGTTCTGAGTATGCTGGACACTTTGCTACTTTCAAGACAGTGTCCAAGGTTCTTCAAGCCGGCTTCTGGTGGCCTACTATGTTCAAGGATGCACAGCTGTTCATTACTCAATGTGATGTTTATCAAAGGAGAGGGAAGATCAGCAAGAGACATGAGATACCACAAGACTTCATCCTAGAAGTTGAAGTCTTTGACTGTTGGGCCTTGATTTCATGGGTCCTTTTCCACCATCTTTTGGGAACAAGTACATCTTGGTTGCTGTGGACTATGTGTCCAAGTGGGTGGAAGCAATTACTAGTCCAACCAACGATTCAGAAGTGGTGTTGAAGCTGTTTCGCACCATCATTTTCCCATGATTCGGAGTGCCTCGGATTGTTATAAGTGATGGTGGTTCTCACTTTATTAACAAGGTTTTCAACAAGCTGCTGAAGAAACATGGTGTTCAACACCGTGTGGCCACTCCTTATCATCCTCAGATAAGTGGACAAGTTGAAGTCTCCAACAGACAGATCAAGCAAATCCTGGAGAAGGCACTGGGCAAAACAAGGAAAGATTGGGCCGCAAAGCTAGACGATGCACTTTGGGCTTACAGGACTGCCTACAAGACGCCACTAGGGACTACACCATTCCAGCTGCTCTATGGCAAGACTTGCCATCTTCCAGTGGAGTTGGAACACAAGGCACACTGTGCTTTCAAGAAGATGAATTTCGACTTGAAGCCTGCTGCAGAAAGGCGCCTAGTACAACTCAACGAGTTATATGAACTTCGCTATCATGCTTATGAGAATTCAAAGGTCTACAAAGAAAGGACTAAAGCATATCATGATAAAAAGATCGTCTCCAGACAATTCGAACCAAATGATCAGGTACTTCTGTATAACTCCTGTTTGCAATTGTTTCCTGGTAAATTGTGTTCACGTTGGTCAGGTCCTTTCACCATCAAAGAGGTCAGACCATATGGAGAAATTGTGCTGACAAACTCCAAAGGAGAAGAGTTCATTGTGAATGGGCAAAGGGTGAAACATTATTGGGCTCAAGCCGAGATTTCAGCAGGACACATTGTGTCTCTGGATGATGCACCCACCGCCTAAACACATGAACAGTCAAACTATTGACGTTAAACGAGCGCTTGGTGGGAGGCAACCCACTGGTAAGTATTTATTTTATTTTTATTTTGGTTTTACTATTACTTCTGTGCTTTCTATTATATAAAAAAAATAGAGGAAGTGGGCACGACCAAACCAAGTGTCGATCGACACCCCCTTGTGTCGATCGACACCACCACGGTACGCAGGTAAGTCTTCAAAACCCCGACTTCTTCTTCTTCTTCCTCATAATTTCAAAACCGAGCATTAGAGAAACTTTTTTTCCAAATCACAACTTTTCCATTTCTCAACGGAATTGAGTGATTCTAAAGCCTAATCCGTGCGGATTTCATCCCTCTGTCATTATCCATTGTCCATTTATTCGATTTTCTAAGATATGTTCTTCAAATCTCCCAATTTCGTTTTCGACCCTAAGGTGAAAAATCTCGAATTCAACCTATTTAGCTTGATTTCTTGTTTGAATGACGCTCATTTAGGTTGTCTACAATGATTTTGATCATTACCTAACCGACTATCATCCTTTAATTTGCATAAATTGAAATTTTCGAAATTTTGAAAATTGATGATGCATGTTGCGAATTTGGAATTTTTCTTGGGTTTGATGGTTTAAAACTTGGTCGATTCATGATACTGAGATTGTTTGCAAGGCTAATTGATGCACCATTGGGTTTAGGATTATGATTTGGTGTCGATTTGAAGTTACACGCATGGTGTCGATCGACACCAGTGCAGTATCGAATTTGAGCACCAATTTTGCAGACATTGGATTTTGATTTTTGTTCTTACTTTGCTTGCAGATGCCTCCAAGGACTAAGAGACCACGGGAAACTGAATCGTCTGCTTCTGGGACTGCTAATGATGCACCAATTCCCTCTCTTCCTCCTTGGCAAAAACGTGAAGGCGCGAGGATTCGGATTGAACGAAATTGGGAAGACTCGCCCGCAAAGGAAGTGGCGAAAGATGAGTTACTCTACCAGGGCATTAATGACACATGGGATGAGTATGACACGCTGTTCTACAATGCGTGGTTGAAGGTGGATGTCACACCCACTCGGTTTGCACATGAGAGGACGATGACAGAGCTGGGCATCAAAGATGACATCCTGCAGCTGCTGAGCAGAGTTGGGATGGGAACTATGGCAACACGACAGTACGATTTATATCCCTATCTAGTCCGCCAGTTCATCGCCACAGCTCAAGTCTACTACAGGAACGAGATAGTGAGGAATGCCTTGGAAGGGACATTGACGTTCCTAATCTGCGAGATTCGTTACAGGATTACATTTCCAGAGCTTTGTGGCCTCTATGGGTTTGCGAATGAGCATGCCACTGGAGTCTCCCTTCCACAGCAGCTTCAGGACAACCAGGATTTCTGGTCACACTTTGCGAATGGGAGGTATGACTCTAAGACCTCCACACAAACAGATATTCGCCATCCTACCCTTCGCTACCTTGTTCGCCTATTTGCTACTACACTTCTGTGTAAGCATGAGCCAGAGAAGATACGCGTGGCTGAGTTAGTGCTGCTCTATCGTGCTCTTTGGTCTGAGATTTATGAGGAGTCTGACGCTCCAGAAAACATGAACCTTGGCGCTGTTTTTGCTCATCACTTGGTCTCACTAAAGACGAAGCCTTTCATTGGCACGAAGACCAAGCCCGAGACTGTAGGAAGACTTCTCACTCCTATCTTCCAGCACTGCAGGATAGACACTTCCAGCTGCACCATTGATACCACATGAGCTTGGGTTGATATGGATTACTTGCGGAGAGCTCATTGGGTGAAGCCAGAGAGGTTATGGATTTTCAGCGACGAGCAGAGAGTGCAGCATATGGTGCAGTTACCGGACAGAGACCTCACTCAAATCACCATCGATCCAGGGCGCCTCGCATTTCAGCCCAATCCGACCAAGCTGAGGACTGCTCCCGTCGCCAGACGCAGAGGTGCCTCCTCCCGAGCTGCAGCTTCATCCGCAGAGGACGCACCAGTTGAGGATCTTCCACGAGCTTCATTTTCGAGGCGCAGCAGAGAACCGCTGCCTATTACTCCTCATCACCTTCCCGATGCTCCCGAGATTCATATGGAGCAAGCTGCATTTCAGAGATACGTGGTCCAGAGCTTTCAGGCCATTTGGAACGCCATTGCAGTTGTGTCTAGCTGTGGCTGCGTCCGTCCACGCACACCACCACGTTCTTCACCACCACGCTTATATGAAGAGTAGTATTGGACACTATCCTGGTTTAGTTCTTTCTTTCTTGAGTCAGTTTTTTTCATATTTTTTTTGAGTCAGTTTTTGTTTCAGTACTTTGTTTCAAAACTTGTTGCACTCTTTGGGATTATGGATTATGTTGTGCTTTTAACCGTTTGTTTGAGTTTTCTAACAGCTTGGATGACTTTGACAACAATCTAACATAACAACATACATGGTCGTGAAAAAAGAACTCTGATTTCGGACACAGTGTCGATCGACAGCATCTGTGTCGATCGACACCATCACAATTAACCAGCAACGATCGACACCATCTGTGTCGATCGACGCTGCGTGCAGGGTCAGGTAATCCATTTTCTCTTGATTTTGTAATAGTTTTAAACACATTTTTTCTATCCAAACTCATACTTAGTAACACTGGGGACAGTGTTATCCAAGTCTGGGGGAGGTAGTTGCTAACATTGTGTTTTGTTTTGAAAATCAGTTGAGTATATCAAAAATTTGTTTTATTGAGTCAAAATCAGTTGAAACTTTCGATTTTTCTTGGAACTAACCGCAGAATGTTGACACTTGAAGGACCATTGCCATAGTAGTTGATTGCAGGTTTTACTAAGTAGAAAGCTGCAAGTGGATCAATCTAACAGAAAGAGTTCAGATTCCCTTAAAAGAGCTAGGTATGCACTGAACTTGATTCCTCTTTCAGCTTTGAATAACATAAGCAAGTTGCAGTCTCTCCTTGATCTTCCCTTGAGAAAAGAAAAGAAATAAGAATTCTGACCAAGGAATAGTGCAAAGATCCTCATGAGCATGTCTCCTCACAAGGAACAATATTAGTGAGAGCTCATGAACTTGTCTCCTCACAAGGAACACAAGTAAAGAGCAGCACTATTCCAAGGCTTCAAAAGAAAAAGAATGAGTCAATGAAAAGATCTTAGAACACCCTGAAAATGGGCAGCAGTTGACTAAGGGAAGAGAAAATAGGAAAGCTTTACAAAGAATGTCTTGTTCAAAGCACTAAGGAAAGGAAAGAATCTGGAAAGTTCTTTGATCATACCAATGTTATAGTTCAAAATTTCACTAAGGAAAGGATCTGGATTCAAACTGGGAGATTGCTAAGCTTGTGGTAAGTACACTGAACATTACCTAAGGTTGACTCTAGAGCATGTGGATTCAAGAGTGTTAACGATTGTGGCGTTCTAAAGGATAGCTGGAAGTTTCTGTTTTCAAATTTCTACTTCATTCTAAGTTTCTGTTTTGCTTGAGGGCAAACAAAAGCTAAGTTTAGGGGAGTTGATATATCATGGTTTTTACCCTTTTTGGACCATGATATAAGTCTTTTTATAGAGTCTTTTGGTACTTTTAGAGTCCTATTAGAGTCTTTACAGGATAGAGTGCAAATGGAGCTTAAAAGGAGATTCTGAAGCTTTATGGAGCATTTTGGAGAAGCAGCCGAAGTGATGAAGTCGGACCTGATTTACACGCAGGGTGTCGATCGACACTAACCCTTGGTGTCGATCGACACCAATCAAGCCGACCAAAGCTGCGCAACTTCCATTAGAAAAAGGAAATCAACCCAAGTTTGAAGAAATTACAAGACTGTCCCTGACGAAAATCTTCCTCTATAATAGTTTTCAGGCATTGTTTAGCCATTCACCTTATCATAATTTTCTGTTTTTGAGACTTAGAGAGAGATTGATCCTGAGCTTTTGGGGAGACAATTCTAACTCATCTGAGCCAGATTTCGAACCCCTGTATCACTCTCTATTCTTTTATGCAATTTATTTCAGTAATGATTTGTGCTTTCATCTCCATGTCTGAGTAGTTTGCTAGTTAGGTTAGGGTGATTTAGGGTTGATGATAAGTTTGTAGAATTATTATTTTGTTAGGAAAAATCACTTGGATCTTCATCTTGATTTGTGCTTATATTTATTTCTTACTTGATCACTTAGAAATCAAACCCTAGGTTGTTTAATAGATGCGAGAGCATTATTGATAACTTGACCTAATCATAGATGAGCAAAATATCTATTCGCAAAGAGATTTGGTTTAGGTATTTTGTACAATCGAACCTGTTTTTAATGCTTGCCTCAATTGTTTGAATTCGCAAAGAGATTTGGTTTTCATGAATTTAGGCATAGATAACTTTTGCAACGAGAGTTGATTAGTTTTAAACTAGTGTTTCGAGTTCTAGACGGATCTTCATAATTTCCTGACAGTATAATATCTGCATTCTCTGATTCATCTTGATAATCATCCTTGCCTAGCGCCTTAGTCTCTTGAATTTAAATCCACCTTTTAATCTCGTTTACTGATCGTTTAGTTGCTTAATTTAAATTTACTTTATTTGACGTAGCATAATTCGAACTTAGAAAACCTTAGTGTAGCATCTACTTTTCTTGGGATTCGATCCCCCTTATACTTCAATTGCATTTGATGTGCACTTGCAGTAGTTTTATTTGGGTAAAACCTGAGCCCTATCACTAGTTCTAGTAATGAAGTTATTATTACTTTCTTAGTGGGACACGTCCTAGCAATCTGACCTCTTTTGTGACACCTATAACAGATTATGCCATAAATTTTTGAAAGATTAAAGAACTTACCTTGGAGGTCTTTGCCTTGAAGTTCAAGTTGGTGTTGATATGAGAAGGTACTCAGTTTTGATGTTGCTTCTTCTAAGCATTTATACTTCTCCACTGCACCTGTTTCTTTACTAACACTCAAGGGCAAGAGCAAGTGCATTATACTTGACATTGGAATTTCAAACACATAATGTTTAAAGCTATAACCAGTTAAGAAGTTATTCCAATATTGAATCAAGTTTTGAATTTCACTTACTTGTGCACCACACAAAATATTTTGTAATGACTCAGCTTTGATTATTGTCTTCTTTGTAGCTAGATCAGCTGGTGCTCTTGGTCCAAAGACATATTGCTCAAATTGACAAGATACTGCACGCTTCTCCTCAATACATTTATCTCTCTCAACTTCTGGTTCTATTTTTGGTTTCCACTTGTTGTTTGGTTCTGGATTGAACTTATGATCGAGTTCATATTTTGCAGTCTCCACAACAGGTGTTATAGCTTCACTCCTGACCTCTTTGCCTTCAGGGAACTTAGGATCCGAGCCTAGTCTTCATGCATCTTCAGCAAACTCATGAGTTTCACTAAGTATAAATGTTTCTAGACACTTACTTGATTCTGGTCGAAAGTGCGCACTTCTTGTTTGGTCTCTTTAGACAACACAAAGTATGTATTGTTTTGTGCTAACTTCATGCTTGAAGCTTGAGCTGATGACCTATTTTGTTCCACTTCTTTACTTTTTACACCTGAATCTGTTTCAACAACCTTTGGCCAAGATAAGTGTATCCTACTAGAATTTATAATGTTAAGATCAGATTCAACAGTACCATCTTTCTCTTTAACACTATTAATTTTCAGCTCTAAAAACGTGGGATTTGTTACTCTCTTAGTTGGACATTCTTTAGTATAGTGCCCACTCTCTTGACACTTATAACAGATTAATTCAAATAAGTTCAAAGTGTTAGAAGACTTATCTTGTAGTTGTTGATCATGCGGTTTAAGCTCTAGTGGACTTAGTTCTGGTTGAGTCCCCTTCTCTTGATCAGTCGTGGGATCATTGTTATCAGGTTTATACTGTGTAGCTCGTGTCTGGTCATGGTGAGAGGTTGAGACAATTTCTCCCTTCTGATTTACTAGCAACTTGAAGAAATCAGTTTGATTTGAATCCTCTTTAGTACTTAGACCTTTCTCAACTCTTTTGTTATCACAGAGTTTATCAAGATTGTCAAACCTTGTAGAGATACTTACATCCAGTTCTGTGTTAGTCATTGATGTACTTGGAGTTTTCTTTTGGTCCATGACTATGACTGGTTTCTTCTCTTGAACTGCTCGCCTCTTGTTTACTAGCTTTTCACATCTTGAACTCGTTGAGAATGTAACTTTCTTGCTTGTGACTTCTTTATCATTGTGTCTCCTGTTTTTAAACTTACAACACGTCAGTTCTAAAGAAGCATTAGGAACAGAACGCATACCTTGATGATTGGCTAGTTTGGAAATTGCATTTTGCACCAGATTAGGATTTATGTCTCCTCGGCTTGTTTCCTTTGAAAAGTATGCGTTTTTGCTCAGTTGTGATAAGCTGCGAGGTGCATATCTCTTCCTCATGATCCACTTTAACTGTACCCAAGTACTTATGGGCGTCTCTTTGTAGTACCATCTGTAATTCTCCTCTTGGTACCACCATTTTTTAGCTTCTCCTCTAAGCTGGTCAAAACAGTAGGTAAGCCTTTCTCCACTTTGGATAGAATAATACTTGAAAACAGTGTTGTATTCCCACTGTAGGTAGTCTCCTCTATTTCCTGAAAACTCATAGAAACGAAGTTTATCTTTTAATTCACAATTTAAGACAAGAGTACTTACCTTATGCTCAGGTTTGTGTGGAGCTCGATAAGTGGGGCTCCATTTGCGGTCTGGTGGCTTCAGATTCAACTCTCCACAGCCATGTTCTTCATCATATCCTCCCTGGGATTCATCATCTTCACTCCATGATTCTTCTATGGAGTCGTTTTCCTCATGATCTTCTTCTCCCCATTCATCTTCTTCTTCGCACCACTTCTAATTGCTTGAGTGGTCATGAGTATGGTCTGGTGGTTCAGGAACAAGTTCTTCTCTGCCTGGGTCATGACCATAGTCACTTTCGTTCTCAGACCATTGCTCTTCCATGTAAGCAATTTCCTCATCACATATGCTCTGGTCAGAATCAATTCCTTGACCCCAAGTGTCTTCCTCTGCCATGATGCTTCTTGATCACTTTAGAAGTCCTTGCACTCAACAAAAACAACAAGTAGATCAAAGATACCACAGATATTGAAAGGAAAACAAATTTAGCAGAACACAAACAAGCCTTTTCGATTTTTAATAAGTAAAAAGGAAAACTGCAACAAGTAATCAAAAAGAAAATAACACAAACAACAAAAAGGCAATTTAACTCTTTTTTTTTTTTTTTGGTTTTCGATTTATCAAAACAAAAAAAGGCAAAATAGCAGCAACAAGCAAAAAGAAAAAATAACAAAACAACAAAGAAAATGAAATTTAACTCTTTTGATTTTCTGGTTTTTTAAAGGATACAAAAATAAAGCAATGGTGAACACAAGCAGCTAACTCTTTCTGGAATTTCGACTTTAAGGAACAAACTGGGACAACTTAGACAGCAACTAGCAAACAAAGACACTTGACAACCTAAGCAAAAACGAATTGATCAGGCTGACAAAACAGAACTATGACACTAAGCGAACAACAGCAATTTCTTATGGGTTTTCTGATTTTTATGAAGCAAACAAAGCAAAAAAATCAACAGCAAGTAATAAATTTTTATGATTTTCAAGTTTATGAATCAAACAGAAGCAAACTAACAACTTATGCAGCAAAGAACAAAGCAAAACATAGAAGAAACAATGGCAGCAACACAAACAGATTGAAACAAAGAGAACTAGCAAACTGAAACAACTTTTTATGGGATTTTCGTTTTTATGCAAACTGAAACAGCAACAGGAGTTGATTGCGAGGTATCGGAGTTAGAAGGAGAAAGTATTCTCACAGGCTCGATGTAGTTTTTTTGTAAAGAAAACCAAAACTGCTATTTCTCTAGTCTAGTGTTTTAGACTATTGGAGGCAGACTTTGGGATAAGACGGCATGTTGTCTCCACTCTATGACCAGTCATTGAATAAAAAGTTGTATTATAGTAACAAAATTAAATTAATCAACGAGCAATGCTTTATATCTTTTTCCACTGCGGACAAAAAGTACGGATAATTAAGCATCAAAAAATAGCAAAACACCACCAGGGATATACTAACGTGACGACGAGAAACATGCATATTAAGCATCACAAACGTGACACGTAAATTCTCACCAATACACAATTTTTTTTTTCCACTTACTTTATTCACATTCTTCCCCTTAAAGAGCATCATTTAGGATTACAAGATTTTGAACCGGTGAAGTAAAATTAAAAAGAGCAAATACATAGAACGAGACGTGAGAAACTCGAGTGAAACAGATGTAACGGTCTAAATACTTTCCATAGGAGGTAGTTACGGTTGGAAGAAACGGAACCTGTTGTAAAGAAAGCTCTCTTGTTGATTGTGGTTAGAGATTGGAGGAATGTGGAAGAAGTACCTTTCTGTCTAGCCCCGCAAGCTTAGCAAGCAGAAGAATCTGAATTTCTTTGACCAAAATCAAAGCAGATTTTGGAGTCGCAGAGTGTAACCTGCAATTCATCTCCTTCCAGATAAAGTACGCAACCTCTTGGAAGATGAAGAGGCAAATCAACTTAAGCTTGGGATTAGAAGAAGACTTTCGGACCCATGTAATGTGGAGAGACATCCGGGTGGGTAAAAAACGAGGACCATACATGGAGAGAGAAAGGGCACTGAAAGAACAAGTGATTCCTGCTCTATGTTCCCGTCGCACACAATAAGCATTGAGCCGGAACATTTAGTCCCCAACTCCGAAGCCTATCACGAGTTGGAAGACGATCCCTAGTCGAAACCCACATTTGAAAGGCATGTTTTGGAATTCGTCCTTTAAACCACACCTATTTGAACCAAGGAACATGTGAATTGCAGGGATGTAACATTTTCCAGGTTTTGGATGCTGAGAAAGTACATGGAGACCCCCGACAAGCTGTTTTTCCATAGGTAAATATCCGGATGATTTGATCAACTACTGACGGAGGATAGGGTAAACATTGACAAAAAAAGAACCAGTAACGGATGACGACCTCTTGGAATGAGCCAAATTCCATTAACGAGGGCTTCTGCTACCTTTGCCGAAAGAGGAATTCCTAATACCATAGGCCCGTTTGGTCACATTATATCAATCAAGGGACCTAGAGAAGACCAATCATCATGCCAAAACATCGCATTTTTCCCCGACTGAATCTTGCAAGAGAGATGAGGTCTAGCGAGAGGGCGAAGCTTCATTAGTCTACGCCAGATCCAACTTCCCGAGGCCTGGAAATCAGCAGTCCAGAATAAACGATCACGAATTACCTTTTTCTTCATCCAAGCAACCCAAAGAGAACCCTCTGAAGCGAATAAAATCCAAATGAGCTTTAAACCAAAAACTTGGTTCATGCCAAGAAGCCTTCTCAATCCCAAACCACCTGCCTTTTTAGAGGTACATACCGAGTCCCAAGCAATTTGTGCTCCACGTGCAGAGTTTGGAGACCCGCTCCATAAGAACGCATTGCAAATTTTTTCCAGTCACTCTAGACAGCCTTGGGGAAGAGGAAATACTCCTGACCAAAAGTTGACAATACCGAAAATCACAGATTGGATTAATTGAAGACGACCTGCAAATGACAAATGCCTAACAGTCCATGAAGAGATTCTCGAGAGGACTCTGTCAATAAGCGGCTGATAATCATGAGGTCGAAGCTTATGCGGAAGCAGCGTAAGACCTAGATATCTGACCGGGAGAGAGCCATGAACTAACCCATGGTTTGAAGCTAACAAATGAGTCGCAGCCAAGTTATTTCCATCAAGAAATAGGCAAGATTTCCTAAGACTAAGAGCCAAACCCGAGACCACTTGAAAGTCTTGGAGGACATCCAAAATGCCATTTAAAGAATCTTCACTTCCATCAAAGAAAACCAGGACGTCGGCCGCAAAGCTTAAATGAGTAATCAGCGGATCAGAACAGCCTGGATGCGGAGAGAATCTGCCACTTCTCACTACCGAGTCTAAATTTTTTGACAAGATATCCATGGCCAGAACGAATAAAGAAGAAGAAATCGGATCCCCTTGTCTCAGTCCTTTTTTCCCAGTAAAGAAACCGCAAAGCTCACCATTTAGAGCAACTGAGTAAAAAGGAGAGGAGATACATATTTTTATCCAAGATATAAAGGCTGGAGGAAGCTCATATGCTTCGAGAATATTCAAAATGAAGCGCCAGTCAACATTATCGTAGGCTTTGGTGATGTCAATTTGGAGACAGCCTCTCGTAATGGGTCCTTCCTTATGAAAATCTGCAACCAACTCAGACGCTGGCAAAACGTTCTCACATAGAAGCCTTCCCTTCACGAAACCAACTTGATTATTCTGAACCGCTTCTGAAGTAATTGCTTTTAAGCGAGAATTAATAATCCGGTAAATGACCTTATAGACTGTATTGCACAGAGATATAGGTCTGAAATCTGAGAGATTTACCGCCCCACTGACCTTGGGGATTAGAGCAATTACCGTTGCATTTAATTGTCGAAGTGTTGTACCATGTTCAAAGAAGTCTGTTACTGCCGCAGTAAAATCTGAGCCCACTAAGTCCCAAGAAGATGTGAAGAATTCTGCAGTGAATCCATCAGGCAATGCAAAAAAATGTAGCTTTTATCTCTGCAGCAGTTGGAATAGCGGATAACTGAGAGGATAAGGCATCTGAGCATCGAAACGGGTGAAGAGCTTGAATTTGTGCTACTGAGTAGGGTTGAACTGATGCGTTTTCTGTTTCCAAAAGAGCTGAATAGTACTGAATAACCATGGACTTAAGTAGAACCGGATCCGAAACTCTATTCATAAGCTCATCATTAAAGTAGTGAATGATGTTTCTGCTCAAGTTTGCTATGACCGATTTATGGAAGAACCCCGTGTTAGTATCTCCTCCCAAAGCCACCGAATTCTCGATTTTTGGCAGAAAAAACTTCCTATGCAAGTGCTAAAAATAACCAGGAATCTCTTACACATTTCTCTTGTTCAAAAAGAATCTGGGAAGGGGAAGTCAAGAATTGCCGCTGAACACTCTCCAAAATTTCAAAAGCCGTTTTTGTTCTACCTTGAATGTTACTAAAGCTCTTTTGATTTAACGTCTTGCAACATCCTTTCGCTGCTCTCAGCTTCTGATAAAGAGTAAACATAGGACCTGAAGGGATGAGAATGGAATTCCACGCCAAATGCATAAGCCTTTGATACTCCGGATGGGAGGTGAAGAACATGAAGAAATTAAATCGTGAGTTTCTTCTGACCACGGAATTTGATAGAGACACCAGGCAATGTGAGTGATCTGAACTACCAGGAGCATCAAAGAAAGCATTAGAGGCAGGAAATGATTCTTGCCAAGCTTCATTAATCAACGCTCTGTCTAGCTTCCTGGATTTTGGATTCAAGGGACACTTATTTGACCAGGTAAAGAAACAACCCCTACTAGACAAATCAAACAGGCCAGAGGAGTCAAGACAACCACAGAGATCCTCGAGGCCCTGAAGAGGAAATGATGCTAGCAAAAGAGAGTAAGTTTCAGAGATTGAAAGAACCTGGTTAAAATCTCCCATAACTAACCAGGGAGAGCTCCTGAGAGGAGAAGAAGTTGCCAATTCTGTGAGACTGCTCCAAAGAGGAACTCGCTCTGAGACTATGTTCCGAGCGTAGACAAAAGCAACAATGAAAGATTGATTGGTGATCGGATTGAACACACCACACACCACCAGCTGATCGGATTTGAAATACGTGATGACCGAAAGGAGAGGATTCCAGACTACAACAATTCGCCCGTTAACTGCTTGAGGCGAGTAGTTGACTTCAAAATTCCATCCGGGGAAAGTACGATTAATAAGACCTTCTATACTAGATTGCTTCACTAGAGTTTCCAAAAGACCGCCAATTAGAGGGCGATTAGAGGTGAACCACCTTTTTACTGCTAACTGTCTTGTATCGCCGCTTAAGCCCTTAACATTCCAACAAAAACACTTCATTATGAAGACAAAAGGGGGCAGTGCTTATGCACTAATCTTGAAAAACTTGGACATGACGCGTGGGCATCTGTCCAATTGGAGCTGAACTTTGGATTGAAGGGGAAGATTGCTGAGTCGCAAAGGGAGACTTTGCAGGAGAGAAACCAGTGTCAGACAGGGCAAGGAGCCTTTGACGCTGTTTATTCCTCACTTTTTTCCTTTCTGCACCCGAGAGAGAAGAGAATGCATCAGAATCCAGAGCAGAAATGTGTTTCCTAATGATATCCTGGGCCGCTTTAATGAGTTTTTCCTCCTCCACAAATTGCTCAGAAGTTACCGGGATAGGGAGAGAAGAAGGACCATTAGACGGAGGAGGCGGTTTGGAGCGACGGACTACTCGGATCCAGCCACCAGAATTAGCAGACTTAGATGAGTCCACATGGGTAGAAGGCAAACTCTTCGAACGGGATAAGCCTGCAGCATGAGAGACATAGGCTGACGAAGCTCTGACTTCTGGTACTGTAAAAACAGCTTGAAAAGCAGGAGGAGGGGCCGTCACAAAATGAGAAGGAGATACAATGGCTTATGGACACCTAAGCTCTAAATGACCAAATTCCGAGCAGTCCACACTTGGGTGGGAGATTAGGAAAAGAAGCGGAGATAAGGACCGAACATCCCATCTCATCGGTAACTCGAACAGAAGCCGGTCTCTTCTTGGCCAACTCGATTACCACCTTGAGTTTAACGACACCGTTAGTATACGGGGCCAATTTGGGAAACTCTGATTGAACTGAAATTTCGACACCCGAAGCAATTGTGCTAAATCCAACGAAAGACCAAAGCTATGGAGGCACATTACGGAATAAACCCCAAACCGGAGCATGAGCTAGCTTCATAGGAGACCAGTTGGTTGATGAGGACCAAGGCAAGACAGTAAAAGAACAGTTGCCGGAATGCCGAAATGCCAGAAACCAATGTCTAGGACCCAGCGACGGGTAGCCGCGCAGGGAATGTAAATCAAGAAAATACCAGGAGAGTGATACTTAACCGAGATTCGACCTTCCTTTCCCCAAATTAGATTTAAATTTGAGAATATGTTGGCAGGAGAAAGAGGGTTTCCATGGAAGTAAACAACAAGGTGGTCTTTCCAGATTTGAGTAGATCTGAGGCTGATTGAAGCTGGAGCTTGAACTGTCGGAATACCATCTTCTGAGAATGAGGGAGAAGCTACTTTTGACAAGTTATGTCCTGAAGGTTTGAAGAGAGAGGTCCAAGGGGCTAGAGGCGCAGGAAGGATGGGTGCAGCCGGAGCTACCTGCACCGCCTGGGAACCTGAAGAAACACCAACTTGCGAAGGGGACGAATGAGAAACAGCGACTTGCGAAGGAGAAATACCCGACAATTTGGATGAGGAAGGAAATCCCGATAGATCTGGGAGAGGGGTGAGAAAAAGCAGATCTGGAGGGATCGGCAAAAGAGGAGGATCCAGGGACGATTTCACAACGGTCTACTTTTTAATTACCAAATATTCAATTTGAAATAACGAACCAAATGGTAAACATGACTAATCTTCTTCTTCTGTTTATTATTTTTTTGGTTTTTTATAACAAAACATGATTTATCATTATTCGATTTTTTTATCATTATTCGATTTTTTATAAATTGTATTATTGAAAAATAATTCTCACGTGCACTATACGTATTTTAGTTTCACAATTTTTTCTTTCATTTTAATCAACTTTAAATGCATTTTCATTTAATATAATTAATTGACATTTTCATTAAGACGAAATATTTTTATTTGTCTGAAGTTGATCATTAAGAACATGTTTTTACTTAATTTGTTACTTAGACCAATCCCAATGATCAACTTTGAAGATCTAAACAAGAAATCTTAAAAATAAAAATGAATAAACAAATGAAATTAGTGTCTTATTTTTAAAATCGGTATCTAAAATAAGACATTTTTTGGATTCTTAAACTAATAAAGTTTTTAACTTAAATTAATAATATATTTAATATTAAAATATGTTTAAAACCCTCCACTTGAATTCTTTATTGGGCTTGCTTTTATTGCGTTGCCGAGGAAAAACTGATAGTAAAAAAAACTGAAACTAATTCATGTGGATAGATCTTTTCTTCTTTAGCCACGTCAAATTTTAAATTTTCGATTAGAGTAGAATACATGATTTTTTCTCTTTGAACTTTTCCATATCATATTTTCTTTATCAATTAATACTAATTTTTTTTTTTCTAAATTGATCCATAAATATTCAAATACCTAAATACTCAATATAATAAACACTCCATTATTTTTAATATAAAGTATATATAAACATTCCAGTTGTAATTTGTAAAACTATTAGTCTTTTTTTTTAATGTACGACACTAATAGCCCGTCCAGTAGTTAATTAGTTTTTCTGATGGATTAGATAGGAAGAGTTTGGATTAGGGGTGGCAAAAAAAATCAAACCGAACCGAATCAACTGAATCCAAACCGATCCAAACCAAACCAAAGTTTATATCAAAACATTTCGGTTAGAAATTTTGTCAACCTGAATGGTTCGGTTCGGTTCGGTTATACCCAATATGTTTATTATTTAATTAATTATATTAATTATATTAATAATATTAATTAATATTAATGATTTGAGTTTTTATAATTTCGTTTCTATGTTTTTTACAATTTTTATTTAAGTTATTGAGTTTATATTTTTATATTATTCTTTTGTTAATATTAATTATTGATGTTGATTGGGTTTGATTTTATATTTTGTAAATTAATTCGAATACACCGAACTAAAAATCAAACCAATCCGAATTAAATTAAATTATAGTCAAACGGAACCGAACACAAAGCAACCCGAATTAACTTTGGTTGAGTTCAGTTAGAATTTTCTTAGACTCAAACTAACCAAATCAAACCGAATCCGAATTTAAACCGAAATGCCCACAGAAAAGCATAATAACTTTTGTATTTACTTTTGTTAACCAATGCAGTAAGACAAAGTGAAGTTCAGACACTTGTATGAAAATAGAAAGTTTGCTTTAAGGTAGTGTTAGTGTGACCCTTTATAGTTTTTTTTTGTTTTGATAAAGACCCTTTATAGTTTTTTTTTATAGAAAGACCATTTTTTTTTTTTGACCATTTATAGTTTCTATATTGTATCATGGTTATTTGATTTCTTGATGGGGTCTCTGGGCAGTCAAATCTTTTTGATTCGACAACCAAAATAAATAATATAATATATCTGTTGCAGACATATTCATATATAAAATTTATGCTTGCTTTTCCCTTCACGCAAATATCGATACAATTACGTTGATGATTCGCAAGCTACATGAGTCGTCCCTGAAACGAACTAATTAAGAAAAATACAAAAATTAAAATTTTAGGTCACAGTAGAACCAATTGGGTTTCACGTTAAACAAGAAAAAACATCAGTTTTAATTAGTTTAAGCATTTGGTCTAGTTTGGTTCAGCTTCTAATTAAGTACAGGTTTTTCTTCACTCCTAATTAGATTGTAATAATACGAGGAAAAAAAGTAAAGATATAGAAAAACATTTTTAGTTTTATTTAGATGATTGATTATTGAGATTCATACCTTTTTAAAAAAAACTCTATTGAGATTCATACTTTATATAACGATGTACGATATTCACCTTTTGGTCTAGGGTCATTTCATCAAATTCTTTATAAGAGAAGACGTTTTGAAGATAATGAATCTAGTTTTAATTATCACAACAATAGTACGCCCTCTATTCAGTGTCAAAAGAGTAGTAGTAAATTTAACAAAATTACATTTTTAACAATTAAAAATTATTCTTTTTTTTTAAAGAGCGATAAGAACAATATTTTTTTTTGTCATCTGTTTTATTAAAGCTCAAAAAGGCAAAGATAATTATAACCCAAATTAAAAAGCACAAAACTAATCAGTTACATCACGTGGCAACACATGAGAAAAGCCTAGGGAGGAAGAGAATGGCCGCCGCCGCTCACGCAACTCTGATGCTGCCTCACCACCTCTATGAAGAAAATCCGTCGAGACTGATGAATTTTTGCTACAAACGAAACCATCCACGAAGAGCTTCGACTCTGACCCAAAGATCACTCTAGAAACACTATGATTTTGCATGCTTTCAGAAACTTATACCAAGTTTAAGAAATAGCAAAAACCCGGACTGTTGATACCTCCAAAGCCCGACGGCTATGAGGCAAAACACGTCCCCTCAAAACTCATTGAACCCACGCCAAACCAACTAATTGGACCTCTAAAAACCAGATCTAGAAACCAGTTCTAGGGCGAAACCCGAGAACCAAGACGTAAGCAGCAAAACCGCACCGTAGATCGAAAGGAACTGGCGCCTCTATCCCCGGATCAGCCAAGATCCGGCCAGATCTGGACAGAAAAAAATCAAACACCGAAAAATAAAGAAAACTAGAAAAAAACACACAGAAAGCATAAGAAATCACGACTCCGATACTGAAGTAGCCATCAGAACCGGAAAGAAACGAGACGACGGTTTTTTTTATGGAAGGATGCGATTTTAGATTTTCTGGGTAGAATGCAGCGGGGTTATACAGAAGGAAATCTCCTCTCTAAGAGAGAGGACTAAGAAATTGATAAAAACAATATATATATTATTTTTTTTGAATATGTGATAAGAACAAATTGTTCATTCGTTCTTTGAAATATGTCCAAAGATCTGCATCCGAAGTGACCTTTTTCGATGAACATCGAGTGTACTTTTTTAAAAAAGCGACTAATAACAGCTTGGTGAACCTTTCAGTGGTTCGGTTATCCAATCTGAAAAACAGAATCTGCGACGTGCTCTACGAAATGTTTACAGTTCGACATCATTTTTGTATTCACTAAACTGAATT
Source organism: Alliaria petiolata (assembly GCA_020283515.1). NCBI lineage: Eukaryota > Viridiplantae > Streptophyta > Magnoliopsida > Brassicales > Brassicaceae > Alliaria > Alliaria petiolata. The sequence continues at coordinate 211,907,878 of JAHZTW010000001.1, forward strand.
CGTCGGATCGCAATTATAAACGCAAAAATATGTGACCTGAGATATTTTTTATGTTTTGGTTTTTTGTTTTTCTTTTTATGGCTAACAGGCCTAATTTCTGATCAATTAATTGGGTAAAACGTACAGAAAACAAAATTTATTAGATGTGAGGAATTTTTAATACGGACTAATTAATTGTCACGTCTTTATATATATAATTCACCTTCTTTTTCATTGTCAAAAGAGTAATTAATAATTTTAACAAAAATACATATATTTTTTTTTTAACAATTAAGAAAAAAAATTCTAAAAAGGACTGTATACGTATTTATGGCCTAGTTAAAAAAAGAAAGTGGAGAGAAATACAACTTTGGAAGAAGAGATCGTAGAGGTAAACAAGCTTTTCGCTTCTTGAATATTCGCGAAAACTCTAGACCGTGCGATATTATCACAAGAATTAGAATTTCTTTTTTTTTTTTACAATTACTTGAGAAAAATATGTACTTTGTGGTTCCGTTTTATCCTTATCGTTATGCATAAAATCGAATCTTGCGATGTCAAAGAATCAGCACACTTGACCTTTATTCTCTATTCAATGAATAATAAGATTGGAAAGTCAATCAAGCTCGTGGCCAAGAAGATGGATTTGATAGTGAAGCAACCCATATGGTTGCCCAATTTTGATCCCAAGAGTCGTTATTCTTTATATCACAATACAAGGTTATCATGCAGTTTCAATGTACGTGATTCACGTACCGACAAATATTTGATGTAATATGTCAAATCACATCTAATTCTTCAACTGGCCCGTACCGTCCTATGACATGGAATATGTTAAAATGCAACGATGTTCTTTCCATGGCAGAATCTAATTCTTTACACACTTTGTTGTCTTAATTGTTAGAAACGTGATTTTCTATCTTAAGGTTGAGCAATCACTACCAAATGTTTTGTAGATGGATAGTGAAGAATTTAATGATGAATTTTTTAAACCAAGTTTTGAGTTAGTGGCGAGTTTCTGATCCCTATAAGGTTGTGCATCCCGTATCTCCTAGTTCATTCCTGTTTGAAGAGAGTTCTAAATGATTATCTTACGGAGAGATCATGTATGAAATTTAACTCAAAACTCTTCAATTTAATCATTAACAATATGCACTACAAAAACATTTATCACATTCTATTGGGGAATGGAATAAGAAGTAAAAAAAAAAACATTTAACATTTGAAATTAAATGGTCTAATATCGAAAACATTAATTTGAGCTAAATAGAGTTCGTATTATAATCATAAAATCCTAAAAGCTGGTTTAATAAGATTAGTGACATTTCATTTTTTTAACTATTTGTAAAACATTCAAAATATATAAACAAAATTACTTTTCGAAAACATGAAAATTTGATAAATATTTTAAATGGTTAACTAATAACGGAACTACGTTTTCAAAACGTGATATACCATTTATCATCTATATGATCACATTTCTGCCAAAACGTTAACCTATCTCAGCCATCAAATCTTGCTCACATCCATTGATATATGGCTGATCGACTCCAACACAGATCATCGTATCTGCTACATGATAAAGCAGATTTTCCAACCTTCCATCTACCTAATCCAATTATTCCTTTTTTAAAAGTGTTTCATTTTTTGTTAAAACTAAACAACTCATTCTCTCTTTTTTTTTTTGCAAGGTTCACATATATATATAAGATTAAACTTTAACCAAAAAGAAAAAAAAATAACATGTATGTGTACCAAAGTATATGTACATGTAAACATGGAAAAGGGAGTAATCCAACAATTTTATTATAAAATATACCCACAAACCAAACAGGCAACGTCATAATCTATCCTTTCAAAACTTAGATAGACAAAACGTTCATACATGTATGTTTCTTTCATCATATCTGATTAGATTCATTACATTATTATTACTATTATTAGCAATATACGTTATATACGTAAGTATGCCTTTACATTTAATCAAAGCCATAAAGCCCCAACGCGTTTAAGCATAGGAAAAAGAGAACGATTGAGATGGAGACTCATGACTTGATTGGCTCCACCAACGAGCTGACCTCCTATGAACACCACCGGCACGGTCGGGCTGCAGCCAAGCTGAGCCAATGCTTGCTCTATTTCTTTTCCTCTATTGATCTCGTCTAGCTCATAGATCGTTGGGTTCACGCCAAAGTCTAAGAAGAGAGTCTTGATTGTGTGAGACATGCAACACGAATTCTTGCTAAAGATCACTACCGACTTCTCAGAGATCATCTTTTGTAGCTTCTCCATTAGTTTTGTAATGTGAAAATGTGTTTGTAAAGCGTCTTGCGAAGGAGAATAATGGGCTGTGTTTTGATCAAAATAGGAAAACTAGAGGACTTTTAAAGAGAGTGATTTATTTGGGTGAAATGATAAGCGACTTTGAGTTTATGTGTTTGATCGGTTTGATGTAGAGAAGTGTCTATAAGACTCATATATATAGCTTCTATCATATCATGGGTTCGATGTAGCACTTTTTCAGAGAATCAACTTATTTCAAATAATAAAAATTATGAGAGTGGGAGTCCGAAATAATTCGAGGCTATGATCGTTCACACCTTCTTGACTTTTTGGCTCTTGCAGCTAAAGAATAAAAGTAATTCGGTAAAACGTACAGCTAACAAAATCTCTCTTAGATGTGTGGAAGATTATATACGGGCGAATCATGACATGTCTTTATAGTACGGCCATATTTTTCATTGTCAAAGATATATATATATATATATTACAAACCCGCTCATTCTAATAATGAAATTCAAATACTTAAAAAAAAAAATATATATATATATATATATATATTTATCACATTAGGTACATTTAATCAAGTTGATGCTGCACAGTAGTACATAGTTTCCGGTTTTTTTTTTTTTTTTTTGTTGCTTTGAGGATTACGTGTCCTCTTCACACACACAGAGAAAAAGAAAAAAATCTCACGAAAATTTCATCATATCATAAATCGATTTGGGAATAAAGGTAAGTTTTGATTGATTCTCGACATCGTTAAAATGCGATCTCATTCCATGACGATAAGGCAATGGAACCATATCTTTTTTCTTTTTCTTTAGGTTGTATTTCTGGATTGAAAGATGGCCCAAATATGATCCGTAGGGTCGTTATTCATTACAAGGCCATCGTATTCATAAACCCGTACGACTTACGTACAAGTACTCTCGCATATAATTCCTTACTCTCGTACCATCTTATCACCTTACATATGTTTTGTTTATTGGTCAAATTACCTTACACTTGTAAAGTATGCACGATTAATTAAAATTAAAAAAAATGTTTCGTCAAGTGTTAATATTTATTTACCCTCGAAGGTAAACATGCATAAATTACCACACTGGTACTAAGGTTCTAACTGGTAACCATTAAAATAACAATAAAAATGAATAGGAAAAGAATGAATAGGAAAAGAATGAAATGAATAAACGAATGGGAATTATTGTTTCTTCCCAAATTTGATAGGTAATATTTTAACTCTATAGTTCCCTAAAACATAAGCAATGAAAATGAATTATGGGTACAATATATTCCTATTAAATGGTGTAATTTTTAAGGAATGATAAGTAATTTAATTTTCCTTCTCGTTCTTTTGGTCACCAGTTAGAGCCTTAATTTTTGAAAACCGTAGTTTCTTCACAATGCAAACAAAACAATTTGTGGTGACACATTTTTTTGATGACCAAAGGATTTCAAATTTTTTGTGATGAGTCATTTTATTTTTGTGAAAGTTGTGGTGACTTATTCCATTTATAGTTCTTTTAAATAAACAAAAAATACAACATTTTCTAGTTCACTTTTTTCTTATTACTCGACTTCTGAATTACATTAATTGTTCAAACTATTGATTCAGTTTCTTGTTTATATGTAAGTAAATAATATATTTGATCAAAACTGGTATTTTTCTACTTTTAGTTTATAATTTCACTCTCACTCCAATTGAAAAAAATGATTCTTATTAATTAGAAAGAAAAAAAACCACCTCAAACAAAGATAATTAAGTTTTTTGCGATTTTAACTCTTGAAACAAGGAAAAAATGGCTATGTTGAAAGCTATATATGTTGCGCCAGTTAGCTCGGTCATTTATCTTTGGTAGTTTGGAAATGGGTGTCAAACCTTGTTTTAGCATCATAGCATGTCAATTGGACAGAGTTGGAACCATTGATAGAGATCAAAAGAAGTTTAGTCCCGAGGGTTTCCTGCTATATATATGCATTTGGAGGTCAAGGTTTCTAATCCTTGTGGTGATGGCTATTGGCGCTTATTTTGAAAATTATGGTCTCTACTAGTTATACATGCCTTCCATGATCATCTCCTTTATAATTTAGATGTTTGGAACACATTTCTCCTTTGTTATCAAGTAACTCTAATTTATTCATCGAGAACACAAGCCTAGCTTACACCCACGGTTCGTTGGCATGCTTCGGTTTGGTTCTCCAAAAATACCAAAGCATGATTTTTTGGGTAGGTTGCTGCATGGAGTAGGATTCCAACAAGAGATCGGTTGTTAAGTTGGGGATTCAATGTTTCTGAAGGTGTTTTATAGTACATAAACAAGATCTAGAACTAGTTTCCTGTCCATTCAGATCTGGTAACCTTCAATATATAAGATTCTACTTTTGATCAAAGATCTGTCAAGCTCATTAGTGTTCAATTGTTATCTTTATTGAAGCTTGTCCTATAAGCTACTATGTATAAAATTTGTAAAAAGAACAGAGAGAAACTCTATTGCTCCGAGTAATTAAAAGCTCACAGGTCTTGTCACTCGATCTATGCGAACAATGTGCATCCATCTCTTCATACTAGAAATCTCAGACCTTGTGCCAACATCAGATTCTTACCTCAAAATTTAACTCTTAACATTTTTTCACTCACCCACTAAATTTTGTTGTTAAGTTTCATGACCTTTAATTTAACTCAAAATCAATTGGCTATAACCGGAGTGGTTTACATCTCTTATATATTACTTAAAACCTCATCTTAAGTTTCATAAATTTTGAACTCAAAACCAATTAAATTGACTAATATATATATCTCTTATATGTTATTTAGGTCTCATCTTAATTTTTGATGTAGGTTATTTGCACTTCTTACGATATATTTGTAAACAAACTAAAATGCTAAACATCCTCAGTAAAGTTTTTTTTTTGTTTGGACTATTTAAGAAAATTTCTTCTTTTAGTTTTAGTAGTACAAATTAATTTAACCAAAAAAAAGTATTTTGGTCACGCGCACATAATGTTCTTAACTGCATATATGTATATTAAAATTTATAACTGAAAACATAGACAAGTAGAAATACAACACTAGCTGATTTATTATAAAGTATACCCACACTCTCTTTAACAAAAAAAATTATACTCACACTCAAACATACAATTATATGTTTTCTTATTTTGTCGTTATTTAATTTGTTTCATTGCGTTAATAATTATCAGACTACGTTCGTAAGTAAGTAACCCTTTAAAGTTTTAATCAAACCCATAAAGCCCCTACGTGTTTAAGCATTGGTATAAGAGAACGATTGAGATGGAGACTCATGACTTGATTGGCTCCACCAACGAGCTGCCCTCCTATGAACACCACCGGCACGGTCGGGCTGCAGCCAAGCTGAGCCAATGCTTGCTCTATTTCTTTTCCTCTATTGATCTCGTCTAGCTCATAGATCGTTGGGTTCACGCCAAAGTCTAAGAAGAGAGTCTTGATTGTGTGAGACATGCAACACGAATTCTTGCTAAAAAACACTACCGACTTCTCGGAGATCATCTTTTGTAGCTTCTCCATTAGTGTTGTTATGTGAAAAGATGTTTGTAAAGCGGCTTGCGAAGGAGAAAAATGGTTTGTGTTTTGATCGAAATGCGAGATTATGGATGAAAATTAGAAAACTAGAGGACTTTTAAAGAGATTGTGGATATCTTTAATTTGGGTGGAGAGATGAGAAGTGACTTTGAGTTAATGTGGTTGGTCGGTTTGATGTAGAGAAATGTTTATAAGGGTCCTATATATAGGCAGCTCTCTAAGGTACGTACGTCCTTTTTTGTCTTTTGTTAACCCTTTCTAGATTAGAAATTCTATAATGTACGTACAGCTATCATATTATGGGTTTGATGTAGCACTTTTTTTTAGAGAATCTACTTTAGCACGAAATAAAGGAAAGATCACATAATTTTTTAAAGAAATAAAAATTAATATAATGGGAGTAGTATCTGAAAAAAAAGTGAGGCTATCAACGGTTCACACCTCCTTGACTCTTTTTTGGCTCTTGCAGCTAAAGAATAAAACTATCAACTACAACTCTTTATAGTACGGATATATGTATTCATTGTCAAAGAAAGATACATTTTTATCACATTACTTACATTTTTAGTTAAGTTGATTTTGCATAGGTTTTATTGTTTTAAATTAGATACTTTGGACCCATTGTGGATCTTGATCTATCTAAAGCCTGCGATGTTAATTTGCAGCGACCAGTAGAATTCAAACTGACATGTGTTGATGCTTTGCATTTTGCAATAAACAAATCCCTAAATTTTCTTATATATATTAATTTTGCTTATTAATACATAATATAATTGGGATCTCGCCATCTCGGACGGAAGCTCAGACTAGTGATGTCCAAGGCATATACGCATGAACATGATAAAAGTATGCTAGAGCTCTACTTCGTAAAGACTCGAGATTGATCGTAGGTATATCTCCAGAATAATCTTTTATTTTTGTTGAGTTGAGGATAACGTGGTCTCTTCACTTGCCAACAAAACATATTATTCTCACGAGATTTCGACATGAGTCGATTTGGGAATAAAGGTAAGTTCTGCAAGATTCTTGACATTGGTAAAGTTCGATCTCATTCCATGACGATAAGGCTCAAATGGAACCACGTTGTTTTAAAAAAATTTTTGTCGTATTTCTGGATCGAAGCTGGCCCAATATTGATCGGAAGAGTCATTCATATAGAGGAGATTTTCGGATTGAATTAAAGGGTTCACATGCATAGCACGTACATGTCTTACGTACAACAAAAAATCGTATGATTGCATCCAACTCCGCAACCTTACACCATCCCATCACTTTCTATTATATATGTATTATATATTTGTAATGTATGAGAATTTGTGGTTAAGCATTAGATAATTTATTTACCATTCGATGTCAGAATCTTGAGCGGAACTATGTGTGTTGTATTATTTTCAAAGTACATACATATACGTATATACACATATTAGAGTTGGGGTTGGGCTAGCAACCCCTAGCCCAATACTCCCTTTCAAATTGGAACATGAAAATCACAAATGTCTAACTTGGAGATCAAAAGATGACATTGAACACTTCCTAAAGCTTTAGTGAAGATATCAGCGATCTGTTTCGTTGTACATATGAAATGTGGCTTGATGAGACCATCTTGAATGGCATCACGAACATGATGACAATCGAGTTCAATATGTTTGGTGCGCTCATGAAAAAAAGATTATTTGCAATGTGCATAGCCGATATGTTGTCACAATGAAATGGAATATGCTGACGTTGCACAACATCAAAGAATTAAAGAAGAGTATTAAGCCACTTAACCTCTTTAGTAGATTAAGACATCGAACGATATTCAACCTCAACAGAAGACAAAGAGACCATTTTAAATTTTATGAGCTTACAATACAAAATCAATTGGCAATGAGTGTATTGACCCAAATCCCCTATATACAAGCTGATGGTCATTTGAAACTTTTGATGTGGGATCCTAACACACTCCCTCGAGATGATGAATCTTATCGGTCCATCTCGAACCGAACCCCACTTAAAGACCGGTAATCAACTTTTTATGGGTCACCGTGAGTCAATAAACATGGGAATCGTGAGCAGATTTATGTGTGTTGTATTATTCTCAAAGTACATACATATAATATACACAAATTAGAGTTGGGCTTGGGCTAGCAATACCTAGTCCAATATAGGCATAAACACCACACTATTATTGGGATTGAACTCGTGACAAAAAAAAATTCTTCAAAATGCAAACAAATAAATTTGTAAAGACTTATTCATTTAAAGTTTCGAGTGTTTCCAAATGAAAAAAAAAAGTACAACCTTTTGATATTCAAATTAGGTTAATTAGAGTACATAAAGAAACAATAGATCATGATTTGGTGGTGCCAAATAGTATCAAAGTTGCTGAATACTTATTTTCTGGCCCCTTTTTATGCCGACTCAACTTCCTTTGTTATATCTGCCGGCTTTTCCTACGCACCCCAAAAACAAAAAAAAAATAGCAAGTTTTGTAAGAGATTTCTTAGATACTCTTCATGATAATGAGATCAAATTAACTACCAATAGAGAACCAACCAATATCACAACTCTATATGTTAAAAGAATTTTCATACCTCTACGGCATCAACTTGATCTTCGTCCTTTAAAGCCGGAATTTCATCGTTTTCCGTGGCCGCTGTTTCGTCATTTTCCGTTGTCATAGTTTCTTCAACTTCCAATTCCGTTGTTGTGGGAGTTTGTACATCTGATTTTGATTCTTCAACTTCAGGAAGTGTAACTTCGGTTTCAACATCACCATCATTAATACCATCGTTTTCATCCTCTACACTTTTCTCTTCCTCTACCACCGTTTCAATATCAATCTTTTCTGTTAATCGACGAACACAAATGAAAATATATACGTCAATATTTTCTATATCACAAACATCACAAAAATAGTTATATAATATGTACATTTGGTGTATTTCTTTGCAATTGCATATATGAAAAAATTCTTCTAACAAAACATCAAATTAACTTCACATTTCCAACTTTAAAAATCAAAAATGAAGAGATTATCATAAGATATATAATCATCTAAACCAGATAATTAGATTATATCATTTTCATACCAATTTGTTCATCAACAGCCAAAACGCTCTCATCCACATTGTTAACCGTCTCCTCCGTCACAACATCCTCCGGCATTATCGCTGTCACTGGCGGCGAAATGGTCGTTTCCTGTTCCTCCGTCACAAAATTCTCTGGCGACGAAGTGATCGTTTCCTTTGCCTCCGCAACAACATTCTCCGGCACTACCGCTGTCACCGGCGGCAAAGTGGTCGGTTCCTTTTCCTCCGGTTTTTTGTTACCATTTGTCTCTTCCGCCTTCTTCTCACCGCAATCTTCTCCAGCTTCCTTTCCCTCCGGTTTCATACTACTTTTTTCTACGGTGGTCTGTGGCGGATCACCGGAAACTACGGCGGAGATATCGTTTGTTTTCCGGCACCGGCAGCTTCCTTGTTTTTTCATGCTTTCTTTGCCCTTAACTGATTCAGCTTCCGAAGGTTTTCTGATGGTGTTTCCCGTAACAACATCGTGTTTAGATTTTCCGCAACCCATTTTTAAGAGATATCCCTCTAATTAAAACCAATTCTTTTTCTACAAGAACGCTAATTTTTTTTTGTTTTCTTGTCTATATTGATTCAATGAATTGAGGGAAAAAGAACACGAACGATTATTGATGTAGAAATATGTATCTATTGATGGATTTTTATTGAAGGAGATGAACGAAACGGTAAACAAATTCCAGTTGTTGGTTTTTTATTGCGTTGTGATTCACTTTTGTTAGAGAAAGTTCATTCTCGTTTTAGTTAATGTTAGGGGTTCCAAACTTAAGGCGACACCATTTTTTCAAACATTTTTTTTTATTTTTTAAAACTTTTTATTAATAGAATAGAAAGGTTATGTTTAGTTAGAGGGCGACGACAGAGAGGTGTCCTAAACTAAAAAAAATTAAGGAAAAATTAGAAAATAATGACTTTTAAAATAAATGAGGTATTCGTTTTTACTACAAAGAGATTTGAAAGAATTGAAACTGAAACTTTCTTTATCTACTGATTTGAAAGAAAAAGATGACTTTGACAAAAATGTATAATGGTGGAATCATCGAGTGAAATTGATAGAATTAGCTGAAAGAGGAGAGTTTGTTTAAGTAAAAAAAATTTATTTTTCTTTTGTTTTGTAAAAGACATTCATTATTATATATAAAAATTGTTGAAGTGGTGAAATAAATAAATAAAAGTTTAATAATGGCGCCAAGCTATTATTATTATTATTTAACTTTTCCAAGCTATTATTAAACTTTGACATTGCAAAGGATTTGCTCGGTACCCCTTTAAATTTGGGATTGGGCAATACACCTTCTTGCATCACCTAATTGATTTTTTCCCCCACTTTTTACACGTTTGATATTTTAATAATATGGTAATTACAAGGTAATAAAGTAGTAGAATAACCAAATGTCGTTATTCAACTGCTTAATTAGGCAAAGTCTAGAGATCATATGATCGAGTGACGTTTGCAACAAAACTAATATTATATGATATGATTTTGGATATGAAGGAGGATTACGGATTTCGATCGCATTTTAACCTCCTCATGTTCTAAAATAAATAAATAATAATAAAGTTGTAGAATAACTGAGCATGATTTTGGATTTCTAACAAGTTTACCTATTTGATCTCTCCAGAAGAAAAATAAAATTCAATAGATTCATACAAAAAATCGGATTCGATAAATCTTATGACACCTTCGAAAAAAATTCATTTGAAAAAGATCGGTTAAACTAATACGCGGATCGTCGACGTGGAAACTAAGATGGATGCAACTAGAAGTATTTTATCCTAAGCGGAAGATCTGATTGTATCTGGTTCATTATATGTACCCTACTCTTTTTTACTATTTGTAACTGTTTTATAAAACTGTATGATTTCGGTCGTAATCGTTTTTTTAATAAAAAATCTACTATATGAAAGCTGAATGGCTCTCTCCAGAGATCGCCACATCAACACTTAAAATTTTGACACCTATCCTATTTTATTTAATTTCTAAAATTTTGTTTAACTTGCATTAAATGCGAACCAAACAAAAAAAATTTCTTCCATCACTTCCAAGGGGATTCGAACCCACAATCTTCTCAATAAAATTAACAGCCTTAAACATTATGCCATGAGTGCTTATTGACATTTCGATAAAAAACATTATATACATAAACAAAACATGTATATAAAATAAAATTACATGAAAATGAATCAATTATTAAGTTTAATGAGTATACGATTAAAAGGGTTAGAGTTTGACGTTTAAAGTTTAGGGTATAAGAGAGTAATTGTTAGGGTAAACACAAATTTTATATGAATCATAGTTTATGATTCGGTTATTGATTTAGGGTTCATATCTTTGTTATTTTAACTCTAAATTGTGAATATGCTAACAGAATTAATATATCATATAAATTTTAATCTAAAATATTCGATTTAGGGTTTAGAGTTAATAAGACTTCATTGGAAGACTTCGTTTGTACACTTCTTTACTTTCTTATTCTTTCAGATTAAATTATGTCTTCTGTTATGTATTTAATAAAATGTCAATTATTACGGTATAAGAAATAATAAATAACATATCTAACACAAAAATAAATCATTGAAAAGAATAAACAAATAACACATTCACAAATCATAAATCATCATCTACTACATATATAAAAGATGAAGGAGATTCTCGAGAGGATGACACATTAACTATTTCTTATTAGTCAATCTCAATATTTTTCCACAATATAAAGTATATAAGTAATTAATTATTATTTTTTAAATATCAAATAACATAAATAAATATTAACATATGTACAATTAACTGTACATAAAAATTACTAAATTTGAATTCAACTATTTAAAATTTCTTATAAGTAGATGAAATTCAAATTTAATTTAAGAACATAATAAATATATAAATTTTATATAATACATAATTTTAAATATATCATTATATTTTCTCTTTTTAGTGTTTTAATCCTTATTTTCAAATAAAATAGGATAATTAAACTTTGGTACAAGCGAAAACAAATTATGATATTGAATAAATTAAAAAGTTAACTCCAACCTACAATATCGTAAGAAAAAACAATATATTCAATCAAAATTGAGAAAATAACAAATTATATAAAAAATATAGAGAAGAAGAAAAAAAATAAAAAAAAGAAGAATGGATACAAGAATATGCAAAATTTTAAAACATGAAAAAATACATGGATTCAATAAAAGATATATAAAAAAATCTTCGAAATAATAAATTGAAAAAAATAAAAATTATTATAATATTAAGATTTAGACAAATGAAAAGAGTATGAAAATTGAATAATAAATAAAGATTCGTAAAATAATGTATGAAAGAGATTACACAGATCATCAAGAAAAATAAGAAGAAAATTAAAATTTTTTAAAAACAATATAAAATCAATAATCAAAATATAGATCTAAAACATATTATTCAAAACTCAAATTAAAAGAGAATATTTTAAAAATAAAAACTATCGTAAAATATGATGATACGATCATACGAGAGCCGGGGAAGGGCTGGTGACATATCAAAGTGAAGTTACATGGTGAATTAGTTAATTATATAATATTATAGGGACTTGGCTGTAAATAATAGATTGTTAATGGTCTAAAACATAAACCCTACAAATCTTTGATTCCGGCGTCTAACCATCGTGCTTCTTCACTCTCAATCTGGCGACTCGACGACTCTCAGTTAGAAAAAAAACAAAAAAAAACCGAGCTTGACTCAGGAACCCTGAATCACGAGCTATGCAATTTCTCCGAAGCTCTCGTAGAATCGCTAGGCTCGTAAAACCCATAGTTGTAACCGAGGCTGATCTGAGATTCGTCTCCTCTGCTTCTCAAATCTCCGGTTCCTTCCAATGGCGGAATCATTCGTCTGCTTCTTCCTCTCTGTTACAAGGTTCTTTCTTTTTGTCATTTCACATTCCTATTGCGAAATTAATTTATCTCTAACTTCGGAAATGGGAGATTTTTAATTATCCTAGACGAGAGTACTTAACTCGTTGGTCAAGAATCTAGTAGTGGACTATGTATTTTAGATTGTTCTCTAGTGTAATTTGTGGACTTATCTATCCCTGTCTCTTATACACATCTAGATGTGTATAAGAGACAGAGATTATCCAATCTTCGTATTCATGACAACTTCAATAGCAATCTATGCCAACAAGTTGCTAAGACTTGTGTGCGTGTTGGGGCAATTGACTCTGGTACTCCCAATTTCTCTTTTTGTGTGCGAGTTACTTTTGATTTGGTTTTTTAAATTAAATCTAGTCGAACACTCTGTTATATATATTCTTCTACAGCTGCTCCCAGGATGTGATGGTACTAATGCAGCTCTTTGTGGTTGCAGGAAAGAAGGCGTTGTGGAAACATAATGTTCTCGGTTTGACACCCAGTGTTGCATCTGCACACCATCTATTGGTATTGCATGTCTATGATTTTCATCTCGGTTGTTTCTTCGGGCATAGATTTTCAAGATTGTATTACGGGTTTCATGTAGTCATATGCACTTGAGCAAAAGAATCCTGAACTCATGGAAGAAGTAATGAAACTCCTGAAAACGAATGACCTGCCTTTGCAACCCGGTACAGCGGATTTAGTTTTCAGGTGTGTGTAAAAATTGTTACTATTTGCATTCTTTATGGTTGCGCCGTGCTCTCTTATCATGAGATGAACTTAAACTGGGTTTTTGCAGGATCTGTCATGATACAGATAAGTGGGATCTACTAGCCAAGTACTCGAAAAAATTCTCGAAAGCTGGAGTTAAGTTGAGGAAGACCTCGTTCGAGGTATGGATGGAGTTTGCTGCCAAGAGAGGTACTTTTGGTTTCCTGTCTTATACTTGCATTGATTTATTGTTCTATAGAAGAATTGTCATTTCAAGTATTCTCGAGACATGGCTCTGTAAACACTAGATGGATTTAACAACCTATCATATATACACGAACTTACACTGTTATGGAACCTTTTGGTAATGGAAAAGGAATAGGAATCCATAGAATTTTGATTATTTTTCTTCCCTGTTGTAAGAAAGCAGGATCAAAATGGGTAGGACAGACTGGTAACCCGTAATTACGGTTTCTTACTTAGCTGATGACAGATAAGACTTAGGCTAGACTGCTACTAGTAGTGCTAATTATGTCAATTTTGTTATCAGGGGATACGGAGTCGTTATGGAAAGTAGATAAACTGAGATCAGAGACATACAATCAACACACTCTTTCTACTGCTTTTTCCTGTGCAAAGGTTCATAACACACATCTCTTATCTCGGTCCTCGTGTTATAATCGAATGTCGAACTTTCATCCTTAAAAACATTGCTCCTTTCGCAGGGTTTCTTAGTAGAAAGTAAACCTGAAGAAGCTGCTGCCGTCATCCAGATTATCTGTCAGGTGAGCTCAGAACCTCCCTGTTAATAATATTATTCCTACACTTCTGATATAAAACCTTACACAGTGTAACCTTTTTTTTTAGCTCTGATTAGTGTTTAGTTTGAAGATATGTGTGTGACTCTGACTATGCAGATATATCCTGATGAGAAAAAGTCAGCAGTTTCGGCAGAATTCAAGAAACTGGTAAATGAGTGGCCTGTTGACGTTATCAGGCGCCAAACCGAAGAAGATAAGAAGGTTGAAAATTCTCTCTTATCTGTTATGTTTTCACCCTGAAACGGTGAAACAAAAACAATACATAAGCCTCTCTTTGTAATAATGATGAACAGGCTCTCGCTGCTTCTTTGAAATCTGGCATTCCTTCCATGGTTAATGCATTGCTAAGCTCGGGTTTGACCGTGAACGTGGATTTAGATGAGCTATACAAGAACGAAGCTCTTCTCAGCTGAATGATTGTATCAACGTTTCCGGAAGCTTCTTCGCGGCTCCACGGGTTTGAAAGTTAACTCTTTTTTGATGTGATCTTTGTCCTTTTCACGGTTGCAACGTAGAGAAGAGGGAAAGAACACATTGCTGTTCAGTTTCTTGCAATTTACGGTAACTCTTTTTGTTTTTCGTTTATCCTTTATGTACTTGACGAAGAACGAGAAGAATTGTCCTTTTATTTAGTAAAAACCATTTATATGTTAAGAAGAACAAAAATCTGAGTCTTAATAAAATGTTGTTCATTGATTAGAGTGGGTTGAATATATTTTTTTTCAGTTTCCGAAATCCGAATAAATGGTCTCACCATAGAAAACGATAGAATAAAACATTAAAAGCAACAGTTACATGATTGTTGATAGTGACTTTACACAACACAAGATGACAAGAAACAGAAACAGCCAAAGCATTTGTTTCTCTTAATTTGTTGGGAGTTATAAAATTTAAGGAAGCTTA
This sequence comes from Alliaria petiolata, assembly GCA_020283515.1. Classification (NCBI taxonomy): domain Eukaryota; kingdom Viridiplantae; phylum Streptophyta; class Magnoliopsida; order Brassicales; family Brassicaceae; genus Alliaria; species Alliaria petiolata. Next base: position 211,923,099 of record JAHZTW010000001.1, read on the forward strand.
ATAGCATCAAGAACAACAAGAAGCATAAACACAACTGCAGCAAGAAGAGTGAAGGCAACCGAAGCAGCCGTTTGGTGACAGAATTTTCCAAAAACGTTACAAACTTTCTTCCACAGCACATGTTTGTTCCCTTTTAAACCCATTAGGCCAATTGCTCCGGAGGCTCCGGTGCCGGAAAACAGCAAAGCCACCATCACTAGATCTCCTAGCAAAAGCGCCATTAACAAGCCTTTGTTTCTTCTGCCTTTACTGATCATCAGAATCACTATCGAGATCGCTGTGTAGCCGCAGGCTATAGCGTTTGCAGAAATGTTGAACCTACAACATTTGTAATACTACGTTAATCATTTCTGAATTTTATGCATGTCCATCAGTTTAGCAATTAATCTATGAATTAATTTGTCTAGTTTAAGAGAAAAAATGTATTTATATCTATATTGCTTGTCATGCCAGCTAGAATTGTTGTACATTAAATGTTTAACTAGATTATAAAGAGCCGAGAGCGTTAGAGAAAGATTTGTTGCTATGGACCATTAACATCGATGTTGACCTGTTGTGAAACATTTTGGGTAGTTGGACATTTATGATAGGATTAATCAATTACGAATTTTACTGTTCATCTGACAATGATTTTATATTATTCTATATATATGCATGTATGTAGATAAAAAAAGATTAGTTGGTTCAGCAGTCCTTAATTATGTGAATTTGCTTACACATAATCAAAGTGAACATGAAGTTATTGTCAACGTGAGTGGACCAAAGCTATGTACATTAGAGTGATTAATATACTAAATCAATGACAAATTATCCACACCCTTGCAAAGAAAAGACCAAGATATGAACTTTGTGAGTGTAGTGAACGATTTAATGAAGTAAATTGTTCAATTTCTTATCTGCACGACTTCTTTGAGCACTACTGTAGCGTACTTTTATCCATAAGATTTAAGCATTATCGAACGCATCATGTCTATTGAGATCATAGCTTGTCATCTACTTGATGATGTTTTGAAAGTGAAAATAAATTTTAATTTAAAGAGTACTGTATATGAGAACACGAAAATAACTTTAAAGCATAATTTGCTTATTGTAGTGATAAAGCATTTATGTGTGTTAGCTACTGTACTAGTTAAAATATATTTATGTGAATTAAAAAAATAAAATATTTGAAATGATATCAGTTATAGAAAATTGTAAACGCAAACATGATGAACGCATTTTATTCCGCTATTCACTTTTGCGATTTCGATGAAAACACTAAAATAATTTGTTAATTTTCATGCAAACACAATATACTTTAACATTTTAACATGAAAACAAACGCAAATGCATAAAAAACATAACATACCCATGCATGCATTATGACATCTTTCTATTCACGTTTGCGTTTAATATATATATTTCAAATTAATCCACAACCAAAAACATTTCGAACAAAAAAAAATAATTGTAAATGAAAACTGAAAAAAAAATATGTAATTCATTTGTTCGTTGTAAAGACCAAGATGCACATAACCTCCGCCTTTAGTTATCACTTTTATGAACCAATGTCTAATTACCGTGCTCTACATGAGGATTTTGTAATTTCAAAATTAATAAAAGTCCAAGATGTTAAAAATTAATAATTAAATGTGAATTTTTCCGTTAACGTTTTTCATTTCACAAAAAAAAATTTATAAGAAAACTCAAAATGATATATATTTTCAAAACGTGAAATTCGTTTTTGATTTTTTTTTTTCTTAATTTACATGTGTGTGTGAAAAGGAGAAAGAAAAGAGAGAGGCTTACACAAAGGCAGACAAGTAAGAGGCTTTGGCGGTTGTAGAGACATCAAGAGGAGGCAGAGTTGGAAAAAGCTTAATAGACACAACCTTTGTCTGCTTCGCGACACCAAGTATTATTGCAGCCGCCATTGTTAGAACCAAAGCCAACACTCTCATCGTTAATTCGACACCTTTTCTCGAACCATTCTCCTTCTTTCCATTTTCCATCTCCATCCCATTCATATTGTTCTTGCGTTCTTGTTCCATTGCCTCTCACTTAGTGATAAAAAGAGGCTCAAATGAGAAAAGAGAGAGAGAGAGGAATAATAAATTATGGTATTTCCCCAACTTTCTCAAGCTCTCGAGGTGAGTAGAGAGACGTGTAATATATACTATATTTTGGAATACGCTTACTTAACATACAGCTAGTGTGTGTGGATTAGTCCTAATGATGTCTACGTACGTGGCTTTGAGTTAATGTGGCGCGAGAGAGATTATTAAGCTTACGAAAGAAAAGTATACATGGATATGTACGGGAAAATAAAGTTTGAACACAGTGTGTAAAAGACAAAAAGAAAAAAATGGTGTGAATACATTTCGTCGAAAGTTGGGGGGGAGGGGAAAAGACAAAAAAAATGTGGAGTTTTTGACTTGTGGTGTTCATTGCAAGTGTCAAATAAGGTAACAATGATATTCGAAGTGCACCCGAATAAATTCGAGTCTTTAGATAACTTTCACAAAAAATATGCTTTCGATTATTTAGGTCAGATATTTTATTTCGGATGACTTTAGAGCAATTTAAATTATCGATAATTTGAATTAGTCTTTTTCCGACGAATTAATCTTTTATTCTCTAACTTTTCGATCAATATAGAGATTTTAATCTTTATTTGATCTGATAAATGATAGGATTATTTATACCCTAATTGTTTGACTCGAATACGCACATATTGGTAGTTTCATTTTTGGTGAAGGTTTCCTTTTAAGCTAGTGTGTTAAAATGATTGGTGGCTCTATATAATGCTCTCGTGATGTAAACGTACATATAATGGCTCTATACGTAAAAACATTAATCAACCGTTTAGTTAATCAGTAGACTAGGAAATTTTCACGGGATACGTTAAAAAAAAAACACAACGTTTGCCCCATAATTTAATCCTAAAGTTTACTTAAAACATATGTTTTATGTAAATTTATGGATAACCAAAACTGATCTAATTAACCGCATTGATCTACTCCTCCGAATGGTTTTTCAAACTACTATATCTATCATCTTTTACAGGAAACAAATGGCTGACAACACCAGAAAGAATGTCATCTTTATGGACACTTTGCTAGTGTTAGGAGATTTCGAAGATATGAGATCGAGTGGAAAGTAAAATTAATATTTGTGTATATTTTTTTTATTATTAAATAGGTAGATTCCCTATTATTGAATATGTAAATATTTTGATAGAAAAGTTAAAATTTTGTATAAATAAGTGTATTAGCTAATGAATAAAGACGAGAAAAACTATTCTACTTCTTAAGATTTCCTCCAAAATCAATCATGGTATCGGAGCTAAGATTTAATTCCTATGGATTTGAATTTTGTTATTTTTAGAGCATTAGAGCATGCACAATGGTAAATCTCATATAAGGTTTTTAACAATTTTTTATTGTGGATTTATTCTAAGAATTTCTAATTTATTTTTCCACCTCCAATGGTAAAACCTTTGATGAGGTTTTTAATAAAAAAAATTTTGACTTTATTTTTAATTTTATGAAAAATTTATTTGATTTATTAAAACATTAAAAAAGTTTTATTTTTTTCCCATAAAAAAATACCGATCCACTTTCCTTCTGACACGTGTCACTAAGATATATATCTTAAATACAACTTAAAAATTCTTATTTAAGATACAATTTCTGATTAAAGCTCAATTTTTATTTATTTTTAAATTTTAATTACTTAAAAACCTATCTTAAGATACACCATTGTTCATGGTCTTAGTCACATACAAAAAACTTTGTTCAATTCTTAGCCGTCTATCACTGATATCTATCTTTTCTATCGTTTTTTCTTATTCTTTATTTATTGATTTTTTATTTTCAATATTTTGTTAAGTTTAGATTTTCTTAAAAAAAAAAAAAAAAAAGAGAGAGACGTGATTTGTTATTCCTCTAAAAATATTTTGTTTTTCCTATCATACTTTTCTTCTTTAGCAAGCTCATAACTAAAAAAATTGAAAAATAAGCAAGAAAAAATTATAAAAAACAAGAAAAGAAAAGGGTCGTGTGATTGTGATTGATAGACAAGTTAAAACTTTATATTAAGGCCATTTCCAACCCAACAGCAAAACACTAAATTTGCTATCTTCTTCGCTAAACAGCATAATGATGAATTTGGTGATCTGTGAACAGTATCATATGATATTTGGTGTGTCACTATTCACAACACCAAACATTAAAAAAAATATATATATATATATTTTATGAAATAATATAATTAAATAACTGGTTATTAATTGAATAAAATTTAGGACTAAAAATTAAGTATACCATAAATAATTTTGTGCTTTTCGTTTTAAATAATATAAAATTATAATTATAATTAATATTTCATAAAATATCTAAATTAATATGAAATTTGATTAAAATTAAAAATACATATTAAAATTCCATTAAAACATTTAAAACATAAAATTACAAAGTTAAAATCAAACAAACATAAAAATTAAAATGCAACAAGATTGTAATTTCATATTTAACTTATAATAAATCAGTTTTAAAAATAACTAATATTTATCTAAATGAATAAAAGATAAAAAAATCTTAAATTTAATAATATAATAATAGAAAAATTATTTTTAATGTGAAATTTGGTGTTATGGTCGGAGATGAAAAATAAAGTAGAACACCAAAACACCAAATTTGGTGTTATTGTTGGAGATGCCCTAATAAGTGTATTAGCTAATGAATAAAGAGAAAAAACTAATATATTTTAAAGGTTTTTTCTAAATCTATGTTACTCAGAGTTAAGATTCAATTTTTATGGATTTAAATTTTGTTATATTCACAGTATTAACCACATACAAAAAGATTTGTTTGATTTTTAGCCACCTACCATTACAGATTTATCTTTCTATCATTTTTTCTTTTTATTTATTAATTGATTTTTTATTTCAATATTTCAAAGTTTTGTTAAGTTTTGATTTAAAAAAAAAAGAGACGTGATTTGTTATTCCTATCATACTTTTCTTCTTCTATTTTGCTAGCTCATAATTAAAAAAAAAAGGACGTATGATTGTGGTGTTTTGTTTTGTTCAAAATATAAATTTTCAAAAACCTATCTTAATGTGGTTATCTATCTACTATAAATTTGATGTACCCACGAAGATGCTAACTCAAATGAATATATACTGATCTGACAGTGATGACAAACTTGATGATGTTGTGCACTATGAACATGGATCTATTGATAAGTTTGTTCAGTTCATATGGTGATATGACGATGAAATGATGGAAATGCACAACTACTACGATCTTTGATATGTATTCTCCACCGAATCGATCATCTTATGGTAGGTATAAACGCCAATGATGACCGGACAGCCGGATTTAAACACTGTGAAGATGATATGACGACTGTCCAATCTCAGAGATTACAAAATCGAGTTGACAAAAAGTTAATATTTGTGTATATTTTCTTATTGTTAAATAGGTAATTTTTTTATTATTAAATATATAAAGAGTTTGATAGACAAATTAAAATTTTGAATAAAAGTCTAATAACAATTTTTTCATAACACTTTTGTGTTTACTCTCATTAATTTATCAGTTAGGTTCATCGATTGAGACTATTCAACAAATTTATTTTTGTTTCAGCTTATTCTTTTATTGTTGCAAGCTCAGGTTCTGTTTAGAATGTAAATAAACTCTATTCTTTTGATTCAAATAAATTTCACATCTCATCCAAAAACAGATCTATTTTTGACAGTGGAATTTCATAAAAATGCATTCAACAATTTTATGTCAATTTTATGGCATACCTAAAATTCTGACTTTATTAGTTTTATGATAGATGTAGAAGGCAAAAAAGAAAAAGAAATTGTTCATCCGTGTAATAATACGTTACTTAGTTAATTAAATAATTATAGCATGTTAGTTTGTTAATTTTCGACTATTTCATGGCAGTTCGAGTAAAACTGTCTTTAATAAAATCTTATGTAAGTCAATTGCATTACTTAATCCGATTTAGTTATAATAAATGGCTATATTAAAAGTCAATATTGTTGTTAAAAAATAAATTGTATTGAAATAGAGAAAGGAGTAAAAAAAGTAGTTAATTAGGAAAATTAGAAATATAGGATATTTATACTACCATCTTATCTATCTATACTTTTATTTTGTTAGATACAATTGTGCCTAAACTACTCACAAAATCATATATTTTAATATTTAATTTATTTACAAATTTTGTTTTAATATTAATTTAAATACTTGAAAGGAAAAAACAAATATTTAAGAAAACAAAAAAATTCTATTATTCCAAAAACGTAACAAAAAAATATTTACAAATTTTTTTTTGATATGTTCTTTGATATTCAGAAGTGTTTTCTGCGGATTATCTATGATCTACGAGTTTTAGAACGTTTCCAATGCGTTTTATATATGTTATGCGATTCCGTAGAATATACATTCTGCATAATGTACATATTCTGCAATTCCGTAGAATATACATTCTGCATAATGTACGTGTTCAGCGAAGTTTATAACATGTTTTTGCGGGTTTTAGAATTATGAAAAACACGATTTTCTTAATCTTTCTCCATGCCGTCTTCTTAACCATACTTTATGTTTATGATTTTTTAGATCTTTACGAAAATCAATGGACTAAACAAAAAAATATTGGATAGATTTCACATAATTTTAGTGAGTTTATTAAATTTGTTGTTTGCTTACTTACTTTGTGAAATAAATCAATGGACTAAACTTACTTTGAGTTTATTATGGAGACTTATTGTTGACCAGAAAATACGAGCTAGATTACTGACTTTGTAATCAACTACTACTCTTGAATAACTAGAGAATATCGATTTTGATTAGAAAGAAGAAGATCGATTTTTGGTGACAAAATCAATTTTTTGTCAGAAAAAATCAGTTTTTGATGAGGAATAAATTTTGTTATATTTAATGGAGAAAACGATAATTGATTTTAATTATAATTATTCAATATTAATTATATAAAAATAAAAAATAATAATAATAAAATAAAGAATCAAGGTTATAATCGGATTTTAGTTAATATAAAATATAGTTCACCGAGAATTACTGAAAAGATGTAAATGAACAAAATAATAGAAAAATGTGAAAGGAAAAAATGTGCTTTATTTCTTATTGGGTGATATGAGTTGATATCATCAATTGATCGAAAAATTAAGTAAATGGGAAATAAAAGTTGAAAATTAGATATATAGGAGAGAGAAACAAATTTTAAACCAAAAAACTCCTTTCTTGTTCGAATTAATTACAACAATGCCATTGATCCGGAAACTCTGTTAGCGACGTAAAATCCTGATAACACTGTTCACTTCTTGCTTGACAACACTGTTCATAACCTCTCGGAAAACATTGTTCACATCTGCATGGAATTGTTCACATCTGCATGGAATTGTTCACACAAATCGGCATTGTTATCATGTAATTAACATGTTAAAAAAATTAACAAATTATGAAAATATACATGTTACACCAGTTATCTATTTACATGTTAACCTAATTATCAATGTTCAAAACATGCTAAACGAGTTACACAAATAAAATTATGATGATAATCGTGTTATCGAACTAATATTATCGTGTTAACAAAATTATCATATCATAAAAAATTATCCAGTTAACCCAGTTATCATTACGCCTCCAGCGTTATCGTCGTGTTACCATCACCACAGTCGACTACCACCGTCAACTGCGGCACCACCGTTGTTGTTGTAACCGCCATCACTACCGTCATCATCGTTGACCGCCACCATCATCATCGTCCATCGCCACCATTATCATCACCATCTTCTTCTTCTTCTGTTTCTTCTTCTTCTTCTTCTGTTTCTTCTTCTTATGTTTTATGTTTTCATCGGCAAAGCAATCTGAAGAGAGAGAAACAAGAGAAACAAAACTTGTAATTAGTTAGCAAACATAAGGGCAAAAAAAATTTTAATATATGTAAAGTATGAAAGAGAAATTGATGAAAGATGAAAACTAAATACCTTATTATAAAATGGCATTCATTGGTATTACTCTTTCTTATTTCCCCTAGTTAATTTGGGGGGCGGGGGGGGGGGGGGGGAAGAAGGCGTTGTGGAAACATAACGTTCTCGGTTTGACACCATGTTGCATCTGCACACCATATTGCATGTTTATAATTTTCATCTCGGATGTTTCTTCGGTAGGCATAGATCCTGAAAAATTCGAACTTGGATCACTTTTATGCGAGATATGGGATCACTTTATAGCAAAAACAAACGTTGACCATGAGATAGAAACATACTAATCTTTACATCTCTAGCTTAAGATTCTTTGAATGTTTAAGTATGAGTGAGTTATTCAGATGACTGATGTTTTGCAGGGATGGATAGATGCACTCACTTGCATAGCCACTCGTCCTCTGTGAGCTTGTTGATCCCAAGATCAAGCTTTTCCTCTGAAGCGGCAAAGCTTGCGGGAAATCCTACAGGTTGCTGCTATGTCACTTTTGTTTTTAGAATTACATCTTGAGTCCACCAAAGCGGGTTTCTCATTGCATTTCCTCTGCGCAGTAACTGTCAAGGAATTGCATGATAAGATCCTCAGCTCTGTGAATGTCAAGAGATCGATGCCTCCAAATGCTTGGCTGTGGTCGTTGATTGAGAACTGCGAGAATCAGGATGACATTCATCTTCTCTTTGACGCTCTTCAGAATCTCCGGAGATTTGTCAGTAGTACTTTAAATTCTCCCTTTTTAACATGCCTTGTTCTATTCCAGTTGAGATTTCTTATATGGCTAATCGATGCTTAACATTTACTGCTTGTCGATTGCAGAGATTATCCAATCTTCGTATTCATGACAACTTCAATAGCAATATATGCCAACAAGTTGCTAAGACTTGTGTGCGTGTTGGGGCAATTGACTCTGGTACTCCCAATTTCTCCTTTTCTCTATGAGTTACTTTTGATTTGGTTTTTTTTTATCTCAATCTAGTCGAATAACTCTTTTTGTTTTTCGTTTATCCTTTATGTACTTGACGAAGAACGAGAAGAATTGTCCTTTTATTTAGTAAAAACCATTTATATGTTAAGAAGAACAAAAATCTGAGTCTTAATAAAATGTTGTTCATTGATTAGAGTGGGTTGAATATATTTTTTTTCAGTTTCCGAAATCCGAATAAATGGTCTCACCATAGAAAACGATAGAATAAAACATTAAAAGCAACAGTTACATGATTGTTGATAGTGACTTTACACAACACAAGATGACAAGAAACAGAAACAGCCAAAGCATTTGTTTCTCTTAATTTGTTGGGAGTTATAAAATTTAAGGAAGCTTAATAGCATCAAGAACAACAAGAAGCATAAACATCTGTTCAGTTTCTTGCAATTTACGGTAACTCTTTTTGTTTTTCGTTTATCCTTTATGTACTTGACGAAGAACGAGAAGAATTGTCCTTTTATTTAGTAAAAACCATTTATATGTTAAGAAGAACAAAAATCTGAGGGGTTGAATGTTTGCAGTTTTTAGAATGGTTTTTAGTTTTTGTTTTTGAAAAACCACTTTTTTTGCCATTCAAGTTTTTGGAAAAATAGATTTTCTAAAATTTAGGGAAATTAGTTTTTGAAGATTTTTTGATTTTGTAAACAAAAACCAAAAACCACAATTTATAGGTTTCTAAACCAAAAGCCACCCTTTTTTTTTTTTCAAAATTGTTTTATCACTAAATAATCAATTAAGTGCTACAATATTATTGGTAGACCTTTTATTCATAAAACCAAAATCTCTATTGTTCCCAAATACTAGGCACAATAGATATTTTCTTTCACATGTAATTTTATTTTTATTTTTGCAAAAATTTAGTAATATTAGATATCAACTTTTTCTATATAAGACACATCTTATGCATCAACTAAACACACACACGCAAAACTTAGAAATAACATCTCTACAAATTGAGCTACCAAACTATTAGACTGGATAAGTTTATTTAATTAATTGTTTTATATTCGAAGAAATCTTTTGATATGTACTTTATTCTGATGTACCGACGCTAGTATTGTACTTTCTACTTGATATATTGTAACAAGTTTGTGTTTCTTTCTTGATTGAAATATAATTGAGCTTGAATTTTTTTTGTCATTTTAAAACTTTAACAAGACTATAATTTTTGTATACGCATCTCTATATTGTTTTAATCAATACTTTTAACCGTAAAATTTATACTAAATTTTTTTGATTTTTTAATTATAAGTATTATACATAATTACATATGTTATAGTGTACTTTATTTTTTCATTTTAAAAATATAGATATTAATTATTATTTTCTGATATTTGTAATAGATAGATTTTATATGGAAGGAATCCGAGATCAAATTTCTGCATCTTTATGGATTTCACGATAATTATAATTTATCTTTGTTGTTTTTCTTCAAAAATAAATTTATGAATTTTTTTAATGAAATAAATTTAAATGCATTTTCACTTATAATTTTTAGAATTATTTATTATTGCTATATAAATAATATTTTTGTATTAATTAAATAAATATTTATTTTATCAGTTTTAATCTTAAAATAAAAATTTATAAATCTAGATTAAAACATAAAACACACAAAATTACTTAAAACCAAAAACTAAATAAATCACCATTCAAGTTTTTAGAAAAGCCAAAATCTACAACAAAAATCATCTAAAAACAAAAACCAAAATCTAAAAACCAAAAACTAAAATCCAAAAACCACACAAACATTCACCACCTGAATCTTAATAAAATGTTGTTCATTGATTAGAGTGGGTTGAATATATTTTTTTTCAGTTTCCGAAATCCGAATAAATGGTCTCACCATAGAAAACGATAGAATAAAACATTAAAAGCAACAGTTACATGATTGTTGATAGTGACTTTACACAACACAAGATGACAAGAAACAGAAACAGCCAAAGCATTTGTTTCTCTTAATTTGTTGGGAGTTATAAAATTTAAGGAAGCTTAATAGCATCAAGAACAACAAGAAGCATAAACACAACTGCAGCAAGAAGAGTGAAGGCAACCGAAGCAGCCGTTTGGTGACAGAATTTTCCAAAAACGTTACAAACTTTCTTCCACAGCACATGTTTGTTCCCTTTTAAACCCATTAGGCCAATTGCTCCGGAGGCTCCGGTGCCGGAAAACAGCAAAGCCACCATCACTAGATCTCCTAGCAAAAGCGCCATTAACAAGCCTTTGTTTCTTCTGCCTTTACTGATCATCAGAATCACTATCGAGATCGCTGTGTAGCCGCAGGCTATAGCGTTTGCAGAAATGTTGAACCTACAACATTTGTAATACTACGTTAATCATTTCTGAATTTTATGCATGTCCATCAGTTTAGCAATTAATCTATGAATTAATTTGTCTAGTTTAAGAGAAAAAATGTATTTATATCTATATTGCTTGTCATGCCAGCTAGAATTGTTGTACATTAAATGTTTAACTAGATTATAAAGAGCCGAGAGCGTTAGAGAAAGATTTGTTGCTATGGACCATTAACATCGATGTTGACCTGTTGTGAAACATTTTGGGTAGTTGGACATTTATGATAGGATTAATCAATTACGAATTTTACTGTTCATCTGACAATGATTTTATATTATTCTATATATATGCATGTATGTAGATAAAAAAAGATTAGTTGGTTCAGCAGTCCTTAATTATGTGAATTTGCTTACACATAATCAAAGTGAACATGAAGTTATTGTCAACGTGAGTGGACCAAAGCTATGTACATTAGAGTGATTAATATACTAAATCAATGACAAATTATCCACACCCTTGCAAAGAAAAGACCAAGATATGAACTTTGTGAGTGTAGTGAACGATTTAATGAAGTAAATTGTTCAATTTCTTATCTGCACGACTTCTTTGAGCACTACTGTAGCGTACTTTTATCCATAAGATTTAAGCATTATCGAACGCATCATGTCTATTGAGATCATAGCTTGTCATCTACTTGATGATGTTTTGAAAGTGAAAATAAATTTTAATTTAAAGAGTACTGTATATGAGAACACGAAAATAACTTTAAAGCATAATTTGCTTATTGTAGTGATAAAGCATTTATGTGTGTTAGCTACTGTACTAGTTAAAATATATTTATGTGAATTAAAAAAATAAAATATTTGAAATGATATCAGTTATAGAAAATTGTAAACGCAAACATGATGAACGCATTTTATTCCGCTATTCACTTTTGCGATTTCGATGAAAACACTAAAATAATTTGTTAATTTTCATGCAAACACAATATACTTTAACATTTTAACATGAAAACAAACGCAAATGCATAAAAAACATAACATACCCATGCATGCATTATGACATCTTTCTATTCACGTTTGCGTTTAATATATATATTTCAAATTAATCCACAACCAAAAACATTTCGAACAAAAAAAAATAATTGTAAATGAAAACTGAAAAAAAAATATGTAATTCATTTGTTCGTTGTAAAGACCAAGATGCACATAACCTCCGCCTTTAGTTATCACTTTTATGAACCAATGTCTAATTACCGTGCTCTACATGAGGATTTTGTAATTTCAAAATTAATAAAAGTCCAAGATGTTAAAAATTAATAATTAAATGTGAATTTTTCCGTTAACGTTTTTCATTTCACAAAAAAAAATTTATAAGAAAACTCAAAATGATATATATTTTCAAAACGTGAAATTCGTTTTTGATTTTTTTTTTTCTTAATTTACATGTGTGTGTGAAAAGGAGAAAGAAAAGAGAGAGGCTTACACAAAGGCAGACAAGTAAGAGGCTTTGGCGGTTGTAGAGACATCAAGAGGAGGCAGAGTTGGAAAAAGCTTAATAGACACAACCTTTGTCTGCTTCGCGACACCAAGTATTATTGCAGCCGCCATTGTTAGAACCAAAGCCAACACTCTCATCGTTAATTCGACACCTTTTCTCGAACCATTCTCCTTCTTTCCATTTTCCATCTCCATCCCATTCATATTGTTCTTGCGTTCTTGTTCCATTGCCTCTCACTTAGTGCTTAAAAAGAGGCTCAAATGAGAAAAGAGAGAGACAGAGAGAGAGAGAGGAATAATAAATGATGGTATTTTCCCAACCTCTCAAGCTCTCGAGGTGAGTAGAGAGAGACGTGTAATATATACTATATTTTGGAATACGCTTACTTACCTTACATCTAGTGTGGATAGTAGTAATGAATAATGATGTCTACGTGGCTTTGAGTTTATGTGTCGCAAGAGAGCTTCTTAAGCTTACGAAAGAAAATAGTATACATGGATATGTACGGGAAAATAAAGTGTGAACACAGTGTGTAAAAGACAAAAAAACAAAATGGTGTGAATACATTTTCGTCGAAAGTTGGGGGAAAAAGACAAATTTTTGGAGTTTTTGACTTGTGGTGTTCATTGCAAGTAAATAAGGTAGCAATGATATGTACACACTGATTTTCGAAGTGCACCCGAATAAATTCGAGTCTTTAGATATGTAAACGTTAGCAATTTAAATGAGTCTTTTTTTTTCGCCGAATTGGTCTAGAAATAGTACTACTGAAATAAAGAAAGGAGTAAAAATTGGTAGTTAATTACTTAATTTGAGGGGAGCATTGAAGGGATTTCGACACTTAATGCAACCGTGGCAGTTGGCAAGTGTAGACACTGACAGCTCGCCTTTGGGATTATAATTTATAAATAAAATTTACGAAAATATACTTTAAAAGAAATATTTATATATTAGTCAGAAGCAAGTTATATGAAACACCATACGATTATATGAATACTGTTATAAACTTTATGATATAAAGATGATTATTTTATGTATGTATAAATATATATTTGTATGTATATCTTATATATTATACGTGTTGAGTTTGATGTAAGAGAGAGAACGTGTGAAAGAGGAAGATCTTTATTATTAACTTGCTTACTTTTTACAAAGACCATACACTCCTATATGTGTGTAAGTCGGTCACAAGTGGGTTAATTACTACGGTGGATTTGAATGTTAATTGAATCCACTTTATTCTATTCTATAGAAGTGAATGGATAATTAAATTTAGTTTATAACACTCTCTTGATTATCCATCATTAATAAAATATTATGTACTGCTTCGTTAAAAACTTTTTCATGAAAAAATTCAGTGGGATAAAAACCATGACAAAAAAAAAGAGTACAATGACATAATCTCTCTCTGGAAATGATAGATATCACATTCTCTTCAAAGATCTCTTAGATGACGTATTCCGATATTTTGAACATGTTTTCTGAATGTTGTAGTAGGAAGCGCCTCCGTAAATAGATCGGTTGCATTGTCACATGAACGAATATATTGAATGTCCACTTCTTGATTTTTCTCGAGTTCTCGTATGCAAGAGAAAAATTTTGGAGGGATATGTTTCGTTCGGTTGCTCTTGATATAACCTTCTTTGAGTTGTGCAACACATGCAGCATTGTCTTCAAACATTTTTGTTGGCTCCTTCTTTGTCTTTATTCCGCTTGTTTCTTTTATGTGATGAATCAGAGATCTGAGCCATACGCATTCCCTACAAGCTTCATGTAATGTAATAGTTTGTGCATAATTTGAAAAAGTTGCAACCAAAGTTTGTTTTTGGGAACGCCAAGAGATCGCAGTTCCACCAATTGTGAAAATGTATCCGGTTTGCGATCGAGCCTTATGTGGATCTGATAAATAACCTGCATCTGCAAAAACAACCAGACTAATCTCGACGTTTCTAGAATAAAATAAACCAAAATCAATCGTACCTTGTAGGTAACGAAATATATGTTTTATTTCGTTCCAATGTCGGCGAGTAGGAGATGAGCTTTATCTTGCAAGTAAATTTGTAGTAAAAGCTATATCCGGTCGAGTGCAATTTGCAAGACACATAAGCCCACCGATAGCGCTCATATAAGGTACTTCATGACCTAATATTTCTTCGCTATCCTCACAAGATCGAAACGGATCTTTATTAACATCAAACGATCTATTGACCATCGGAGAACTCAAAGAAGTTGCTATATCCATATTAAAGCGTTTTAAGATCCGTTTCGTATAATTTGATTGATGAACAAATATTCCATCTTGGAAATGCTCTATCTGGAGCCCAAGACAAAACTTTATCTTTCCAAGATCTTTCATTTCGAACTCTTCTTTCATATGAGTTCTTGCCTCATCAATCTATTTTTGAGTTCCGATTATGTTCAAGTCATCAACATAAACATCAATGATCACAAACCCAAATAAGGATTTCTTAATAAAAACACAAGGACATATCTCATTGTTGATGTAACCTTTACTCAACAAATATTCACTTAATTGATTATACCACATGCGTCCAGATTGCTTTAATTCGTAAAGTGATCGCTGTAATTTGATCGCACAAATCTCTTTCGAGTTTGATCTTAATGCTTTAGGCACTTTTAATCATTCAGGGATTTTCATATATATATCATTATCAAGTGATCCATATAAATATGTTGTCACAACATTCATTAGATACATGTCTAGGATTTTAGATGCTGCCAGACTCATTAAGAATCTGAATGTGATTGCATCCATTACCGGGGAATATGTTTCCTCATAATCAATTCCCTGCCTTTGAGAAAAACCTTGTGCCAGAAGTCGGGCTTTATACCTTGTGACCTCATTTTTCTCATTTCAGTTTCTTACAAAAACTCATTTGTATCCAACTAGCATTACATGTTCTGGTGTTGTGATAATAGGTCCAAAGACATTTCTCTTATTGAGGGAGAATAATTCTGTTTCTATGGCCATTTTCCATATCTCCCAATCATGTATTTTCTGACATTCTAATATGGACCTTGGATCTGGATCATCACTTTCATGATCAATCTCTTTAGATACAGAAAAAGAGAATATTCCATCAATATCTTTTATTTTATCTCAGATCCATAATTCTCCATTTTGGGCGTAATTGATGGAAATCTCATATTTTTCTGTCTCATTTTCATCTTCTAGACTTTCTTCCAGATGTGATTCTTCTGGAACCCTTTCATTTATGTCTTCTTGACATTTTTCTTTAAATGGTTCTTCTGGAACCTTTTTACTTTGTTCTCTCATATTCTTTTTCTTTCGGGAATTTTTATCTTTAGAACCCATCGGTCTCCCCCTCTTTAACTGAACCATAAGCTCATTTGCTATGTTTCCATCCATTTGTTCTTCAGGAACAATTATTCTTGATGGAACATTCGCAGCGGAGATATATGATTTTGTCAACCTTTTTGTATCTGTAAACCCATCTGGTAACTGATTTGCCATATTTTGCAAATGTAAAATTTTCTGAACTTTCAGTTCACGTTGATTCATAGGGGGTTCAAGGTGCAATAAAGACGTTGTGCACCATGTAACATCCTTTGAAATTTCTTTAATTCCTCCCCCTAACGCTGAAAATTCATCTTCATTAAAATGACAATCGGCAAAACGTGCTGTAAACATATCACCAGTTTTTGGTTCCATATACCGAATTTTACTTGGTGATGTATAACCGATTCCCAATCTTCTTTGTGGTCCCATTTTTGTTCTTTTCGGTGGGGCTATCGGAACATAAACCGCACTTTCAAAAACACGAAGATGGGATATATTCGGCTCCTGACCAGATACTAACTGTAACGGAGAATATGCATTATATGCACTTGGTAGTATCTGGAGCAGTGCCGCAGCATGCAAAACAGCATGTCCCCAAACATTAATTGGGAGCTTTGTTCTCAATATTAACGGCCTTGCAATCAATTGCAACCGTTTAATTAATGACTCAGCCATGCCATTTTGTGTATGAACATGCTGAACCGGATGTTCAACATCGATTCCCAAAGACATACAATAATCATTAAACACTTGTGAAGTGAATTCACCAGCGTTATACAATCTTACTTTCTTTATGGCATAATCAGTGAATTGTGCTCTCAACCTGATTATTTGGGCAATGAACTTAGCGAAAGCCGTATTTCGTGTTGTCAATAGACACACATGTGACCATCTACTGGATGCGTCAATCAATACCATAAAACATTAAAACGGCCGGCATTGTGGGTGGATCGGCCCACATATATCACCATGTATTCTTTCTAAAAATTTTGGTGATTCATTCTCAACTTTAGTTGGCGATGGCCGAGTAATGAGTTTTCCTTGAGAACATTCATTACATAAAAATTCGCCCGTTTTCAAAATTTTCTCGTTTTTCAAAGGATGGCCATTAAAATTTTGCACAATCTTTCTCATCATGACTGAACCAGGATGCCCTAGTCTTTTATGCCAGATTTTGAATGTACTAGTAAACTTCGGGTTTACTGTAACATATGATTCAGTCATATTTATTTTTGTGCAATATATTCCCGAGGATAACATTTTCAATTCTTCCAATATATGTTTCCTCTCCGATGTAATGCAAAGATATTCAATGCCATCTTTATTCATAGTCTCTACATGATATCCATTTCTGCGAATATCTTTGAAACTTAACAAGTTTCTGTAAGACTCTGGGGAATATAACGCATCATTTATTTCAAACTTTGTTCCCCTTGGCATTGAAAAATTGACTCTTCCGGAGCCCAACATAATTTTTGCATTACCAGATATTGTATTCACGCTTCCAGCGGAATCTTTCATTTTGAGACTAGAGAAATACTTTTTATATTTAATAATCGTGTATGTTGTCGCACTGTCTGCCAGACATATATCTCCATCCAGAGTCTCAAATTCTGGCATTTTCTGAATTTAAATTATTCATAAAAGATGCATTAATGAACGTTCAACAAAAAAAAGGTTTATGTTTTAAAAGCACTTATTTTAAAATTTATTTTACAATAAAACATTAAAACACAAAAGTACATAAAACACCAAAAAAAAACATTAAACTTTTATTTTTCTTGTCTTCTTTAGGAAGACATCATATTACATCGATTCTTTGTCGCTTTGTTTCCGTTGATTCTTCTGGATCAACCAAGAAATCTGTAACATCTAGATGAGTGTCATCATTCAGGCCATGAAACGTAGGTCCGGGTTCATCAGAAATAAAATTGGTTTCAATTTCTTTCTCTTTTACTTTCTGTGATTCCCGGTACAGATCGGCTAAATGTTTGTCCGTACGACAGGTACGTACCCAATGTCCCTTCATGCCGCACCTGTAGCAAACCGTTTCTTTCTTCCTTTTAATTTCTCGGCCATCATCATTTCCATTATTGGAATCATAAGGACGGTATCCTCGTACTTGACCACGTCCATGTCCACGTCCACGGCCTCGACCACGGTAATTACCGCGTCCGCGTCCACGTCCTTGCCAATTATTATTCCTGGATGATGCAGCATTCACTTCTAAGAATGATGCAGATCCAGTTGGACGGCTTTGATGGTTCATCATCACGAGTTCGTTATTTTGCTCTGCAACAAGGAGTATATGCATCAACTCCGAATAACGAGCATATCTATTCGTCCGGTACTGTTGTTGCACGACTACATTACTCGGGTGAAATGTGGAGAGAGTTTTATCAATCATATCATAATCACTTATAGTTTCTCCACATAACACCATTCTGGAAGTGATTCCAATTATCGTAGAATTATAATCACTAATACTTTTGTAGTCCTCAAACCGGAGATGTAACTACTCGTGCCAGGCTTTCGGTAAGATCACATATTTCTGGTGATCAAACCTTTCTTTTAAAGATTGCCAGAGATCTACAGGATCTTCTTTGAAGATGTATTCATCTTTTAAACCATAGTGGATATGGTGACGTAAAAATATCATGGCTTTTACCTTTTTCTCATCTGATTTCATTTTCGACTTATCGATGGTCTCAAGAAGCCCGTTTCCTCTTAGATGCATTTTTGCACCTACTGTCCATGTCATACAATTTTTTCCGGCTATATTAAGGGTAGTAATTTCGAGCTTCGCCAAATTTGACATTATAACTGTATCCATAAAATAACAATTGATAAATTAAAACTTTTTATAAAAAGTATAATTTATTTATTTTATTTTTTTTAAATGTCCAATTTAAAAATCTGAAGTTCAATTTAAAATTTACGTATAATAACAAAATTTAAAATAACAGTTTAAAGCAATATTAGAACTTCATAAATAAAAATGGAGGTATTAACCTTTCACTGTATAATAAATAAATAACTGCATAATAAATAAACAAGGGCGGGGGTTTAATCTTCCATTCCATAAAATATAAAATATGATATAAGGAGATATGGTCTACCATATGATCATTTGATCGTGAAGGCAGAGCCTATCATAACGATCAGCTCGGAGAAGGCAGAGCCTATCATCCCGGCATAACGATATAATTTTTTTTTTGATCGTGAAGGCAGAATCTGTCATAATGATCGGCTCGGAGGAGGAAAACTTACCGTTCCGGTATAATAATAATAAAAATTAAAATAAATGAAATATAAATAAATCTCACATTTTCGGTATGATAACGTATTATAAACTTTATGATATAAAGATGAGATTTTATGTATGTATAAATATATGTTTGTATGTATATCTTATATATTATACTTGTGTTGAGTTTGATGTGAGAGAGAGAACGTGTGAAAGAGAAAGATTTTTATTATTAACTTGCTTACTTTTTACAAAGACCATACACTGCTATTTATAGGCAAAACGAGATGAGTGTAAGTCGGTCACAAATCGGTTAATTACTACGGTGGATTTGAATATTAATTGAATCCACTATATTCTACGGAAGTGAATCGATAATTAAATCCAGTTTATAACAAATACAGCTTTTTTGTTGTTGTTGTTAAAGGGCCTATATGAATACAGCTAGTCGTATACGTTAGTACTAGGCTAGCATACGTCGACACGTACTGGATTATACAAACGTTGTAATGATTGTTAGATATTTCCCCGGGGATAGATATGTATAGAATCAGCCCATAACCGTTTAGAAATTAGCCCATAACCGAAAATTAGGTGTTAATCGAGCGTTTGGAGTTGGGACCATCTATCTATTAATGAAACTAATCGTTGTCATTTTCGTCTTTTGAGAGAATCAGGCAAACTTTGCTGTCCTAGGTAAATAGGAAAAAATCAAAATAATCTTTATATATATATATATATAATGAAATAAGCACTTAGAACAAGATAATGCTAGTTTTCTTAGAGAATTTTTTAACATATATAATTACAATAATTGGCTAATATACTAAAAACATTTGAAAACTAACATCAATTTACCACCAAACAAAAAAAAAAAATAGTTAGCATCAATATATCTAACATCAATTCGATTTTAGATATCTATAGAAAATATCATATCAAAAAATTTAAAGATAAATCAACGATGTTTATAAAATTAAAACAATAATTTAATAATATTTTACTATATTAGTTTAGTTATAAATGTAAATATATATGTTTATATATATAATTATTAATTTAGCTTATTATTGGGACCATATATTTACATAAGAGTTTCAAAAAGATTATTATCTTATTATCTTATCGAATTTTGCTAATTTTTACATTGGTCTGACTCGGGACCAGCAAAATTTATTAATTTATAGAGATTCTACTGTACAATGCTTCCAATTAAAGGAAATATATATATATATACATATACATCATCAAAAGTTCAAATCTTCCTAAATATCGAAAATATGAATGGTATGTAATGTGTTTGGATTTGGATACAAATTCAATTCTTCAGAAAACGATTAGACCAAGAAAATATCCAGTTACAAAAAAAAAAAAAAAAAAATAGAAGTGATACATACAGTCTGTAGTACATTATAATGGTTCATCTTTGAAGAACCATACAGTCTAGTGGTTCATCTTTGGAGAATTTCTTCCATTTTTGGTCGATGTAAATTACATTATAATCAAAATTCAAAAAAATTATATATCTTTTCTTTTTATAGAAAATGAAAACGGCGACAAAAAATAAATAAAAGAGAAAACCGTATCAGTAGTGTTCTACGTCTGTTACCATTCCATCAAAATTAAGGTTCAAACCTAGTGGTTCTCTGCAAAATTGTGAGAATTTAATGGTTAATGGACATCTGTAATATGTTAGGATATTGGACCGGCCTGTTGTACCCCGGTTGATGAAAAAAAAAAACTTTAGAACAAAAATATACATATCATACTGAGTGACTTTTGGTCTAGTGATTTTCTTGAGAGAGGAGGTTCCTAGTTCAAGTCATTTGGGAGGAGTATTTCCAAAAGTAAATGCTGACTTTAGTCTCAGGGAGATTAGAGTTTAGGTTCGAACTTCGATGTATTAAAAAAAATACATATCATTAGCAAAAAAAAAGAACACATACTTAAGTTAAAATACTCGAAATACCCTTAAACTAACCCATGTGAAAAAATTTACCACCCTTTTCCAACCATACGTCGACCTTACCACTCATTAATTACCTTCGATACAATGGTTAGGTCAAACAACAAATATGAGATACTATAGCTCTTCTGCTGTGAAGAATCACCACTCCTTCCTCATCTCTGAGAACCCACGCACAAAGTCACAACGCGTAAGGCCTTTTTCCTTAGAGCATGAACTGTAGGAACCACAAAACCGAATTAAAAAATACGATTAATAAAACTGATTATAAACGATAAGATGGAAGAACGATAGTACGGAAAGTGATTAAAAAACGAGACTTTTTGAAAATGTTTTTGAAAACCGAATATCGGAGGAAAGATGATCTCTTTCCGTAACTCAATAAATCGTCCGTAGTGTGACGGTAATATGCGATTTTTGAATCCCAAGATACAACCGATACGAGACCGTTTCTCGATACTAGAAACGGAATCCGCGAACTGTAAAGACTACGATAAACTCTCGAGACTTACTTTTTTTAGAGAGGAAATGATGGAACTTTTGAGAGAGATAATTGCTGTGAGAAGTGTGTGAAAAATATGAGAGAAGAAGCTCTCTTTTATAGCCGGAGAGGATAGGGTTTGGCGATCCGCGTATCTCCGCAAATCGTGTCACGTTTATGAACGTTACGCGGAGAGAGAGATCGTGGCCATAAAGAGAGGGAGATATTTTTTGATCGGTTTGATCAAAATTTATTTCTCACATTTATTCCACAATATTTTTTGTGCGCAAATGTTTAATTTTCGTTTTAAGGATTGCGCCCGTGTCCGGTCCGGCTTGGCTTGGCGGCGGCATCCGCGCGCGAGAAGCTGTGTCTAACCTCTCCCATGCACAAGTGCTAACCAATTTGAACATGGCTAATGCTCTCTTATATTTATACTAGTGTGTTTTTCCTCTCACAACCGATGTGGGACAAAAACACATTTTTTCACTTTCAACTTTACTTGGGCCCCAGGCCATTTCTCTTCATCTTTGCAATTTTTTCAAAAGCCATTGGCTTTAAAAAATTGAACCAACATGAACCTCCTACATTACACTTCAGCCAACCAGAGGGAGGACAAGACCAACCGTTAGCTTTCACAACACTATGATCCGTGCCACTTGCCTCAACAGATTGAGAGATCTCCTAGGCTAGGAACCATTTAAGAGACTCTTCCCTGATTTTCGAAACTGTTTTAAGTGGCGAGAATTTTGAGCCTTTATTACATTGATCAGGTGAAGATAGACTCCCTCTTTTCGGCTTAGTACACTCTTTCTCATTTAGAGTGTCTGGAACTGGAACAAAGACAAACTGATGGTTTCTTCCCTGCGAATATTGAACTCATTTTGGCCTCTAAACCGGTTGTGGATCAAGAGAATTTGTCCGGTGTGGAATCACAACAGGAGTGGCAATTTCTCGGTGAAATCAGCGTATTGGGTTGCCATTCAGAACAACAAAGAGGAGCTGTTTAGAGAAGCTTCCTTCCAACCATCTCTCAATATCCTTAAGGAGAAGGTATGGCAAAATAGAAACAAGTTTTTGTCGATATATTTGCGTTTTAAAACGATTTAAAATTAACTTTTGTGTTTTAAATTTAAACGTTCATCTAATTAAAAATCGTGATTTATTTCCGTGATATCTAATTTTTTACCTACCATCTATAATTATATATATATATATATATTATTTTCTACATAACTGCTAATACACCTTATACCACAACTGCCTAAAACTTGGTAACAAATTGGATCAGTGGAAAACGAAAAAACATTTAACTATGAAGGAAATCATCAAATACAAAACATAAACAACACAAACACAAAGATAATACTACTAGAATTAAAACATCGGTTTACAAATAAACTAATCACACAATTATACAAAATCAGGAAAACAAGATAATACTACTAGAATTAAAAACACAAAGATCAACTTCGACAGATCACCAAAGAAAAAACAAGAATGAGATCAATATATATGAATTGACTTAAGAAAGATTCAAAGAAAGAGAGAGCGAATCAACGGATTCTCTTGTAAAGGGAGAGGACAGAGATGATGGAGAGGAGGAGGAGGATGACCGACGCGACCAATGAGATGGCGATTGCGCCTCCGACGTGACGGCAAAACGTGTCGTAGACATGACAGATTTTGCTCCATCTCACGTTTTTGTTGCCCTTCAGACCAATGTACGCTACTCCACCTCCTGCTCCGGTCGCTGACGCCACTAGCCCTACCATCACCTGCCAAAACGTTATCATTTTATCTTAGTAAAAAAAAGGTTAATAGTTATTTAGTACTATATATTATGCCATCCATTCAGTACGTGAGTTTTGTCTCTT
Source organism: Alliaria petiolata (assembly GCA_020283515.1). NCBI lineage: Eukaryota > Viridiplantae > Streptophyta > Magnoliopsida > Brassicales > Brassicaceae > Alliaria > Alliaria petiolata. The sequence goes on from JAHZTW010000001.1 coordinate 211,946,778, forward strand.
ATACTATAGTGAAACTAATAGAGATGTTTGATTTAATTTGGTGTTTAGTTCTATTTATACTTTATATCCTTTTAATTTTGTTTTTTAACGTCGAGAATAATCCAAGTTAAACTTGTGTTTGGGGTTCTTAACCAATTGTTTGGTTTTCGTACTAAGTACAACAGCAAATAACGCGATTTGAGTTCTGCATGTTCTTAGATTAATATTTATGGTTAAGTAAAAGAGGAATTACCGCATCCATAATGGCAAGATTTAGCAAGAGAATCGCAGAGCAAGAAGAAGGCTTCTTAAAAGCAGATAGTGTGGCAAGTGTAGATAGAATGCTGTAAAAGCAAGCCACCGATAATGCTACCACAAAGTATCTGCATATTAACAAAAAAAAAAGGGTAAAGTTAAAAAAAGCAAAAAAAAAGAGAGATTATGTTATTAAATACTATAAAAATATACAATATCACTAAAAGTTTATAATATGAAGATGCTTTTATCATCATGATTGGACATTTAATAGATTGAGTCCTTCGTTAAATAACTTTATGCCAACTTATACTTGACTTTCCAAAATCTTTGTTTCGAAATCCCAACTACTCCCACACGCAAAAATATATATATAAAAAATACTCCATATAATATCGACCATTTGCATATAGATTATTTGTTAAACACTTTAACCTTTTGATATTATATATATAATATTTGTTTAACATATATGATGGATCCGAAATTATATATTTTTGTTTGTATATATAGAGAAAAAATCATATCTTTTGACCAGCCTTTGATTCTACTAGTGTTATCATTGTATTACACCATCCAAATTTGACACGACTTTCTTCTAGCTGGGATTAAAATATGGTTTTCTAATTAAGACCCATGCTTAAAGGAATAACCTCTATTACAAATTAGTTTTTGGTCCTTGCCAACAAGTTACAACGTTACTTCAACATAATTCCAAATTAGCTTTTCTTTGTACTTTATTTGACTATGACCTATAATATACGAATCACATATGGACTTCGCCACTTACTTTTCTTAAGATAATCAATCATTTTCGACGAAATAACAGAAATATATACAGAGGAATAATGAATTTTTTTTTTTTTTGGATTAGCCAAAGGTTTAGGACCGAAACCTATAATCTACGGATCCGAAACCATTAATTCCGTCTCAAACATCACTCAATTTTGTGACTTTTAAACTTTGTCTAAGGTAATTTTTCAATTGACCTATCGACACTTGGTAATAATGAATGAATGAATAATTATGATGAACTTACATAAAAGCCGGCGAGTGGGTGAACTTGGCATCAGGCATACGAATGGGAGTTCCAGGAATTGTCTTGCTCTGATTACTCGTAACCATTACCACAATTGATGTCAAAGTGGCTGCAAATAGAAATAATCTTAGCACAACTTGAGTTAGCCAACAACTCTTCGTCGTGGTTCTGCTTCCTGACACGGTCGATTTCTCCGTGTCCAACGTCGATTTGGTTTCATCGGAACCCATCGATGGCTAAATCTTGAATTTGTTAGAAAATGTGATGAGTTTTGTGTTATGGAGAGGTGGTGATATTTTTTTGGTACGTTGAAAGGGGGTTTTATACTGAGTGTGTATGTGTGTGTTTCGAAGAAGAAAACATAATTGAATTGTTATTTCTATAATGATGTTAATTTAGTATTATAATATAAGGTCATGTGATTAAGATGGTTGGTGTTTCGGACACGGCAGATATATTTGAATATTACGAGTCAATATGTTCATATATATCCGTAATAATCTCATCTTCTGGCGTTCTCATCTTTATTGGTGGTCTTGTGGTATTTGTTAATGTGAAACTACGCTAAATTGTATGTACATATGTAATTGCTTGTTGTGTTCATCCATATTAGACAAAAAAAAAAGGACAGTCGTAACCTGTTACGAATACGAAAGACTGAGTTGACATTTTTTATTATTATTTCCTTCTTTTATTTTATTATGAGATATATTATTAATTATATGCCATTTCATAAAATCTTCTTCTACAAAAACAGAGTTACATGCACTGTTATTATGTAGGGGCCCTACAGTAGGGCTTTTTCTATTGCGTAGATAAATAGATATGTATGCTAATATAAAATAATTACATCATTTTCACCCCTGTCACCCATATATTTCATTTTTTTTTTACATTTTAAACATAATTATTAATTAAAAGAAAAAAATTAACTAATTTGATTTGGTCCCAAAAAAAAAAAATAACTAATTTGACCTTTAACTTCCAAGGTACGTAATGCGTTCATCATTGTAGTAATTGATAGAGAAACTAATAATTAATGCCAAAATGTAAAAAACAAAAACGAAAATAAATCAAGATTGAGTCAGAGCCTCTCCTGCGGGTCGATAGTTTTGACGGCTATAATTACGCTTAGCGCTTGATGTAAAAATGAAGCTACTTAATTAACGAAACTACAATTAAAAGAAGTAATCTTGTTTTCTTCAAATTGTGTGTGAATACTGAATAATTGAAAAGGCATATTCTAGTGTTATTATGACCGTATGAGGATAATGACGAAGGCTTCCAAGACAATTCCATCATCACATTTTTGTCTTTACTCGTTCAGTCGTTTGGATAAACCTTAAAGGGTAAACTGACCATGTTGATAAATAAGTTGTCTTTTTGGTAACAAAAAATATATGTAAGAAAAAAGTTTCAGTTCAGTTCCGAAATAAGTTTGATTTCGCCAATTTAACGAACACATTATGCTAAATTAATATGAACTCAATAAAAATCAATTTATGGTCTAGACTAGCAAAACACCAGAACTTAGTAGTAGTGATCTATAATGAATTAAAAAACTAGTTATAATCTAAAACAATATAAAACAAATCTTTTTAGCCGAGTGCCGACTAATATTAAACCAAATAAATTTATAGAACGCCGTTAATGGGCAGACTAGATTTTTGATATTTTATTTATAAAAGCAAAGAAACTTCATGAATACTTTTAAAATGATATGATACTATTAAAAAACACTACTTAAAACTTCGGTTGAACAGATTCCATCCTTCAAACGTCTTGGTATCATAATTATTATGTTTTTTTTTTGTTTGATAGCTCATAAATATAATGTTGAGCATGGTTCGTTACACATACCAAATTGTGGGTTAATCGATTGTAGTTTAAATAAGATAAGTGAGCCTTCAATAATTGATGAGCACTTTTATAGTTTTATGCATGAAAAAGTGGCAACTAAAGATACGCGAGGCCATTAATTATTTAATTATAGGGGAAAAAGGAAATTCACAAAGAAAATAATAAAATAATTAAGGCAAGCTGTCTTGAATAAACGAAGATCGTTGCCTTGAAAGTTGGAAAGTGTATATGATCAGGCAATGATCGCGACAGCAAAGAATACGTACAGTAAAATCTCTATAAATTAATACTCGATTCATTAATACTTTGGTAAATTAATATTTTTTGTCAGTTCCAAAATTAGTTTTTCAACCAAATTATATATCTATAAATTAATAATCACTATAAATTAATAATTTTTTATAAAACCTCATGATCCTAACATTATTAATTTATAGAGGCTTTACTATATATATGCCTATAATTAATTATCTTGACCGTTGATCCTCTCAGGTTTGTCCCCGGTCAGATGTCAAGATTTGTTTCATCTTGATCCTAAACCTTCTCGTTTCCTTGCTTCTTGATTATGGCATTGTGGATGTTTGTTGCTGTGTTCTGTTTGAGTTGGATGTCTACTTCCGCTTCTTCCGGTGTGGTTCTGGTTTGAGATCGTTTTGATTCCCTTCTCGTTTAAAGGTGTTGTTCCTTCTCGAAGCTCTTTGTCTCTTGGTTCTTCTCCGGTTTCAACATGTTCTATGAGATAGTTAGTGGCTCCCCTTCTGGTTTCAGTTCTTCAGTTAGTGACTAGGTTTCAATTGCCTTTGTCCGGTTTTACTTTCTTTTATTTTCGATTTTAGTTTCTCTCTCTGTTTGTAGGCTTTGTCTCCCAATTGTTATGGGCTTTGTCTCCAGTGTCTGTTCTGTTGGCAGCCGATTTTTGTATTTCATTTCACTTTGGTTTTAATAAAACATCAGATGATAAAAAAAAATTTTATCTTGACCGCAACTTTTTTTTTCCTCCAAAAATTTTCCATCCAGAGTCTACGCATACGTGATTCTTCTTTCTATGCACGTTATTTATTTTTCTAACTTCATTTATACACATATATTATGCGTTTTCCACCAGTCAATCTTTTAAAGGCAACAATTACTTTCATATTGCAAGTATCTGAATGCAGCAACCCGGTAAAATACATGTTCTGTTAATGAGGCCCAATAGAAATGGAAGAGGAAAGAATTGGGCCCGCAGAAATCACTCAAGCCCAAAACGCCTGAAACATCATCAACGGTTCTCTCTGCATCACCAAAACGCAGAGCAATGTCACACGACTTTTGTGACAAACCTCCCGTACAAGGCAGCTAACCAAATCAGCTGTCAAAACCGATTTGATGCTCTTGGATCATGTGAGATCATGTGCGCCTCTTTGTAATCAGTCAGTCAAAGGTTAAGAAATGAGATCGACATTTTTAAATCATCTTCTTTACTTTATTTCATGCTCCAAGCTTTCTTTATTTCTGCTTTCATGTTCTACTTTCTTTTTATTATAAACATCGTTTATTAAATTTTTTTTTCCAACACATATTAAGAAAACAATTCAATTTTCTGTTTTAAACTTTATTAATGCATTATATAATACGATATCGCTGATTAATAAAGTGAAAGAATAGAGATAAAAGTGAAAAATTTATCAAAAATCTACAATAAAAAAATACAAAAGAATACTTAAAATGAGACAAAATTTACATTTTAAACTTACACTTCATATGGAATAGAGGAACTTAATATCATTTGTAATCTCTTACTCCAAGCTTAATTCAGTCTATGAGCATTGGCAAGAAAGGAACTCAAGGCTCCATACTTCATCGATATCGTCAAGACCGGCAAGTCAGATTATAAAGGATATCACTTCGTTGCAAGCTTGCAGTTCCTGGCCAAACACCTCCACCAAACTCTACAAACAATCCTTCGGTGGTAGTACTGTCCTTCCTCTATCATTGGCTCGAGTCCCATTCAGCACTCCCCATTTATTTGTACTTCACTCAACATAAGTCTGATCTTTGTGTTATGTATCTTGAGATGTAATTGTTCCTTCAAAGACGCTCTGTAAGAAGGTTGTTATAAATCAAAAGAAATGGTTAAACTTCCGAAGAAATATCACTTTTTTAAATGGAAGATTTGGTGGTAGATTGTATATTCATTTGATTTCCTAGTAGTTATATTTAAAGATTTTGTGATAATGACATTTTTCATAACTAATGGGATTGCTCCAATAAGAGAAAGTCTTCGGTTCAACATAAGATTTGTATATATGCTGGAAGACCAATGAGAGAACACATTTAGGGAAAATAAACGGAGGAATAAAAGGTTAGAACGTCATTGTCTGTATTCTCCAATAAATGATCGTCTGTGAGTAGACAGGTTTTTATATATTTATACCCTTGTGTCAGAAAACTGAAATTTCCGTTTAAATTAATTACAAAAAAAGAATCATTAAATGTTTATTAGCCGTTGACCACGTAGCTTTCTTGTTTACTCGAGTTAAAACTTAGAGCATATATCAGAAACTTTGAAATAGAAACCAAACATAAAACAGAGTTACTAAAAAGACGTGTGAGCGTATCTTTCTTGAGGGCCGGCTTACTAAAAATGGAAGCAACAAGAATGGGTTTTGGACTCGGAGCTTTCCCTCACCTTTACAAAGCCCCTCTTTGCCTTAAGACCAACCTCTCTCTTTTTCCTCGCCGTTTGCTTCACGACCAAAGTCTTTCTCTCAGACCCACAAAACTCGACTTGTTCATTGTTAGGTCTACGAAGAGTAGTGATGATCTTGATAGTAGTCGTCCGTTGATGAACTTTACTCCGTCAATTTGGGGAGATCACTTCCTCACTGTTCCCCCCGAACGCGCTGTAAGTGCACGATCCCCTTCACACGTCTTGTTGGTAGAGCCAAAAACAAAAACAAAAAATTGATTCTTGACCACCATTTTGTATGTTCTTAGGAATTTGATGAACTAGAAAAGGAGATTGAAATTATTAAGCCGCTCGCGCGAGATATGCTAATGTCTTCTCACAGCAGCGACAAGGACAAGATTCGTCTCATCCATTTGCTCATCAGCCTCGCGGTCGCTTTTCATTTTGATAAGGAGATTCAAGAGAGTTAAAAACAGTTTCACAAAGTTGGATGACATAATTGTTGGCGAAGTTGATTTGGAGACTATTTCCATCATGTTCGAGGTCTTTAGGCTATACGGTCACAAGATATCTTGTGGTAAGAATATCAGGTTCCTTGATTCACAAACATGTAACGCAGCATCATATTCATAGCATGACATACATAATAATTTGTCTATACGGTTTTCTTGTAGATGTCTTTGATATATTCAGATGTGAAGATGGGAGGTTCTTGGATACTCTAGCCAGCGACGGTAGAGGGATGCTACAGTTGTTCGAGGTAGCGCATCTTGGGACACCCTCTGAAGATGTAATGGACGAAGCACTGAGTTTCACTCGTAATCACCTAAAATCTTTGGCACGTGGTAACACATCCAATGCTTCTCCCCATCTCTTGAAGCATATACAAAAGGCATTGTACATACCTCGATACAGTAAAACAGAATTAATAGTGGCAAGAGAATATATATCTTACTACGAACAGGAGGACGGCCACGATGAGGTCCTGGTCAAGCTTGCGAAGCTTAGCTTCAATTTTTGCCAGCTTCATTTAATCCAGGAGATCAAAAACCTCACCATGTGACATACTCAAGCTTAGCTTCAATCGTGTTCATAAAATCGGTCTCGATGATATCAACTTTCCAATTCATTAGTTTTTGTTTTTTTTATGGTTAATACAGATGGTGGAAGGACTTAGCTCTGGCATCTAAGCTACCTAACATTAGGGATAGACTTGTGGAGTGCCATTTCGCGTCTATGGCACCATACTTCGAGCCACACTATTCACTTGGAAGGATTATAACCACTAAACTTATGATGCTCGTCGTTGTTGTGGATGACATATATGATGCATATGCTACTCTTCCCGAAGCTAAAGTTCTTACAGAATGTTTGTTGAGGTACTACTATACCTTAAATAAAATTTTCTATCCATATATATGGTTCTTTTTGTAAATTTTCAAGCGTGGCAAAAAAAAAAAAAATAATAAACTTGGTATGAATAGGTGGAAAATTGGTGCTAATGATAAAGTACCAGACTATTTGCGAGTCCTTCTTAAAATTTTGTTTGAAGCCATAGATGAGATTGAACGAGAAATGAGACCGAAAGGAAGATCATATGGCGTGCAACGAGCGGTAGCGAAGGTAAATCTAGCTAACTCAAGAAGGGACCAAATCAACCCATGGATATTTGAATGCATTATATTATATAATTGTTATCTTTGGTGGACTCTTATCACTGCTTGGTGTCCAAACACAGCTCAAGGTCCTTGTGAAGGCGTACCTAGATATAACAAAGTGGGCACGGACGGGTCACGTATCGACATTCGATGAGTACATGGAGGTTGGGTTGATAACAGGCGCGATGGGTGACTATGCAGCGTACGCGTTTGTAGGTATGGAAGATATCATTGAGAAAGAAGCTTTTGACTGGCTCGATTCCAATCCCGTAATCATCAAATCTCTGAGTATAATGTTCCGTATAGTAAATGATGTAGGCACCTATGAGGTACAACTCAAACTCTGAGTATAATGTTTACTAGTATTTCTTTTGAAGCCCATGAATAATAAAAATGCATTGATATTCGGTATCCATTATTTACTTGACAGACTGAGATGAAGAGAGGAGAGGTGGCTAATGGTGTCAACTGTTACATGAAACAACATGGAGTCACCAAGGAAGAAGCATGCCAAGGTTTACGTAAAATCTATAGAGAGAACTACAAAATGCTTATGCAGGAGTTCATCAACACACATGATCATGTACCTCGCCAAATTCTTCTGCGATGCCACAATTTTGCACGTATCTTCGATGTGTTCTACACAGAAGGTGATGGATACACTGATCCCAAAGGCAGAACCGAACACTTTATGAAATCCTTGTTCGTCCACCCAATACCGCTTTCATAATGACGTCCAAAAACATACACCAATTCTAAGTTAATCGGTGCTTTGGTTTCTCAATATTTATTTTCGAAAACTGTGTGTTTTTGTCCCATGGGTTCATTAATTAATAAAACAACAGCTTGTCCTTTATGGCTACGTAATTGTTTATGCATTTTCGTTTTATAATCGACTAGGTGAGTGCGCGGGTTTTTTTTCAATGAATTTTTATTTTTTGTTATGAATGTTGTGGTTTTATAAAAAAAAAGTCAATTTGTTTTGTTGTTTTTTTAAAAAAATCGTTTTGTATAGCATGAAAGGTGATAAATGTATATATTCTTTTAAAAATATATATATTTATATATTTATATTTTTTTTTGAACTATGATTTTCAAATTTATATATTCAGTTTTCTGTATAAATAAATAATTATCAATGTTCATGTATTTTGGTCTTAGTCTAAGAACTCATTCTCTGTATCAACAAAGCGATTGACAACTGCACCATCTCGATGAAGCACCAACTATTACCTGACCACCAAGCGCTTATGCAGAAAAAAATTGGCAGAAGAAGTGCATAAACTCATCTTTCTCTTTTCAGAATTTGCCAACTTTCATTTACACTTGATACATTCTTGTAATTCTTGTAGTAGCTTTTTCTTGATAAGTAAATTTAATAATTTAGCAAAGAGTACTTAGTAAATTAATAGTAACTCTGACGGATACAAATTTAATATTAACTATAATTATAGCAATAGTACATAATCTTTCTATAGTACATAGTCTGTTCTTATTACATTTAATTTTCTAGGTGTAATTATTGTATATTTTTACTTAATTTGCTCTTATAATATTTAATATTTAAAAAATAATTTAAGTAATAATTAATAAAAATAAGGTTAGAAAAGTATTTTGTAAAATTTTCTTAATATGTGTGAAAAACTCAAAACTACTTTTTTAAGAAATAGAAAAAGTATTATTATATTAATATTTATATTTTAAAGAACCTGAGATACCATGATGAGGATGCTCTGTCACTCGCCATCTCCTCAAATCCATGTTGTTTGTGTCTCTCCTCTCCTTCTCCTCCGTTTCTGCTTCGACAGAGAAACATATGTAGTATTTTTTAAAATCAATTTATTAGGCTTTTATGATTTGTATTTCTTTTTCTTTGAGAATATGTTAATGATGCTATACACGAAGTCTAAATCCGGCTGTGTAACTAATTGAATCAAAATTTTCCTGTTTTAAGATTTTATTAGCAGAATACATATTTATTCGGTCGATTTAAAAATTACATTGGAAGCTTATTTATTTAACTTTCTCTTGAAAACAATATAATCAAAACGATTTTAAAGTAAACATAATAAGCAAGGCTGTACATAGTATCGTGTGTCAACATTTGGGAGTAGAGAAGTGACATTTAACTGATTCATAGAAGAGAAAGATACACGGAAGATGGTAAGAATGTAAAGAAGCATCAGTAGATGGAAAGTTCTTACAACCAAGTTCAGGTTTTTATTGTATTATACTCTTACCAGAGTATGAACAGCTTTCCCTTTGCTATCAACAGCTTTCTTCCAGCCACACCATCCACCATTGACGATCTTCTTGTGATCCTCACCGCCTGTATAATGGGGATCCAGGATCAGGAACGCGCAATCTCTGTTGCCTTCATCGTAATCCACTCGCAAAAACGTGTATGCAAGAATACCACCTCCTGAAACCCCATTACACTACAGAAGACACAGTTTGTGATGTTAAAGGCAAGGTTGAGTTCACCAGTTTGGAGTAGGGTTTAAGCTTCACTTGTGCTCTTCAAATACCGAAAATTTAGGCTATTCACACCAGTGCTTTTTTAAAAAAAAATTCTAGACGAGAAGCTTGTGTAAAATTAAAGTATCATAGTGATTTGGCTTGACTTGCCTATCATTATTGGAGTTCCTTGGATCTCTAAGTGCATAGCTAACTCCGGGAGCTCATGATTGTGCAACTTACCTGTAAAAATAAGAAACATGAGTGTTTTTATGTCGGTAATATATGTTGGAATGTGTCGTTTCTACCATGTTTCTATCTAAAGATTTAGGCTTTCACAGCTCCAGTTTTGAGTCGATGTCGAAAACTCTAGTATTAGATTCTTGCCTTAATAATATGTTTCTGATGTCAGAATTGATTTGAATTAGGAAGTTTAGAGAAGAAGACTTACTCCAAGAAGTTTGTCCAGCATAAAACTCAGCTCTATGGCACCAATCCACTCGCGTGATCCTATAAATGAAGGATCCTTGTCACCTGTTTCATACCTATGTGAAAGTATAGAAATGGATGCATAGTGTTGAAGCCTGAACCAGTACTTAGAACCACACTAAAAGTTAGAAAGAAGAGTACTTGTATCGTGAACCACAGAACATGTAGCTGGATTTGTGCATCACCGAACATGTAGTCGGATTTCCATATGGCTTATGCCGAAGAGGTTTTCCTTTGGGTGTGCTGATATAGGCTTCGCTTTGCGAAGTTACTGCACTTTCATAGTTGTCTACATGAAAACCACCACAAAATGAACAAAATATATATATGGAACCAGAATTTGGTTAGAATGCAACTGAAATAGAATCAATAATCTTATACATCAACCTTTTGTAGCATTGTTGTATTGGTTATCCCTGTCCTTATGGGATTGGAGCTCGTCCTAAGCGTTTCAATGGTTTTCTCCAAGTTTGATTTCTAAATTGCACAAAACCAGAATCAGATCCACTTTAGTTTTCAAATTCTACTAATCTCTTAAATAAGACGTCTTACATTATTCTCAATAGCTTATTTCTTTGTTTCCATTTCTTTAACAGTGGTGGATGTTCTCAGGAGTCTGAAATTACCAAATAAGAACACACATCGAGATTCAAAATTTATGAAACTCTATCACACCACATTTGGTTCATAGTTATGAGAACGTACCTCTTTTGTAGTAACAGCTTCACCACGCCTGCACCAAGGCGAAGCTTGTCGATCCTTAATGAATACTCAATTAAGCGGCCATAGGGAAATTTAAAAAACGATTCTGAGAAATCCGCAATAGTTTTCCTTTTTTTTTACATAGATTACCACTGCACGTATCGGAAAAAACTTGTATATATCATGTCATATACAATCAACTAAGCAAAATCGATTCTTTGTCTGATTCTTACCGGTGTCTGGAGTTCCATCCAATCATAAACTGCAGCTACCATTTCCATTCCATCCAATCCATCGGATCTGAGGTTAGCAAAGTTACATGTTCGATTTTCGTTTTACCTGAGCTTGAAGGGTTATTGCGTCGTCTTGAATTGTCTCTTGTCAATTCTCACTTCACTGATAAGATAAGAGTGAACAGATTTCGGTTACCATGAACATTTTCACAAAAACACATAATCTTTTGCTGAAATTCTTTTCTATAGTAACCCTTAAGAAACGAATATCCTGCGACAACATTACCCAACGATGATGATTCCCAGGCAGATAAATATGACTTAGAACCAAGATATTGTAAAATGCTCAGACGTGCGTAAGTTCTAACTAAATACCTAATAGTAAGGGTTTAGATTTTAGTCTTCTTCGGCGAAGGCTGCATCGTCTTGATCAGCATCACCATCTCCAAAGTCGTTATCATCATCTCCACCAAAGGTTGTCACCGGAAGAGCTTCGTTTTCATTGCTTGGTGCATCAGGAATCTCCATGTCCTTCCCCGTCACTCTCATTGTCACCAGATTCTCCTCGCTGAAGAAATTGTTCAATGGCTTCGACACCTACAAAACACCCCCAAAAAAAAAACTCTTTCGTTCTTGACTCCAATATGTTGCAGCAAGATTAATACTTTTAACACAAAGGGAAGGAAAGTTTTTTTTTTTTTTACCTTGAACAACCGGTTTCTCTTCTCAGCACTTTCAACGAGGTTTTTCCATAGCGGGTCGCTCTTTAATGTTGCAGCTGAACCAACAACCTGATAAGCAAGTTTCAATGGAGAAATGTTTCAGTGAGATATAACAGAGAATGATGGTATAAATATGCAAGAAAAGCCAGAGAATAGTGTCTATGAAATGTTTCTAACCAATACAGAAGATTTAGCTCGTGTAATCCCAACATTCATCCTTCGAGAATTAGAGAGAAATCCGATTTCTCCTTTATCATTAGCTCTCACGCATGAAAATATTGCAACATCCTGTTGGATCCAAAATTCAAAAGCTAATGGGCTTTCGGGAATTTGGAAAGAGTGAAATGAAATGGGCTTTGGCCCAAGTATGTTTAAATAAGAATGAAGGGAGCCGGGCCGGGCGCAGTTCGCGGTTTGCGGAATGAGCCTTGGGAAATTTTAATTTTGGACTATGAAATGGGCGTACTAACGGGTCTGCTTTGCTAAACGTAAATATGAAATCTGGTGGGCCTACTAACGGGTTTGATTTGCTAAACACAAATATGAAATCTGGGCTTTCAATTTTGATCCAATAATTTCCTAAACGTTCCTCGCCAAACCGCTCCATGTGAAAAGATGCTCCATGTGCGAAAGATGCCCATGAGCAAAAGTTGATATAATTATCTTCACTTTGTCGACCAATATCTTCTCTGTAATGTGGCCAAGATAAGAGTGAGAGCTCATTCCTCACGCCTATATAAGGAAGAGCTTCCTCTCATTCTAAACTCACTCACAAACATCAAACACACTCCTTACACAACAAGCAATCGATCCTCTTCTTAAGTTCTAAGTGAGTCTGCAACATTTTCTTTCGCTTACGGTTTTTAAATCTCGAGAGTTTAACGTAGCGTTTCTTAGATTTCGTAAATTCCGTTTTCGAGTGTTGTGAAACGGTCTCGTCGTATCGGTTGTATCTTGGGATTCAAAAATCGTGTTTTTCCGTCTCACTACGGGCGATTTATTGAGTTACGGAAAGAGATTTCTCGCCTCCGATATTCGTTTTCAAAAGCAAATCTTTCTTTCGGTATTTCTATTTCGTATAAACTTGTTTTCTAAGGTTCGTATAAATTCGTTATTTCTATTTCGTATAAACCTTGTTTTCAAAGTTTCGTATAAATTCCTTATTTCAAAGTTTCGTTTAAACTTTGTTTTTTATAAGTTTCATATAAACTCGGTTTTTCAAAGTTTCGTATAAACGTGTTTTCTCGAAATTTCGTGTTTCCTATAAATAATCGTTTTAATATTCTCCGCATTTCTTAAATCCGTTTTTTCGGTTCCTACAATCGTAACTCAATAAATCCGCTTATATCATATCGCTACAATCGGATTAAGTTTTTTGCGGTAATTTAAAAATAAAAATAATAGTTTTTCTCGGTTTATTAAAAACTTTTTATAAAACGATTTTTTGGTCTTAAAGGAAAACGGATTTGCGATCCCCTCTTCTGCGTATCCGCGAATCGTTATTGAAAAAAAAAATCGGTATCCGTTTCTACGAACGTTTCTAAGCGAGTTTGTAAAACACTTTAACCGATTCTAAAGTTTCATCGAACGCTTAAAAGCGAGTTTGCTAAACATTCATTAGCGATCTAAGATTGTTAACTAGATCCGCTATTTTCAATTTATTCTAGATAAATCTTTTATTGAACTTTGGTTCAAGTTGAGTGGTTACTGATTCATTTGTTTACTTGTGAAAAGATGGCTACCGGTAGCTCAAACGTATTCGATCAAACACCGAATGTGTTTGGACCAGTGGGTGGAAATGATGTCGATGAGCCGACACGCCGAATCCTGTTTGGTGATGGTCTTCCAACGGCTACAACACCCAATGTTGTCTACCCCATGATTCTGTCAATCCCTGCAACTGCGAGTCATGGACTCATGCCGGATCATTTTGACGGAAAAGGTTTCAAAACATGGCAACTGAAGATGCATTTCTTCTTGACGAACATGAAGTTCGATAAGTTTCTCAAGGAGTACGCACCAGTTCTTCCAGAAGGAAACAAGTGTGCATACACTCTCGCTAGTGTTGAAGCATGGATCCATGGGGATTTTGTTTGCAGAGGCTGGATCTTAGGCCACCTCAATGACCAGCTGTACCTTGTTTACAGTATGGAAAATCCTCCAAATCATTATGGATGGCTCTGGAGAAGAAGTACAAATCATAAGACAATGGATGTCAGAAATATGCGGTTGCAAAATTTCTTGACTTCAAAATGGTGGATTCCAAACCGATCATGGATCAAGTGGAAGCACTCCAATTGATTTGTCATGACATAGCTGCTGAGGGAATGTCATTTGCGAGATCTTCATCGTGAATAGCTTCATTGAGAAGTTACCTCCGAGTTGGGTGGATTTCAAGAACTGCCTCAAGTACAAACGGAAGGCGATGACTCTCGAAGAAGTAATCACCAGGCTGCAAATGGAAAACAGAAACCGTCAGGCAAACGGTCTACAATTCCAGGAGAATAACGTCAATGTGGAAACCCACAAGGGCAAGGAAAAGTACAAAGGTGTGGCTGTGAAAACGACATCTCCTTTCAAACCAAGGTCCTCCACGAACTTCAAAAAGCGCAACAACGCTGAAACAAATTTCAAAGGGAAATGCCACAATGTAACAAAATTGGTCACAAAAGTGACGTGTGTCGCAGCAAGCCCAAAGACAACGGGAAAGCTCAAGCCAATTTGACAGAAGAAGACATGTGCGCTGTGGTCTCGAAAGTCAACATGGTGGAAGACAACCCGAAAGAGTGGTGGTACGGCACTGGTGCAACAACCCACATTTGCGCTGGACGTGCAATGTTCAGCACCTACCAGAAAAGTACGTCGACCGAACAACTGTTCATGGGGAACTCAGGATTCTCCAAAATATAGGGTCGTGGAAAAGTTGTGCTGAAGATGACCTCGGGGTAGGAACTCACTCTTCAGAATGTCAAACATGTGCCTGACATGAGGAAGAACCTAATTTCTGGCACTCTGATGAGCAAGGCCGGATTTGCTGCTAATCTTGAGGCAGACAAGCTCGTGCTGAGGAAATTTGGGGGTGTTTGTTGGCAGAGGTTATGAGAAGAACGGACTGATCAAGATGTGTGTCACGACAGTCCTCCGCAATAATGATGCTTCTAGCTCTAAGAATGTTGTTGCTATTAATGTTGTTTCTGTTTCAAATGTTGTTGAAACTGTTTCGAAGATTTCACTCAATGAGAAAAACCCCGTTGCTTATTTGCTTGAGTCATTTAATATTTGTCATGAAAGATTAGGACATGTGAATTACAAATCTGTAAAAGGATTAATGAACTTTAACCTAATCCCGAAATGCAAAACAAGCAAAGAAAAATGTGAAGTGTGCGTACAAGCCAAACTCACAAAAACGTCATCACCTCAAGTTGAAAGAACCACCAACTAGAGGCGGTAAAATGTATTTTGTAACGTTCATAGATGATCATACAAAATATTGTTACGTAGCAAAGATGAAACCTTGGAAAAATTCAAGGAATATAAGCGCAAAGTTGAAAATCAACTAAACAAAACTATTAAAATAGTTAAAAGTGACAGAGGAATTGAATATGATGGACCATTTAATGCTTTTTGTCAAGAACATGGGATTAACCATCAAACAACTGCTCCTTACTCACCGGAGTCTAACGGAGTTGCAGAAAGAAAAAATCGAACTCTTAAAGAACTGATGAATGCGATGTTGCAAGAATCTGGGTTAGCCCAGGACATGTGAGGGGAAGCATTGCTTACCACAAATTATATCCTCAATAAAATACCACACAAAGTCACGGAAAAAACTCCTTACGAACTTTGGAAAGGTACTCCGCCATCGTATAAATACTTAAAAGTGTGGGGGTGTCTAGCAAAAGTTGCAGTGCCATCTCCGAAAAATGTCACAATCGGACCAAAAACGGTGGATTGTATTTTCATTGGATATGCACACAACAGTAGTGCTTATCGATTTCTGGTTCATCAATCAGATGTACTGGATATTCACATAAATACAACCATGAATCAAGAAACTCGTCTTTCTTTGAACACGTTTTTCCGTGCAGGGTTAAACAAAACCCAAAACGAACTCGTGAAGAAATAGAAGCGATCACCTCCGTAAACGAGGCAAGCACTTCGGGCACATCGTTTGATGATGCAGAAGATATCGAAGATGAACCAAGACGTAGCAAAAGGGCCCGTAAGGAAAAATCATACGGTGATGATTTCTTAATGGTCTTTCTTACAGAGAATGAACCAAGAACTTTCGCCGAAGCCATGTCCACACCAGACGCACCTTCATGGAAGGAAACCGTTAATAACGAGTTCGACTCTATTATGCAAAATCATACATATGAGATAACAAACCTACCACAAGGGTTTAAACCATTAGGGTGTAAATGGATTTTCAAAACAAAGTTGAAAACCCATCGCTCGATAGACAAATACAAGGCTAGGCTTGTAGAGCAAGGATTCCGGCAAAAAGAAGGCTTGGATTTCTTTGACACATATTCTCCGGTAACGAGAATAACCTCTATAAGAACGCTAACAAGCATTGCTGCTTTAGGAGGCCTAGAAATCCATCAAATGGATGTTAAAACTGCTTTTCTAAACGAAGATTTAGAAGAAGAGATTTATATGAAACAACCAGAAGGTTTTGTCGTCCCAGGACAAGAACATAAAGTTTGTCGACTTGCCAAGTCGTTATATGGACTTAAACAAGCTCTGAAACAATGGCACGAAAAATTTGATAACGTAATGATGTCAAACGGTTTCAGCATCAATGAATGTGATAAGTGCATTTACATAAAGTGTACTCCACAAGGGTACATTTTATTATGTTTGTATGTGGACGACATGCTCATTCTCAGAAGTACAAAAGATCTAATCAATCAAACTAAACAACTGCTAAAAAGCAAGTTTGATATGAAAGATATGGGACTCGCGGATGTAATTTTAGGGATCCAAATCACTAGAAATTCTGACGGAATTATCCTGTCTAAAATTATTATGCTGAAAAGATACTTGAGAGGTTTAAAAAATACTCAAACGGGACAGCGAAAGCTCCAATAGATTCTCAACTTCACTTTCAAAAGAATTCGGGTGAAGCTGTGTCACAACTGGAATATGCAAGAGTGATCGGAAGTCTGATGTACTTAACAAATTGTACTAGACCCGATCTAGCGCATGCAGTAAATGTACTAAGTCGCTATACAAGCAATCCATGACATAAACATTGGAAAGTTATAACTAGAGTATTAAACTACATACGTTATACCAAAAATTATGGTCTTCACTACGGTAAAGAACTCACAATTTTAGAAGGATACAGTGATGCCAATTGGATTTCCGATTTTAAGAACTCCAAATCCACTAGTGGATATGTCTTTACGCTTGGAGGTGGAGCTGTGTCCTGGAAATCTTCCAAACAAACTCTGTTAGCCAGATCAACCATGGAATCTGAGTTTATAGCGCTTGATAAAGTCGCAGAGGAAGCAGAGTGGCATTGAAATTTTTTGGAAGACATTCTGATGTGGGAGAAACCAGTGCCAGCATTACGTGTACACTGCTATAGTCAATCGACTATAGCTCGGACATTGAATAATCTCTACAATGGTAAATCTCGTCATATTAGGAGACGACATAAAACCATTAGACATTTGATCTCAAGTGGTGTAATCACGATTGATTATATCAAATCAGCTGACAACCTAGCGAATCCATTTACTAAAGGTTTGTCACGAGATCAAGTTAAAAAATCATGAAGAGGAATGGGTTTAAAGCCTATAATTAAGATGAAGTTTGATGGAAACCCCACCTATGTGAATGGAGATCCCAAGATCTAGGTTCAAAGGGAAAACTAAATCAAACGAAATCTGTAAAAAGTATTGTGAGACTTATATCTCTACCCAGTTACCAGGATGATAAACAGTACTACAAACCTGTACGGGATAAGGTTAAGCGTTATCTTCTAATGATTCCATAACTTTGTAATAGTGAAGTATGACAGGATACTTCTGAATAAGTTATTGAAAGATCACTTAGTGAGTGTGAAATACGGCCGTTTCTAGGAGAATAAAGTGAGGCTATATTCTCCAAGTTCACTCACGAATAACCAAGCAAGTTCAAGGCCAAAATGAACACAATAGAGAACCCAGTTCTACGAGAAATGAAGCTGTATTATAGCTGTTGTCTTAGTTTACATCAAAATTTGGGTGGTTCAAAACATTAAGTTCACCTCCTGGCCAAGTTAACCCGACAGATATAAAAATGAGTAATTCAAAGCTGAAAAATGCTACTAGCTCAAACACAGTAAATTTTCGTTTAAACTCTCGAAAAGTCCGTCTGCCTAGTCATAGAAGTAATAGAATCAGTAGAGTCGTCATTTGTTTAGAGTTATTTATATTCATGTAGGGGATTGTTGGATCCAAAATTCAAAAGCTAATGGGCTTTCGGGAATTTGGAAAGAGTGAAAAGAAATGGACTTCGTCCCAAATGTGTTTAAATGAGAATAAAGAGAGCCGGGCCGGACGCGGTTTGCGGTTTGCGGTTCGCGGTTTGCGGAATGAGCCTTGGGGCCGTAGGGGAAATTTTAATTTTGGACTATGAAATGGGCCTACTAACGGGTCTGATTTGCTAAACGCAAATATGAAATCTAGTGGGCCTACTAACGGGTTTGATTTGCTAAACACAAATATGAAATCTGGGCTTTCAATTTTGATCCAATAATTTCCAAAACGTTCCTCGCCAAACCGCTCCATGTGAAAAGATGCTCCAAGTGCGAAAGATGCCATGTGCAAAAGTTGATATAATTATCTTCACTTTGTCGACCAATATCTTCTCTGTAACGTGGCCAAGATAAGAGTGAGAGCTCATTCCTCACGCCTATATAAGGAAGAGCTTCCTCTCATTCTAAACTCACTCACAAATATCAAACACATTCTGATAGATTCTGTGCCAAAGCAACGAGCCAAACATCTACGGATTGTTCGGAGGATGACGAGCAGCATGCACCAGAGCAGGTCATGGACGGTACAAGTGAGGTTCATCAAGGAGAAACTAGCATTGGCCGCGAACGTGTTCATACCGACACAGCCGTGTTCCACTTTGACCCTACATTCTCCGGGAATAATCTCCGAAGGGAGCTCCTTCCTGAAGACCGAGTCACTCGACCAACTCGTGTCCACTCTAGAAATCAAATTGTCCAAGCCAGTTCATCCAATGATCGGGACATTTCAGTTCTAGTCCAAACCAAGCATCCGATCACCGAACCAAGTTCATACGATAAGTATTTTCTCGATCCATTCGACTTTTCTTCCGGTCAAAAGCTTTCTACTCGAGTTAAAGGATTAAAGGAAGAGATCGAACGTGAGATAACTCGGTTTGACCAAGATGACTACATTATGACCGAGAATGCTTATGTTTGTTCCATCCGGTACGAGGCAGACTTCTGAAATATACAACAGACTTCTGAAATGTGCATCAGACTTCTAAAACGTGCAGCAGACTTCTGAAATGTGCAGCAGACTTCTGGATTGGAACACATCAAGCAGCCGAGGGGTCATTTCAAGCAATCCGCGTGAATTCAAGGGTCTTTGACCAAGCAATAAATTCTAGTCTTATATTTTCATTTTCTATGTTTAGAAAATTCACAAAACTTTATTTCTCTTTTCTTTCTTCTTTGTTGCGAATTCTATAAGTATTTGTAAGATTCATTCTAACAACATAATCGAACTTTTCATCTTCTTCTTTTTGAGAGAAATCTCTTTGTTCATCTTGAACATTTCGTAGAGTTTGGCAAGGGTTACTTCCAAACGCAGCAAACCTCGTAAGATTCGTGGTTAAGGGTTACTTCCTCGGTTCCGTGGAGTGGAGAATACCAAGAGACTTTCGCATCTCTTGACGGTCTCATTCGATCCACCATCTATCCGATCTATCTGATCTATCCAACGCGCCAACAAAGAGCATAATCCATCCAAGGGTTCCATTACGTGGTATCAGAGCCACTCTTTGTTGGTAAAACTGTTCATCTTCTTTTCTTCTTAATCAAAAAAAAAAATATATATATATATATATATATATATATATATATATCTATATGTTCTCTTCTTCCTCTTTCCATTGTAAATTCGGGCCATTCTCTACCCTCATTTATATTTTTTTTTTTTTTTAAAAAAAAGGAAAAAACCGAAAAGGTTTAAGACAAACTGAGAAGAAATCCAGTTTGTGAGGGTGGTGGAAGAGAAATCCTGCTAGCTGAGGAGAAATCCAGTCAAGAGGTGGCTAAACGGATTTCCCTTCGAAATTTCTGTATTTTCTTTCTCCTTTGTTGCGTGGGAGTATTTGCTAGATTTACCTTGAATTGTTTGATAAGAACATCGAGAAAATAACTCAGTGTGATCACCATAAAACCAGTGAGCAAAACACGTGTGTGGGTGAGGCAATAAACACTTGAGAGAAAGAGAGTTTTTGCTAATCGTTTGTTAAGTAATTTTCAGGAAGAACAATGGGTGATAGTGGAGAAGAAGGAAATAACAATCCTGGATCCGGATTGTCTGGTTTACAAATGAAAGCACTGACCGAACATTTGATGAGATCTATGAACGCAGGTCTTGAAGAGGTTCATGTTCGGCTTGACAAAATCCAGGAGGATCAACAAGGCCAAGCGCGGCCAGCCCAAAGAAGGAACCGGGAAAGGAGACATAGCCGTTCCTTTGACGGTCATGAAGAAGAGGAATACGATGACAATCGTTCTACCTTCCGGGCAAGGAGAGATCATAGAAACCGAGATGAAGAAAACCCGTTTTCTAGAAGGACAGATGACGGACTTGGTGGTCTCAAGCTCAAAATCCCATCCTTTGCAGGTAAGAATGAACCTGACACGTATTTGGAGTGGGAAAGAAAAACTGAGTTGGGTTTTGATTGTCAAAATCTCTCAGAACTTAAGAAAGTTAGACTTGCTGCCTCTGAATTTAATGGCTATGCCATTAGTTGGTATGATCAAGTTGTTTCTCTTAGGAGAAGAAAAGGTGAAAGATCAATAACTACTTGGCAAGAACTAACCGAACTAATGAGAAAGCGTTTTGTTCCAAGTCATTATAACAGGGATCTTCATCAAAGGCTGAGACATTTGACTCAAGGCACAAAGAACATGGAAGATTATTTCCAGGATATGGAGATGCTTATGCTTAAGGCGGATGTAGAGGAAGACATGGATGCAACCTTGGCTCGTTTTCTTGCAGGTTTGAACCGGGAAATTCAGGATTGGCTGGAGCTTCAAGAGTTTGAAAGTGTTGAGAACATGCTCCACAAAGCCATCTTGATAGAACAACAAGTCAAGAGGAGGGGTTTTTCAAAACCAGCTTATGCTCCAAAACCCGCTTATCCACCTAAGCCTAGTTTGCATGATAAAGGTAAATCTTTTACTTATGAGTTTAAAACTAACCAACCTTCTCGTTTTGACAAAGACAAAACCGTGGAATCCACGAGTAGAGCCAGAGATATCAGGTGCTTCAAGTGCCAAGGATTAGGACATTATGCAAACAAATGCCCTAACCAAAAGGTGATGATTCTACTTGAGAATGGAGAGATAGAATCCGAAGCTGAAAACGATGAAGAGGAGGATACCGGACCCATCTATGATGAGGAAGAGCCTTATGATTATCCGGCTCAAGGAAACCTTCTAGTGACCATGAGATCACTAAGCGTGCAGCCCAAAACCAATGATACCGAACAAAGGGAGAACCTCTTTCATTCTCGTTGTTTCATAAATGATAAAGTCTGTTCTTTGATCATTGATGGTGGGAGTTGCACTAATATTGCTAGTGATGTGCTTGTCAGGAAACTCGGATTAGAAACGAGACCGCATCCGAGACCATTCAAGCTTGAATGGCTGAATGAAGACGGTGTTCAGCACGTCAAGGAACAAGTCACGGTCCCAATCTCCATTGACCGATACCAAGATGAAATCATATGCAACGTTTTGCCTATGGATGCCAGCCATATACTCTTAGGACGGCCTTGGCAGTTCGACAAAAAGGTTGTACATGATGGCTACACCAATCGGTATATGTTCGATCATCAAGGCAAGAAGATCACTCTCATTCCTTTGTCTCCATCCGAAGTTCACCAGGATCAGCTGCAACTTAGAAAGAGCCGTGAGCTTGAAAAACAACAGGAAGCAGCTAAGGCACCGGTCAAAAGGTCCAACTTCTACATTAAACCAAGTCAGGTAAAGAAAACTTTGTTTTCCAAACCTTCTCTCATTTTACTTGTGTTTAAAGAATCACTAATGGCCACTAACCCTACACCGGAGTTGCCGAGTAAACTTAAGCCATTGATGAGCAGATTTCAGGATGTATTCCCGGAAGAAACTCCGAGTGGTTTGCCACCTATCCGTGGGATAGAACACCAAATTGATCTAGTACCCGAAGCGTCTCTTCCAAACCGTCCCGCTTACCGTACCAATCATGTCGAAACCAAGAAGTTGCAAAGACAAGTGGATGAGTTGATGGGAAAAGGCTATATTAGAGAAAGTCTCAGTCCTTGTGTCGTTTCCGTACTGCTCGTGCCTAAGAAGGACGGATCTTGGCGGATGTGTGTTGACTGCCGAGCCATCAACAACATCATGGTTAAGTATCGTCATCCCATCCCTCGTTTAGATGACATGTTGGATGAATTACATGGTTCTAGGGTCTTTTTTAAGATAGATCTTAGGAGTGGATATCATCAAATAAAGATGAAGGAAGGGGATGAATGGAAAACGGCCTTCAAAACTAAGCATGGACTTTATGAATGGCTCGTGATGCCATTTGGTTTGACTAATGCTCCTAGTACCTTTATGCGTTTGATGAATCATGTTCTTAGGGCTTACATAGGGGAATTTGTTGTCGTATATTTTGATGACATTTTAATCTATAGTAAGAGCATGAATGAACATATTGGGATTTGGGAAAGGTCTTACAAGTGCTTAGGAAAGAGTGCTTATATGCTAATGAAAAGAAATGCATATTTGGAGCGGATCACCTAGTTTTCTTGGGTTTTGTTGTAGGTGCTGATGGTATCCGTGTGGATGAGGAAAAGGTTAAGGCAATCAATGAATGGCCTAGTCCGAAGACCGTAAGTGAAGTCAGAAGCTTCCATGGATTGGCTGGCTTCTACCGGCGCTTTGTCCAGAACTTCAGTACCATTGCAGCCCCTCTCACGGAAGTGATCAAGAAAAACGTGGGGTTTAAGTGGGAGCAAGCCCAAGAAGATGCTTTCCAAGCCTTGAAAGGGAAGTTAACTGAAGCTCCATTACTTGTTCTTCCTGACTTTACAAAAACTTTCGAAATTGAATGTGATGCCTCAGGCGTGGGTATTGGTGCTGTATTGATGCAGGAAGGAAAACCCATTGCGTATTTTAGTGAGAATTTAGGTGGTGCAACTGTTAACTATCCCACCTATGATAAGGAATTGTATGCTTTGGTGAGGGCTCTTCAGACGTGGCAACATTACTTGTGGCCCAAAGAGTTTGTTATACATACAGATCACCAATCCCTAAGGCATCTCAAGGGACAACAAAAGCTTAACAAGAGACACGCTAGGTGGGTTGAGTTCATCGAAACCTTCCCATACGTCATTAAGTACAAACAAGGTAAAGAGAACATAGTTGCTGATGCTCTCTCTCGAAGGTATGTACTTCTTTCTTCTCTTGGAACCAAGCTTTTGGGATTTGAATTTATAAAAGACTTGTATGAGGCTGATTCAGATTTTTAGAGAACCTTATTTGGCATGTTCTAGACACGCACATGGCAAGTACTTTATCTCGGAAGGTTTCTTATTCTTTGATAATCGATTGTGTGTGCCTCAGTGTTCTTTTAGAGAGTTGTTCACCAGGGAAGCTCATGGAGAAGGATTAATGGGTCACTTTAGAGTGGCAAAAACTTTTAAAGTGCTCGAAGAACACTTTTATTGGCCAGGCCTGAAGAAGGACGTTGAAAGAATCTGTAGCATATGTGTGACATGCAAGGAGGCTAAGTCCAAGAACACGTCCCAAGGTTTGTATTCTCCTTTATCGATTCCATTTCACCCATGGACTGATCTTTCTATGAACTTTGTTTTAGGATTGCCTAAGTCTAAGACAGGTAGAGATTCCATCTTTGTGGTTGTAGATAGGTTTTCTAAGATGGCTCATTTCATTCCATGCTTGAATACCAATGATGCATCCCACATAGCTGATATGTTCTTTAAAGAAATCGTTAGACTTCATGGCATGCCTAGGACTATAGTTTCTGACCGTGATGCTAAGTTCTTAAGTTATTTCTGGAAAACTCTATGGACAAAGCTAGGCACTAAACTGTTGTTCTCTACTACTTGTCATCCTCAGACTGATGGTCAAACGGAAGCAGTTAATAGGACGCTCTCTGCATTTCTTAGAATATTGGTTAAAAAGAACCTTAGAACATGGGAAGAGAACCTACCGCATGTAGAGTTTGCTTATAACCATTATGTGCATTCGGCTACCAAGCATTCACCTTAAAAAATTGTCTATGGCTTTAATACGTTGTCTCCTCTTGATCTAATCCCTTTGCCTTTGAGTGAAAGAATCAGTTTAGATGGCAAAAAGAAAGCCAAACTTGTCAAACAGATTCATGAAAAGGTCTGAGCCAACATTGAAGCCAAGACAAAGCAATATGAGAAGTACGCTAACAAAGGAAGGCGTAAAGTGGTGTTTCAACCACGAGACCTTGTGTGGATTCACCTTAGGAAGGAACGGTTTCATGAGGAACGGAAGTCAAAGCTTATGCCCAGAAAAGATGGACCATTCACGGTGGTCAAGAAGATTCATGACAATGCTTACCAGCTGGATCTTCAAGGTAAGTTGATATTTCGACAAGTTTTAATGTTTCTGATTTATCTCCTTTCGTTTCAGATGATCCAGATTTGAGGACAAATCTTTTTCAAGAGGAGGAGAATGATAGATTCCGTGGCAAAGCACCGAGCCAAACATCTACGGATTGTTCGGAGGATGACGAGCAGCATGTACCAGAGCAGGTCATGGACGGTACGAGTGAGGTTCATCAAGGAGAAACCAGCATTGGCCGCGAACGTGTTCATACCGACACAGTCGTGTTCCGCTTTGACCCAACATTGTCCGGGAATAATCTCCGAAGGGAGTTCCTTCCTGAAGATCGAGTCACTCGACCAACTCGTGTCCACTCTAGAAATCAAATTGTCCAAGCCAGTTCATCCAATGATCGGGACATTTCAGTTCTAGTCCAAACCAAGCATCCGATCACCGAACCAAGTTCATACGATAAGTATTTTCTCGATCCATTCGACTTTTCTTCCGGTCAAAAGCTTTCTACTCGAGTTAAAGGATTAAAGGAAGAGATCGAACGTGAGATAACTCGGTTTGACCAAGATGACTACATTATGACCGAGAATGCTTATGTTTGTTCCATCCGGTACGAGGCAGACTTCTGAAATATACAACAGACTTCTGAAATGTGCATCAGACTTCTAAAACGTGCAGCAGACTTCTGAAATGTGCAGCAGACTTCTGGATTGGAACACATCAAGCAGCCGAGGGGTCATTTCAAGCANCAACTAAGTCATCAGATTTGATCTTCTCTAATATATCATTTTCGATTGCGATCATTGCTAATCCATTTAGTCTTTCTTGTAACATCGTTGTGCGCAAATAAGATTTCAACAATTTTAATTTCGAAAAATCACTACATATATAATAAATAAATAAAATAACTTGAGATTACTTTGAGATTATGTTTCAAATGGCTCAAGATTATGTTTCAAATGGCTCAAGTTTATAACTAATATCAAAGCTAATAACTCCGTAATTTTGTTTTGTTTTGTTAGGTTATGTAAACTAAATCAGAAAATATTTTGTACATCATCTTGATATTTACTTGTTATTTTGTTAATATTTAATAGATACATTTTTAAAAAGTTCTCTTGATATCTATAACCAAAAAAAAATTTAATGGACCTTTCAAAATTTTGGACCCTGTTCAACCGTTCCATTTGCACGTGCAAAAAGACAGGCCCTCCGGTGGAACCCATCGACAGTGTTGATATCAACCATCGAGAGTCTACGACAGTGTGGAATACGTATATGATAGATTAATTATCCAACAAATCACTTATCATTGGGAAAAAACAAAATTGTCCAATTGATATCAACCATCGAGAGTCTACGACAGTGTGAAATACGTATATGATAGATTGATTAATTGTCCAACAAATCACTTATCCGCAACTTTTTTTTTTCCCTCCAAAAATTTCCATCGAGAGTCTACGCCTACGTGATTCTTCTTTCATTTACACATATATTATGCGTTTTCCACCAGTCAATCTTATAAAGGCAACAATTACTTTCATATTGCAAATATCTGAAAGCAGCAAGCTGGTAAAATACCTGTTCTGTTAATGAATTGAGGAGAAAATCTTTGACTTTTGGGATTTGAAAACCGAACATATGAACCAAAATAAATCAAAACAGAAAGTAGTGGCCCAATAGAAATGGAAGAAGAAAGAATTGGGCCCGCAGAAATCATTCAAGCTTAAAACGAAATCGATGTAATCAGTCAAACGAAATCGATGTTATGAGTCTTCTTGGATCATGTGAGATCATGTGCGCCTAAGACATCTGTCGTATGAAATAGGGTTTTCTTTCTTTTGATGTGAATAAGACTCGATGTAATCAGTTTTTTTTTTTCTTTTCCATCTAGTAATTTTATTAATTTCATGGTGAAATATAAGATGGAATCGTTAAGACGAAGGAAGACATAGATATCTCCGGAAACAAAATTCAACTAAATGGGAAACTAAACTTGTTACAAACAACGCATAATTGATTACAACCTTAAAACACCGGTTCTATCCCCGACATTTTAAATCATCTTCTTTATTTTATTTCATGTTTCAAACTTTCTTTATTTCTGTTTTCATGTTCTCAGCTTTCTCTCTTTTGTTATAAATGTTGTTTAAGATTTTTTTCACATATATTAAAAAAAATAATTCAATTTTCTGTTTTACTCTATATTAATGCATTATATAATATGATCTCGCTAATTAATAAACTATAGGAATAAAAATAGAAATATTATCAAAAATCTGCATTAAAAATAAAAAACAATACTTAAAATAAAACAAAATTTACATTCTAAACTTCACTTAATATGGACCAGCGGAACTTAATACCATTTGTAAATTCTTACTCCAAGCTTCACTCAAGGCTCCATACTTCATCGTCACACTTCGTTGCAAGCTTGCAGTTCCTGGCCAAACACCTCCACCAAACTCTACAAACAATCCTTCGGTGACTGTTTCTTTCTCTATCATTGGTTCGAGTCTTTTCAGCAGTCACCATTTATTTGTCCCCCTTGTGACTGGTACTTCACTCAACATAAGTCTGATCTTTGTATTATGTATCTTGAATGAGATGTAATTGTTCTTTCAAAGACGCTCTGTGAACGTTGTTATAAATCAAAAGAAAGATGTCTTACGAGGGGAAAAAATATAGGTTGTAGACTAATATATATATGATTATATATTTGAAAAAAAATGGTTAAACTTCCGAAAAATGTCACTTTGTTAAATGGAATATTTGGTGGTAGATTGTATATTCGTTTGATTTCCTAGTAGTTATATTTAAAGATTTTGTGATAATGACATTTT
The DNA here is from genome assembly GCA_020283515.1 of Alliaria petiolata. Classification (NCBI taxonomy): domain Eukaryota; kingdom Viridiplantae; phylum Streptophyta; class Magnoliopsida; order Brassicales; family Brassicaceae; genus Alliaria; species Alliaria petiolata. Next base: position 211,974,545 of record JAHZTW010000001.1, read on the forward strand.
TCATAACTAATGGGATTGCTCCAATGAGAGAAAGTCTTTGGTTCAACATAATATTTTTATATATGCTGGAAGACCAATGAGAGAGCACACATTTAGGGAATATAAACGAAGGAATAAAAGGTTAGAACGTCATTGTCTGTGATTGTCTGTATTCTCCAATAAATGTTCGTTTTATACCCTTGTGTCAGAAAACTGAAATTTCCGTTTAATTTAATTACAAAAATAGAATCATTAAATGTTTATTAGCCGTTGACCACGTAGCTTTCTTGTTTACTTGAGTTACAACTTAGAGTATATATATCAGAAAACATTGAAATAGAAACCAAACATAAAACAAATTAGCTATATCTATCTTTCTTGAGGGCCGGCTTACTAAAAATGGAAGCAACACGAATGAGTTTTGGTTTCGGAGTTTTCTCTCACTCTCACAAAGTCCCTCTCTGCCTTAAGACCAACCTCTCTCTTTTTCCTCGCCGTTTGCTTCACAACCGAAGTCTTTCTCTCAGATCCACAAAACTCGACTTGTTCATTGTTGGGTCTACGAAGAGTAATGATGATCTTGAGAGTAGTCGTCCGTTGACGGATTTTTCTCCGTCAATTTGGGGAGATCACTTCCTCACTGTTCCCCTCGACCGCGCTGTAAGTGCATGATCCCTTCACACGTCTTGTTGGTAGAGCAAAAAAAAAAGGATTCTTGACCACTATTTTGTATGTTTTTAGGAATTTGATGAACTAGAAAAGGAGATTGAAGTTAATAAGCTGCTCGTGATAGATATGCTCATGTCTTCTCACAGCAGCGACAAGGACAAGATTCGTCTCATCCATTTGCTCATCAGCCTAGGGGTCTCTTTTTATTTTGACAAGGAGATTCAAGAGATACTTAACCACAGCTTCACAAAGTTGGATGACATAATTGTTGGGGAGATTGATTTGGAGACTATGTCCATCATGTTCGAGGTCTTTAGGCTATACGGTCACAAGATATCTTGTGGTAAGAAAATCAGGTTCATTGATTCACATACAATTCATAACAGCACATACATATATATATATATATATATACGGTTAGGTATAATTTGGCTATACGGTTAATACTTTCTCTTATACACATCTAGATGTGTATAAGAGACAGTCCAAACTGTCTCACTACGGGCGATTTATTGAGTTACGGAAAGAGATTTCTCGCCTCCGATATTCGTTTTCCAAAAGCAAATCTCTCTTTCGGTATTTCTATTTCGTATAAACTTGTTTTCTAAAGTTCGTATAAATTCGTTATTTCTATTTCGTATAAACCTTGTTTTCAAAGTTTCGTATAAATTCCTTATTTCAAAGTTTCGTATAAACTTTGTTTTTCTAAGTTTCGTATAAACTCGTTCTTTCAAAGTTTTGTATAAACGTGTTTTATCGAAATTTCGTGTTTTCTATAAATAATCGTTTTAATATTCTTCGCATTTCTTAAATCTGTTTTTGCGGTTCCTAAACATCCTTCTCCCTTCCCTTTCAGGAAAAAAAAACAATAGACAAACGGATGAGAAAACTGTAAGTCCTCGTTACAAGCTGAGTATTGAGAATGGTATAAAGAAGGTTCTAGTTGTTTTTCTAATCAGCACCATTGATTTTTAAAATGAGAAAGAGAAAGAGAGTAGAATGCTGGAACCCGGAGACGTCTCGTACTTTAAAAAAACCTTGTTCAAAAATAAAAATAGGTCCTTCTTTATAAATTAATTTTAAATTTTAAAAATATTTAATAAAATTAAAAATAAATACAAAGATATAATTGAAAATTTTCTATTTAAACAACTATATTCTTCTAGTTTTTTTTTAAGCAAAATCTTCAACTAAGTCATCAGATTTGATCTTCTCTAATATATCATTTTCGATTGCGATCATTGCTAATCCATTTAGTCTTTCTTGTAACATCGTTGTGCGCAAATAAGATTTCAACAATTTTAATTTCGAAAAATCACTACATATATAATAAATAAATAAAATAACTTGAGATTACTTTGAGATTATGTTTCAAATGGCTCAAGATTATGTTTCAAATGGCTCAAGTTTATAACTAATATCAAAGCTAATAACTCCGTAATTTTGTTTTGTTTTGTTAGGTTATGTAAACTAAATCAGAAAATATTTTGTACATCATCTTGATATTTACTTGTTATTTTGTTAATATTTAATAGATACATTTTTAAAAAGTTCTCTTGATATCTATAACCAAAAAAAAATTTAATGGACCTTTCAAAATTTTGGACCCTGTTCAACCGTTCCATTTGCACGTGCAAAAAGACAGGCCCTCCGGTGGAACCCATCGACAGTGTTGATATCAACCATCGAGAGTCTACGACAGTGTGGAATACGTATATGATAGATTAATTATCCAACAAATCACTTATCATTGGGAAAAAACAAAATTGTCCAATTGATATCAACCATCGAGAGTCTACGACAGTGTGAAATACGTATATGATAGATTGATTAATTGTCCAACAAATCACTTATCCGCAACTTTTTTTTTTCCCTCCAAAAATTTCCATCGAGAGTCTACGCCTACGTGATTCTTCTTTCATTTACACATATATTATGCGTTTTCCACCAGTCAATCTTATAAAGGCAACAATTACTTTCATATTGCAAATATCTGAAAGCAGCAAGCTGGTAAAATACCTGTTCTGTTAATGAATTGAGGAGAAAATCTTTGACTTTTGGGATTTGAAAACCGAACATATGAACCAAAATAAATCAAAACAGAAAGTAGTGGCCCAATAGAAATGGAAGAAGAAAGAATTGGGCCCGCAGAAATCATTCAAGCTTAAAACGAAATCGATGTAATCAGTCAAACGAAATCGATGTTATGAGTCTTCTTGGATCATGTGAGATCATGTGCGCCTAAGACATCTGTCGTATGAAATAGGGTTTTCTTTCTTTTGATGTGAATAAGACTCGATGTAATCAGTTTTTTTTTTTCTTTTCCATCTAGTAATTTTATTAATTTCATGGTGAAATATAAGATGGAATCGTTAAGACGAAGGAAGACATAGATATCTCCGGAAACAAAATTCAACTAAATGGGAAACTAAACTTGTTACAAACAACGCATAATTGATTACAACCTTAAAACACCGGTTCTATCCCCGACATTTTAAATCATCTTCTTTATTTTATTTCATGTTTCAAACTTTCTTTATTTCTGTTTTCATGTTCTCAGCTTTCTCTCTTTTGTTATAAATGTTGTTTAAGATTTTTTTCACATATATTAAAAAAAATAATTCAATTTTCTGTTTTACTCTATATTAATGCATTATATAATATGATCTCGCTAATTAATAAACTATAGGAATAAAAATAGAAATATTATCAAAAATCTGCATTAAAAATAAAAAACAATACTTAAAATAAAACAAAATTTACATTCTAAACTTCACTTAATATGGACCAGCGGAACTTAATACCATTTGTAAATTCTTACTCCAAGCTTCACTCAAGGCTCCATACTTCATCGTCACACTTCGTTGCAAGCTTGCAGTTCCTGGCCAAACACCTCCACCAAACTCTACAAACAATCCTTCGGTGACTGTTTCTTTCTCTATCATTGGTTCGAGTCTTTTCAGCAGTCACCATTTATTTGTCCCCCTTGTGACTGGTACTTCACTCAACATAAGTCTGATCTTTGTATTATGTATCTTGAATGAGATGTAATTGTTCTTTCAAAGACGCTCTGTGAACGTTGTTATAAATCAAAAGAAAGATGTCTTACGAGGGGAAAAAATATAGGTTGTAGACTAATATATATATGATTATATATTTGAAAAAAAATGGTTAAACTTCCGAAAAATGTCACTTTGTTAAATGGAATATTTGGTGGTAGATTGTATATTCGTTTGATTTCCTAGTAGTTATATTTAAAGATTTTGTGATAATGACATTTTTCATAACTAATGGGATTGCTCCAATGAGAGAAAGTCTTTGGTTCAACATAATATTTTTATATATGCTGGAAGACCAATGAGAGAGCACACATTTAGGGAATATAAACGAAGGAATAAAAGGTTAGAACGTCATTGTCTGTGATTGTCTGTATTCTCCAATAAATGTTCGTTTTATACCCTTGTGTCAGAAAACTGAAATTTCCGTTTAATTTAATTACAAAAATAGAATCATTAAATGTTTATTAGCCGTTGACCACGTAGCTTTCTTGTTTACTTGAGTTACAACTTAGAGTATATATATCAGAAAACATTGAAATAGAAACCAAACATAAAACAAATTAGCTATATCTATCTTTCTTGAGGGCCGGCTTACTAAAAATGGAAGCAACACGAATGAGTTTTGGTTTCGGAGTTTTCTCTCACTCTCACAAAGTCCCTCTCTGCCTTAAGACCAACCTCTCTCTTTTTCCTCGCCGTTTGCTTCACAACCGAAGTCTTTCTCTCAGATCCACAAAACTCGACTTGTTCATTGTTGGGTCTACGAAGAGTAATGATGATCTTGAGAGTAGTCGTCCGTTGACGGATTTTTCTCCGTCAATTTGGGGAGATCACTTCCTCACTGTTCCCCTCGACCGCGCTGTAAGTGCATGATCCCTTCACACGTCTTGTTGGTAGAGCAAAAAAAAAAGGATTCTTGACCACTATTTTGTATGTTTTTAGGAATTTGATGAACTAGAAAAGGAGATTGAAGTTAATAAGCTGCTCGTGATAGATATGCTCATGTCTTCTCACAGCAGCGACAAGGACAAGATTCGTCTCATCCATTTGCTCATCAGCCTAGGGGTCTCTTTTTATTTTGACAAGGAGATTCAAGAGATACTTAACCACAGCTTCACAAAGTTGGATGACATAATTGTTGGGGAGATTGATTTGGAGACTATGTCCATCATGTTCGAGGTCTTTAGGCTATACGGTCACAAGATATCTTGTGGTAAGAAAATCAGGTTCATTGATTCACATACAATTCATAACAGCACATACATATATATATATATATATACGGTTAGGTATAATTTGGCTATACGGTTAATATATAGAGGTATTAACTAATTGATCAATTATTAAATATTAATTTGTAAAGAGCCATTTTTTAGTACATAATATTAGTGAATAATATCGCACATCGGAAGTTAGAAGAGATTTTAACTAATATATAACAAACATAGACCAATCCACTCATTGTCATTTGGTTTTGAGTTGGAAGCTCATGTAACTTAACATGGTATCAGAGCCCGATCCGCATAATTCAACCCGATCCATCATCGATATGTGATCTAAATATGGTCTGTCGATCCAAGTCCATTTGACTAATATATAAGAGACATAGATCAATCCACTTATTGCTAATTGATTTTTAGTTGAAAGTAACACATAATTTTCTAAAATTGTTCATCAGATGTTAGAATAGATATTAGTAGCATATTGGACTATAACTATACATGTTTATAAGTTCAAAAAAAATACTTTTTTTTTGCTTCTAATGAAGTTGAAGATGATATTACAGCATTTTGGAAAACAGTTTTGTAAATAATCAATCATCGCATGAAAAAATCTTCACATGTTTTGGATGTAGACTGATTAGACAATACTAAGAGTATTGAATGTACGTACACAGCATATTCATAAAAAGACATATATTATATGGTTTGGTTGTAAATGTCTTTGATATATTCAGATGTGAAGATGGGAGGTTCAAGGATAGTCTAGCCAGCGACATTAGAGGGATGCTACAGTTGTTCGAAGTAGCGCATCTTGGGACACCCTCTGAAGATGTAATGGACGAAGCACTGAGTTTCACGCGGATTCACTTAGAGTCTTTGGCACGTGGTAACACATCCAATGATGTTCCTCATCTCTTGAAACATATGCAAAAGACATTATACATACCTCGATACAATAACATAGAAATACTAGTGGCAAGAGAATATATATCTTACTACGAACAGGAGGAAGGTCACGACGAGGTCCTGCTCAAGTTTGCGAAGCTTAGCTTCAATTTTTGCCAGCTTCATTACATCCAAGAGCTCAAAACCCTCACCATGTGACATATTCATCTCCAATCTTGTTGATAATTAACATCGGTCTCGATATCAACTTTCCAACTCATTAATTTTGGGGTTTATGGTTATAGATGGTGGAAGGACTTAGGTCTGGCATCTAAGCTACCTTACGTTAGGGATAGAATTGTGGAGTGCCATTTCGGGTCTGTGGCACCATACTACGAGCCACACTATTCACTAGGAAGACTTATAGTCAGTAAAATGATAATGCTCGTCGTTGTTGTGGATGACACATATGATGCATATGCTACTTTTCCCGAAGCTACACTTTTTACCGAATGTTTATTGAGGTACTACCCCTTATAATAAATGTGTCTATCCATGTATATATGGTCTTTCTCTCTCTGTTTAGAATTTTTTTTCAAGCGTGGCGAAAATTTTTGGTATGAATAGGTGGAAAATTGATGCCGATGATAAACTACCAGACTATCTGCGAGTCGTCCTTGAAAATTTGTTTAACGCCATAGAAGAGATTGAACGAGAAATGAAACCGAAAGGAAGATCATATGGCGTGAAACAAGCGGTGGAGAAGGTAAATCTAACTCAAGAAGGGACTAAATCAACACATGGAACTTGAATGTCACTTGGTAAATTTATAAAGCAAAACGGGCTATTTTTTTTTCATAAAAAAATGTGTAAAATGGCTTGCGGCTCTTTTTTCTATATATCTATATTTTTATCTTTGGTGGACTCTTTATCATTGCTTCGTGTCCAAACACAGCTTCAGGTCCTTGTGAAGTCGTACCTAAATATAACAAAGTGGGCACGGGAGGGTCACGTATCAACATTTGATGAGTACATGGAGGTTGGGTTGATATCAGGCGCGATGGGTGACTATGCAGCGTACGCCTTTATTGGTATGGAAGATATCAATGAGAAAGAAGCTTTTGACTGGCTCAATTCTAAACCCCTGATCATCAAATATCTGAGTAGAATGTTCCGTCTAGTAAATGATGTAGGCAGCTACGACGTACGTACAAAATGTGTGTTTTCTCTTTCTTTTGGAAGAACCCATGCATGAACAAAATGCATTTATTTGTTATCTGTTATCTTACTTGACAGACTGAGATGAAGAGAGGAGAGGTGGCTAATGGTGTCAACTGTTACATGAAACAATATGGAGTCACCAAGGAAGAAGCATGCCAATGTTTACGTAAAATTTATAGAGAGAACTACAAATTGCTTATACAGGAGTTCATCAACACACATGATCATGTACCTCGCCAAGTTCTTCTTCGATGCCTCAACTTTGCACGTATCTTCGATGTGTTCTACACAGAGGGTGATGGATTCGCTGATGTCAAAGGTAAAACCGAACACTTTTTGAAATCTTTGTTCGTCCACCCAATACCTCTTTCATAATGACGTCCAAAAACGTACACTAATACTAAGGGGATTAATCGGTGCTTTGATTTCTCAATATTTGTTTTTGAAACTGAGTTTTTCCCAGTATGAATTGGTGAACTATCATCTTTGGGTTCATTAATTATTAAAATAACAGCTTGTTCTCATCAATCTATTAATAATATCAAATCCAATAATCCAATCTATCATTATCATATTTCTGTTTTATAACCATTTATTTCACGAAAGGTTGAGGTCAATTAAACTTAAGTTTTGTCGTGAAAGGTTGCCTCATCATTAATTAATAAAATAACAGCTTGTTCTCATCAATCTATTAATAATAACAAATCCAATAATCCAATCTATTATTATATATTTCCGTTTTATAACCATTTATTTCATGAAAGGTTGCTTCATGGTCAATTTAACTTAAGTTTTGTCATGAAAGGTTGCCTCATCATGGCTAACAAACATGTGTTCTTAAGTTTTGTAGCAGACGTCATTACGATCATATTAATTTATCTAAACCCAAAAAAACAAAAATAACATACAAAACTTAGAACCAAGATATTGTAAAATGCTCAAACGTGCGTAAGTTCTAACTAAATACCTAATAGTAAGGGTTTAGATTTTAGTCTTCTTCGGCGAAGGCTGCATCGTCTTGATCAGCATCACCATCTCCAAAGTCGTTATCATCATCTCCACCGAAGTTTGTCACCGGAAGAGCTTCGTCTTCATAGCTTGGTGCATCAGGAATCTCCATGTCCTTCCCCGTAACTCTCATTGTCTCCAGATTCTCCTCGCTGAAGAAATTGGTCAATGGCTTCGACACCTACAAAACACCAAACAACAAAAAAAACTCTTTAATTCTTGACTTCAATATGTTGCAGCAAGGTTGATACTTTTAACACAATAGGGAAAGAAAGTTTTTGTTTTTTTACCTTGAACAACCGGTTTCTCTTCTCAGCACTTTCTACGAGGTTTTTCCATAGCGGATCGCTCTTTAATGTCGCAGCTGAACCAACAACCTGATAAGCAAGTTTCAATGGAGAATGTTTCAGTGAGATATAACAAAGAAAGATGGTATAAATATGCAAGAAAAGCCAAGAGAATAGTGTCTATGAAATGTTTCTAACCAATACAGAAGATTTAGCTCGTGTAATCCCAACATTCATCCTTCGAGAATTAGAGAGAAATCCGATTTCTCCTTTATCATTAGCTCTCACGCATGAAAATATTGCAACATCCTTCTCCCTTCCCTTCCAGGAAAAAAAACAATAGACAAACGGATGAAAACTGTAAGTCCTCGTTACAAGCTGAGTTTTGAGAATGGTATAAAGCAGATTCTAGTTGTTTTTCTAATCAGCACCATTGATTTTTAAAATGAGAAAGAGAGAGAGAGAGAGTAGAATGCTGAACCTGGAACCCATCGACAGTGTTGATATCAACCACTTTCTCTGCCTCTGCACCAAACATCTCCTTAAACCGGTCTTTGAAAGTTTTCACTTGGTAGTTATACGGCGATATAATAGCTAGCTGAGAGCTTGACTTGAGCTCCGGGTACATGGTCACGAGCCTGTGGTAGATGAGAAGAACAAACTCCACCTCGTCTAGATTCACCCGTGAGCCAGTTGCTCCTGGATGCTGAGACTCTTTCCCTTCATGTATATCGAAAAAGCAAAACGGTCCAAAGCAACGGTATTTATGCCAGTCACGAGTAGTCTGCGCTTCAATATCAGATCCATCTTCCAGTGAAGAGTCATAGAATTCCTTTGACGGGAAGCTCCTTATCTAATTTCCACACAAGAGAAAGAGTAAGAAGTTAAGAGAACTATATCTATCTCAAGTGGATTACAGATGAGAAAAAGTTCATACCTCTGGATGCATCCGGTACTGGGTCTTCAACATTTTCACAGGATAGCCGGCCTTTTGAAGTCTCTCGAACATGCTTGTACCATAGCTTCATCGAAGAAAGGAACAAACATCAATCCAACAGTGTCAATACAATATACGCGGAGACATATAAACAGATAAAGTTTGGATGTAATGAGTGGTTCAAAGCACTTTACCCAGAATCCTGAGCAACAGTTGATATTACAGTAGCTGGGAGTTGTTTTGGATCTCCTACCTGATAAATATAGATATGTAATAAGGTTATCCAAAGCTATTGAAGTTTCCTTTGACTGAATGATTAACTCATAAAACTCATGATGTTACCAGAAACACTTGTTTGCACCTAGTGGCCAAGGGTATAAGAGTTGCAGGCTCAACCTGCGCAAGTACACAAGAGAAAATTTCATTAGTAATAAACTCTGAGGAGCATATTAGCTTCCCAGGCTCAGGGAATATACGCATTAACATTTTCTCTACCTGCCTAAACCTTTTTTTATCAGTGAAAAGCTAACTTCACTTACATAGCAAACAACAAATACTTTTGAGATATACAACAGTTTCCGGATACTTCAACATAGGCCAGGGCAAACTGCAAAGACATGACTCAACTCGATGTATTGACACACCATGACAAAAGTCTCATGCAACTTGAGTTTCAAAAATAAAGCATCCTCTTTTTATATCCACATTTATAAGTGAAACAACCCGACATTTACACTCCATATTCTATCAGAAGAGGCTTACAGCTTGTGCAGCTTCATCTATGATAACGACATCGAAACCACGGTTAGATTTAGCGAGAAGTGCTGAGCCACTGAAGCTTAGGGTAGCAAACACCTGTAAGTGCAGAAAAACAGAAGTGGATGGATACTCAGGGAAGAACAAAAAAAAGAAAGGCTTTAAATGACATGAATGAAGGTTAATTCTCCTTACAATTGCAGCTTCGTCCAAAATTGAAGTGCGGATACTATCTATATCAGTTCCTGTGGTTCCTTGTTTCGGTTTATCAATGGCTGAGCCACGCTTTTGTGCCACCTGCAAAAAAATGTTTCTCAAAAAAGTACCCAGGGACAAGATTTGTCAACAAATTTTGTAAAATCTTTGTCTATTTTCAGGTCTGGTTCCTCTTTAATGAATATTCTTATATACCACAACCAACAAACCTTTGATGATCTGATGATAGTTAGATTCCCAGATGAATATTTTGAAAAAAGGTTAAAGCAAGCAACCAAAACTAACACAGGACGAAAGGCAATCAGTTGTAAAAGCTACTGGATACATACAAGGTGATCCAGTGATACTGACATGACGGAGTGATGTGCCTTGAGACCAATTCGTACTATTTTAGGTGTGTATGTCTGGGCGTTTTCGTCACGAAGACCTGAAAATGCAGAAACCATAACATATAAGACCATTACCAACTTTTAAAAAATGAAATAACGTATGCGATAAACCACATACCAGTAGTCAGAAGCCGCAACACAATCTCATCAAGCGCAGAGTTTGATGGAGCACAAACAAGTACACGTATTCTAAACTTCCGACTTGCATTAACCACCTCGGGTTTCTGACCAAAAAAGTGAACAAGATAAGTAAGTTTATTACCATGCGTCTCACAGAATAAATCTACCGACTTACCAAATCGTTTCCTGAGGTTGGAAAAAAACCATCATCACCATCCTCAGGCATAATAGCATCTCGGGGGTTGACACCTAAAATCCAAGGAGAAGCTCGTCCCCAGTGATTGTATCTGCAGACAAAAAGAAATACTGAGATAAGTTCACCAAGTGGGTTGTATGGTATGTGATATTTCAGACCAAGCTACTCATGGAAATGTGTAATTATTCGTTTTCCAATTGAGTTGCAAGATTTCAAATAAAACACCATATGATGTATTTAATAATAACATTTTCTGCTCATTATCAACAGACGTCTGGGTATGCGAGAACTGAGTATAGAGATATTTAAAAGATTTCTAATGAGAGGAAAACCATACTTCTCCTCAATGGTCATCTGAACTCGACGCTTTACTTCATGCTCCATATTACTATTATGAAAAGAAAAAAAGGAATGTCCATCAGAACGAGAAGCATAAGAAAACCATAGTTATAATATCTGGAGCCTAAATCAGAGCTGCAAAAAGTTAAGTGAGCATCTAGAGGATAGCATGTAAAAAAATCATACTTAGATTGGACTCTTGCTGGAGTGGCATGCATAATGGCACCAAGAATGCTAAGAATCGTCTGAGTTTTCCCAGTACCTGGAGGACCCTAAAGAAGGATCGAGTCATTAGTATTCAAATCAAATTGTAATTTGTAACTAGTTCAATTCATCTGCTTTGTCAATCCAATTTGGAAAACAAGTCTGCTATATCCCTGCTGACTCTCAAATACAATTTGACAAAGAAGTCTCTCATATCCACGTAGTTAACAAGATCAAGATGAATGTAGAAGTCAACCTGTATTAAGATGAAGGATTTTCTTGATAGACCAACCTGCAAAATAAGATTTGGAGGCAAAAGATTGCAAATCTGAGTTAAGAGAAACAGTAAAAGTCTCTAAGGAAGAAAATTACAAGGCCAGACTTACATCAATTGCCTCCTTTTGGGATTTGTTAAGATTCTCGTTAAAGAATTCATTCAGAGACCCAGATATTTTCCACGCTTCATCTCCAAAACCACAAGACTTTTCAGCTGCGGTAAAGATTAAATCCTTGAAAGGGAGTGAACTGACTGATCGTAGTGCTATGTATTCCCGAATAATGGTTGATAGACCGCATAACTGAAGAATAAACATACCATACCATGAAATACGCTGTATACAAAGGAAGAACTACATTTCTATCTAGAAAGGATATGTAACATGATAAAACAGTCGCTTAAGAAAATCAGATTCTAGACATAACTTAGGCAGATTATACAATTCATGAAAACAAACATGATAATAACTAAACATAGATGCTGTGTCATGAACAACTGACCTTTAAACTGAATACCCTTTTGTCTATAGCGCTGGCAGACGATGTAATAAGAGAACGCATGTTCGAGAGAGCTTGAGTAAATGGCTTTGCTCTAGAGGATTTAGTTTTTTTGGTTATCTGCACCACATCTTCAGCTAAATACATCCGAAGACGAAGAAGATTGTTTTGACGGTTTTCCACTACAGCAAACCCATAAGATGAAGGAAATGAATTCCCTTTAACCTGCAAAAAAAAGTCAATCTCTAACTGAATCCAACATTCTACAATGGCTGTTATAAAAGAAAGTACACAATCAGAAGAAGAAAAAAACAATATAGAGTTATCAGAAAAATAAACGATAAGCAACTCATACAGCACGTTGAAAAATCAAACAAGAACAAAAGAGTAGTAACATATGTACCTCTTCTTTTGATAGCAATAAGAGATCATTTGGGGCAAGATATTCGTCCTCGTCGTGTTCATACGTGACTAGCAGAAAGTGAAACCCGTCGGCCTCGCTGCACTCCATTACCAATCTCATTTTACACACCGACGCTACAGAGGCAAATGACAGAACAGTCATTATAAATATCACATCTTACTACAATTACACAAACTTTACTCCCTAACAACAGAGCATCAAAACTCACAAAAACCTGCCACTTTCTTACATGATCAATGGATAAACATAAATAGATACATGTATATAAGTGTCATGGATCTAACCTTCTTCACCATCTTGATTCTGCAAGATTTGAGCTTTGACTTCCTCGAAGAGCAGTGGTTCAAAAGTCTCGAAATAATCATCAGCATCTTTATAAGTATTCTTCACAACATTCAACTTCCCTTTAGAATCCTTCCTGCTTTTCCTCTGTATCACATAAAAAAAAATCAATAAAAAGAAAAAACAATGGAAAAAGGAGTTTGTTTGTAATGATGATGAGCTTACATCATTCTCCTTTGTAAGCTGTTTATAGTCCCAACCCAAAATAATGTTATAGAAACGAGTAACAGCTGAGGCTTCTTCTTCTTGAAGCTTGCCCTTGTCAATGGCCATTGCACACTAATCTCTCTCTTTCTCAACTCAAATTTACCGACAGGTCCTACATTTAACATGTATCAAACGACAATTTCGGTTCAGTCATACCAAAACGAAATTGGGAAAGAAAAAAAAAATCAAAAATCAGATTTTTGGGGTTTTAAGTGATCTTTAAACAGTTATAGACATGAATTTCGAAACTGTTGATGTTGCAATGACACTGTAGCACGTGAATTTATGTTGAGAATTTGCTTTCGAACCGAAACTAATCGAATTGCTAAGAGTAGACTCCAACCTAATCAAATAGAAGAAGATACTATTTGACGAGCTGAACACAATCAACAAAATTGGCTCTGTAACTGCAAAGACAAAGGAAATAAAAATAGAGAGAGAGAGAAAAAAAAACCAAATTTTCTGAGAAAAACCTTGGCGGAAGGAGAAAGAGGAGAGAAGAAGAAGAAGAAGAAACCTCAAACTTGGGCTTGTACCGATTTGGAAAAAAATTCTGCCGATTAAAAACCGAACAAAACTTCGGTTTGGATGTGTTAATTTCGGTTCGGTTTACAGTAAATATATTACTGCTGCTAAACTGGAACCGAATTCAAAAACTTCGGTTCGGTTATTTGTCCTAAAAAGCTTTTGATTCTCGGCTTATCAGGAAATTTCGACTCAGACAGGCTCTCTCGATTGACGAGCACGAGACTCGAACCACCAAAGGCACGACGGTAACGAGACTAGACACGATAGACTCGACTCAATCGAACCAATAGACTCGAAACGAACCAAACTCGTATTGGCCCACACATAGTTCTGAAACAAAACGACAAAGACAGAGTTGTGAGAATGGAGAAATCACCTCAACGGAGATGCTTATACGAAGGAGTGAGAAATATCCAGTGTGTAATAGAAAATTAGGGTTTGTTAATTTAGGGAAAAACCGATCGGTTTAGGTGTTCTAACCTAAGTACTCCGTAATTTTAAATCGCCCCCGATCGGTTTTCATCTATAAACCAAATTGATCAAACTTCGGTTGATTCAGAGACAGTGTGGCTTTTAAGACAAAATCCAGACCAGGATGTAATCAGAGAAGTCCCTTTATTATTATTTACATAAACCTAAAAATGTTTTCAATCATAATTTACATACGGTTTATCACAATTTCAGTTTTGTAACAAACCCAACCGTTTTGTGAAATGTGATTATAATATTAGCTCTAACTAGTAGTAACCAATAAAGGAACAAAAATAAAGGAACAAAAAGAATGAAAAGAAAAAAACCGAAAGTAACAAAATAATAGAAATGAATAGGAATAAGAAATAATTTTGTTCCTTCCTAAATTTTATAAGAAATAGTTTTGTTCTATAATTTTTTACAAAATAAGGAATGAGTACGAATCACATAAAAATAATATTATTTGTAAATAGTGTATTTTTAAAATAAAATAGAGGTATGTATTATTTTTCATCATTTCTTATGTTACCAGTTAGACCCGTTATACAAAGTGCAAATCCAAAACTGGTTTAGTAGTTTCTGATGGTGCTACTGGTGCAAGGAGTAGCAAGATGTTGAGATACAAACTCTTACAACTTCGTGAACAACTCCTCGTTGAAGCACTCCATTAACCATTTGTTTCTATTTCATGACAAGTTTATTTTATTGATTGTTATCTTTATTTATTGATTAGTATATCTTTATTAAGAGATTTTTCATGATAAAAATACACAAATATCAACCAAGGATATAAAACCCTAGTTTTCGAGGATGTGAGGACCATCCCATACATATTTTAAAGTGGGAGCACTTCCATCTTGAGAAAAATAGATTTCATCTTCTCTAGCAATCCACCAACATTTGGCCTCAAGAGCTTTGCTCCACGAAGCCTCATACGCCACAAACTCTTGGTGATGTTTAAAATTAGGACATTGATCCAGACTACACTTGTAACTTGCCGGCCCAACAAGATTGGTGGTCCAAAGGCAAAAAAGGAAAAAATGATGTTCAAAGGTAAGGTTATTTGATTTTTTTTTTTAATATTTGTGGTCCACTATAAAACAGATATGTGGCCCAAAAATTAACAAATTTTTTGGTGGTCCTAAGCAATGGCTTAGCCCGCCTGGGCCGGGCCTTGTAAGTAGTCGTCTTGGCAAAATTATCGTTAAAAGTAAACTTGTATTCGTCGCCTATTTTCACAAGCTTCTCTCCTTCGTGGTTGTCACAAAGAACCTTGAGGAGTTTGTTGTGTCCAACTGGTTGCTAAACCATTGCTTAGGCCGATGCATAGCCCTAAATTAATCAAAATTATCAAGAGATTGTTCATATTTTTTTTTGTCTGCTATATTTGGGAGATAGATTAAATCTCTTTTGATATATGATTTTTTATTGTATTACCGTACATATGTTGGGGTTTATATGCACATTTTGGTTCATGAAATATATTATTAACATTATTAATTTGTCCCAAAAAAAGGAAACTTTACACGAGATGGAATGAAACTTTAACCAAAAGAGGAAACAAAATTATTTCTTATGTTATTTTATGGTATAAAAAGGATTAGATAGGATATAAATCTTTGATTTAATTATTTTAAGATCTTGTCACAAATAAAAACTTTATTTATTTTGTGAAATTTTTGGATTTTGATTGGTAACAGCTGTAACTTTACGTTTTTGCTGTAGAAATATGAGCGTTGATTAGCAAGTGTTTTAGAAGCTGTACACAGCAAAAAAAATTTCTAAAATTTTGAAATAGATCTAATCAAACTTTAGCTTTTCTTTTTATACTTAAAGCCAAAATATTTCTTAATTTTTTTTTTTGGTTATACAAAGCATTTTTAGAAGTTTGTACAGAGAAAAAAAGAAAAAATTCTAAAATTTTGAAATGGATTTAATCAAACTTTAGCTTTTCTTTTTATACCGAGAACCAAAATATTTCTTTTTTTCTTTTTTTTTGCTATACAAAACATTTTTTTTTAAAACACACAATTTTATACTTTTCAAAATTTTACAATTTTACAGTCAAAATACTACAGAAATGAAGTATACAGTCACAAAAAACCTACAACCCTATTTCTACAGTAAATCCGTAAAGCTAGAGCTGTATCATCATTTTTTCCTTATTAATCATGCTAAGCACACAGTGGGGTTGATTGTCAAGTGCTTCAGAAGTTGTACACAGCAAAAAAAAAATTATAAAGCTTTGAAATGGATCTAATCAAACTTTAGTTTTCCTCTTTATACTTACACCCAAAATATTTATTACAAAGTATTAAGTCACGAAGCTATTAAAAATTTAAAACCCAATCAAACCAAAAAAAATATGGCTTTAAAATGGTAACTATTTTTATTAACCAAAAAATCGGGAAAACATAATCGATATCCAGTTCATGTATATAAACCGAATTGATCAAACTTAGGTTCGGTTCACATTTCGGTTTATTCAAAGACAATGTGGCTTTTGAGCCAAAATCCAGACATGGATGTAATCAGAGAAGTTCCTTTATTGTTTACATGAACTTTTAAAAGTTTTCAATCATAATTTACATACGGTTTATCACATTTTTTCAGTTTTGTAACAAACCAAACCGTTTTGTGAAATGTGATTATAATGTTATACAAAGTGCAAATCCAAAACTGGTTCAGTAGTTTCTGATGGTGCTACTGGTGCAAGGAGTGCAAGCAAGATCAGCGGTTGAGATGCAAACTCTTAGAACTTCGTGAACAACTCCTCGTTGAAGCACTCGTAGAACCAAATCTTCTTTCCCTGTTACAACATCAGCTAAAGACACCTGACGCGAGACAATCTCGTCTCTCATTCGTCTCCCTCGTGACCATCGACCTAAGGTCAACCATTTCACCCAAACAAGCTGCTCTGACACTCCACATCGCCTCATCGCATCCAAGATTTGCTCCCGCTGTATAACAAAACAGAGAATCAGAAGCTCGAAAACACGAAAGAAAGAACGGTCTTTACTATTCGGAATAAATTCAGTAGAAGAAACAACTATACCATCGGTTTCAGGTGTTGTATGCAGTAGATGAGTCCAATAAGGTTAAGCAGCACACTCAAGTTTGGTTTGAAGAGGAAGAACTCTACATCATGGAGTCCTAACCGGATCGACCTCATGGTTTCGACCGCGTGTTGATACTCACCAGCCTCTAGAGACAATGTAGCGGGCCAATGAATTACACATATAATCACCTCAGAAACTCTAGATGCCATTTCATTGTGCCGCATCACATAAAACCTTCTCCATTCCTTCAAAATGTTTTAGAGTAATCATGAAAAAAATAATAGTCCTCATCTCAATCAAAGTTACATAGAGTTTCAGTCTCTTGGTCACAACAG
Source organism: Alliaria petiolata (assembly GCA_020283515.1). NCBI lineage: Eukaryota > Viridiplantae > Streptophyta > Magnoliopsida > Brassicales > Brassicaceae > Alliaria > Alliaria petiolata. The sequence continues at coordinate 211,992,173 of JAHZTW010000001.1, forward strand.
AGGCAAATCTATAAGCTCTCCACACACAAATTCTCAAAGCTCATAAAGGTATCCATTATAAATAGCTGATAGTAATATATAAAAGTCCTTCTATATCATCATATCATCTTTCATATGTCTCAGTAATTTTAATCCCCAAGGCTGAACAATTGTTATCACAAACTCCAATTAATCCAAGTCACAATCAAACATCATACAAAGAATTCATTTTTAACAACAATCAGGCTTCAAAAATCGGCCAAAATCTAAAACTAAACAACTCAGAAACTTGAATTTTGAAAGATACAAGAATCTATGGAATGTTTCAACTTATTCATACCGGCAAATTTTGGTCTGTTTCTGCGGTTTGTGCCTGAGTATTGTCTCCATCAAATAAAGGCCATCTTTCCCTAAACAGAGGTTCCCATAAGATATCAGAACCACAAAGCTCTCTCCAAAACCTAGAACAGGTACTGAGTGCGCAGAGATCAATCACCTATCCAATCAAAACAAAGACAAATTTATCAAGAATTAGCAAAATCTAACAGGGGAAAGAAAAAAATACAACACAATTTAGCAAAAAAATACAAATTCAAACCGGGAGAGAAGAGCCGATCTTCAGGATTATGTCGTGTGGGAGAGAGCTACAAGAATATCGAATCGAATTCATAGAAATTTTTTAATCCAATTTTGCAATTTCTTTGATGTCTTTGGCAACAATTGTGTTTGTAAAGAAGTACACGCTACAAGATGACTATTTACGATGTGAAGGAGATGATGATGAGTGTGACTCACCACATAAAAAAAAAAAAAACCTTTCTTGATGTTGACCCAAACAACGAAAAGAGACAAAATTAACCGAAAAGACAACAAACAAATGTCAATTTTTCGAGTGGTTTCTTTTTTTCTCTAGCACATGAACTTCGAAGATGGCTTGTGCCCAGATAACAATTTGTGTCCAATCTCATAAAAAAAAAAATCAACTTTTCCAGTAGGATCATGAAGAATCCGCGGCATAGGAGTTTACCTTTTCTCGAGCTGAATATTTTGTTGCTTTTATGAAAGAATGAGCTTGATTTCGAGTGATATTCATGGAAAGTGATTGCGCTCTGAATCCATCAAGCTCGTTGATCAAATATACAGAGGAGAAAATGTTTATGTATAGGGTATATGCCCTTTAGTTGCTCGAGAATTGAACTCGGGACCTCTCGCACCCTACGCGAGAATCATACCACTAGACCAAATGCCCGATGTTGTCGGAGCTGGAAAAAGTACAGTATTGTTTATTAAGATTCAGAACTGAAGCAAAAAACCATTATTACGCAATACCAAAAAGCTTTAGACTTCAGTATCTCTCATGTATGCCCCTTTTATTCGTAGGATTCTTATAGCTGGTCCAAGATCTTTCATCTTGAGCTTAGTCATCAAGTTGTGTTTGAACTCTCTTTTTTTTTATAATCAGCTGATTCTATAGAAACTACTAACGTGACATGTTATCGCCATATAGCAGCAACTGCAAGTAAAGTTTCTCAAACATCATTGATCCTCTCATGCACACGCAAGGATCATAAACGTATCTTTAAAACCATTGACTATTAATAAAATTGTCCAATTTCTTATATTCCATTCTCTTGGTGATTAGTTAAGACCATAAATAAGTTTTTTTAGAACATACCATGTCTCCTCCTTCATACATGGTACAAACCTTTGGTTGTGCCACATAGATAGATAATTTCTCATCCAATGTTCTATGAAGGAAGACAGTTTTAACATCTTTTGTTTCCACGATAAGTGTAACGCCTGTGATCTTCGGATCAATCTGGTACGGTCGGTATGGTCGGGGAATTCCGAATGTTAGAAATAATAAAAGTTGGGAGGTTTTGGAAAAGACTGAATTCTAATGGTCAAGCTGGTTAGCTGAGTTATCGAGAGAAATGGGAAGTTAGCCGAAAGAAAAAAAAGATAGTTATGAAAAAAGGATTTCTTGGATGAAAGTGGATTTTAGCTGGATAGAATGGTTCAGACAAGTAAAATTCCTGACAGTTGATTTTTCGAATACATGGTTCGAGCTAAGCTGGAAGTGTCCGAGTTATTTTATAGAATATTCGGACGGAAATTTAAAATAGCCAATAAAGTTAAGAAAATAGCCGAGCGAAAATGGTTATAGCCGAGAAGAATTATTAAGTGATCGGTTAAATGAGTGAGAACGATTATTTGATTGGATGAAGGGAAATTGATCGACTAAAAGAAAAACAAGTAGGAACAGTTATCTGGTTTTGATATAATAGTTTATTAGCAAACCTTTATCGTGTACTTTAACCTCGTTTAATCTTAGTTCAGTTTATGTTAATATTATCTTGTCTAAGATCGAGTGAAAACACTTAAAAATGTTAAGTATGATTTTTTTTGGAAATATGACAAAGGCCGGCCAAGAAGTACGGTCGAGCCAAACCATGGGAAAAAAAGTATGTCAGGGCTTTCAGTAAGCCTCTCAATCGTAAGAGTTTCGGGTATACCCCTAAGAGGACGAGGTTTTCACATTTTAAGGATTCCCAAAAAACTATGTTTATAAACCTTATGTATTTTGAATAAACCGGGTCGGGTATCCCTTTCACACATGTGTTAGGAAAATGTAATATCAAAGTCATTGGAACGATTAAAAACATAAAGCTGGGTTTTTAGTAAATATAAATTATTATTTTCTTACAATTATTTATCAATTAATCGTCTTTTTTAATCTAGTTTACTAATTAAAAGTGAATGTCTTTTGTTAGACAAGACAATCAATAGTCTTAATTTTACACAAGTTCACTATTTTAATGGAGTTCCCACATGTGTCTACATTGTACGTATATGATATTGCATGACAGTTTAAAAAGAAACGAACAAATTATATTGTTAAATTATATAAGAAATCAATACCACTAAATATTACAATCTATTTTTAGAAAAAAAAAATTAAAATAAAGGAAAAATTGAAATTTCTTTCAACAATAGATTTTATTTCTAAAAATGGAAAAAAAAATCATCAAAAAAGTAAGAATTCATATAGAAACAAGAAAAATATATATATACATATTTATAATTACAAAAGCTGGATGCATTAAATATAAAGATAATAAATTATGTAATTTCTTACTTTTTTACCTTTTAGTATCTCTAATGAGAAATTTCTCTATGTACAAATATTTTCTATATAAGTCATATATTTTTATAATTTAATCAATGATCTGATTAACAAATTGCACGTTGTCTAGTCAGAAATTATCATCTCCCTTCTTATATATCTGAAGTGTTCGGTTTTCAACCGTTTCATTAGAGATTTTACGGTGAGAAGATTCTTAAAACTAGTGTTTCTTATTTGGAACTCAACTATGAAGGGTTTTTGGTCAAAAAAGCCACGAAGAAACGACCCAGACAAGTAGAGTGACTTATATCTCTACATATTTAGTCTAATTTGAATACACGAGTTTTGTGTTTTCTATATTTTATACTTACAATGATACCTCTTTTTTCGTTCTGAATAATTTGTGTAGCATGACTTTGGATGCCGAGTTGAAGGTTTGGATGAATTGTAAAGGCTGTGAAAAAGACATCAGAAAGAAAGTTCTCAAATTGGATGGCAAGAAAATAAGATATTTTTATACACAATATATATATATATATATATTTATTTATTTATTTGATGGTAGTATAGTATTTATACGTAGTAATAATTGTTTTCAATGATATGTTATTATTAAGGAGTTCGAGAATGTGTGACCGACATGGATAATCAAAAGGTTACGGTCACTGGTAATTTTGATTTCGAGAAGCTGTTGAAGATTCTGAAAAAAATGGGTAAAACGCCAGAAATTGTTATGAGGAATAAGAAATCTGATGAAGCTGTTGAAGCTGATCCGAACGAAGAAGATGATGAATAAAAAACTGGTAAAACGCCAGAAGTTTGCAACTCGCCTTCTGAGATTAGAAAGAAAAAAAAGATTTGATATGAGCCACCAAAGATTTGTAACTGACCTTGTGAAATAAAAAAAAATGAAATAAAAAATGAAATAAGAAAATAAAATATATGATTCTTAATTTTAAGAAGATTATGAGAGAGATTATTCCTAATTTTACAAAATTATGAAAGGCAATCAATCACTTGCCGACGAGGACGACCATGATAGATCGATTGATAATTTTTGATTTTTGATGTTTTCTTTACTTATCTTTTACTAATAAAAAGTTTATTTCACATATAAATTCTATGTTTTCATAGTTTTCAAAGAATCATATACTTTGTTTTCAAAACAATTACAAATATATTATGACTAAAATTGTTTTTTAAAAAATATTTAAAAATGAATTAAATTGATTAAGGTTATTGTTTTTACTTCAACTAAAGAAAGCATTGTCGGTACTTATTGCTTTATATTTTATATCTTCCCAATAACTACAAGGAAGTTGGTTTAATCCTATTCTCTCATATCACGTATGTATGAAAGAGATAAAGTTAATTCGAATAGTTGAGAATTCAACGTTAAAAGGTTCAGATATTAACTAAGTGGTGGACATAAGGAGAAGTTGCCATAAGCAACCAACGATTTTTCTTAAATGTATGATTATTTAACCACTTTCACTTGCCTATATGAAATGGTGACATATTTTAGATCAATTAGAAAATTCGGTGAATGGACTATTCATTTGCTCATTCACCATAAGATAATTAGTCGAATGGTAAAAATCTGGATCATTCCTGATTATTGAAAACATAAAAAAAACCAGATATTTAAAATATGAAAATCTTCTGAAAATACCCCAAAACTTCGAATAATAAAAACAACTTACATGTTCCATATCCTGAACAACAACTTTGATGGAGAGATGTTGCTAACTTATGGGAGCATACCACTCATATCATACATCCATATATTTTCAGATGGTACGGCCGCACTCTCGAGTGGCTATGGGTCTAAGAGCACCCACATTGGTGAGTTCTCGGTGTGTATTTCACTATTAAAAAGAGAGAGAGAGAGAAAAAAGAAGCGATCCTTATTTTAGAAGCGGTCCTCAGGTTATGAGATGTATTTTCTTTAATTATTCACTAGAACAATTATGATCTAGAAGTCGATCTGGGGCAAGTGTTCGGATCTATTATGACATATCCATAGGGTGCTCAACGGACCCCTTTTTTTATTAAAAAAAGTTTTCGCGCCTTTACATTGGTACACAAAGAGTTTTTTTTTTATAACCTAATCTAGTGTATTCATATTTCAATTATAAGTTCCGAAATCTAGCCTATTTTTTATGCTTTAAATAGAGGATATTATTCTATTTCAATAAACGCTTATTAGTCATTACTAAGAAACATTCTAGTATTGATATTTAGTCATTTTCAAATCACTTTTATTGGTTTTAATAGTAGAAAATAAAAAAATAGAAAAAACTAGATATATAGACATTCTCATATTCATGTACTACTTACCCCTAGAGAATACCGGATGAAATAGAAAGATTTGAGAAAAGGATATAATGAAATTTTTTTCTTTGATTGGTTCTTCTGATAGAAAAAAAGGATCCGTTTTCTTTGACCGAGAGGGCCAAGAAACTAAAAAACTATTAATTGTAAAAACAAATAAAGATATATATAGAATAAAAAAAAACAAAGGAAAAGTTCTTATTCGAAGCGCCTCGTGATCGTCAACCAATTCTGTGCTTCAATATAATTACCAGGAGTAAGCGTTATAGCCTGTTTCCAATACTCAGCGGCTTGAGCGAACCAAGCCTCCGCCATTACAAAATCTCCTTGTTGAATGGCCTGTTCTCCACGGTTGGAATAGGCGGGTCAATTCCCTCCCTGAGAACCGTACTTGAGAGTTTCCTACCTCATACGGCTCGACAACCAACTCTTTTATTTTGGTGTACCAGTTTTTTAACTTTAACCTACTTTAACTTTATATCTAATTGAATATCGAATTGAATGAGATTTCTTATAGATATTCGGTTTTTCTTGGATTAAACAAACGAGAGTAATTACATGAGTTTCAAACTTTCATTTTGATTTCATTAATATATTAATGAATATAATAAGTTTTATCTTTTCTCCTACCTTCAGAAAAAAAAAAAGGCATGTCCACTGTTATTAGATATTAGAATTTTCTGAAAGGTAACTATCCCGCTTTCATATAAAATTTTATATAGAATCTTTGAAAAAGACTTTTTTTCATACTTCATAAAAAAGAAAAAGACTTACTGTCTTTAGGATCTGATGCTACACCGCTGCTCAATACCTTAGGGGATCCACTCTATTACATAAGTAGATTCCTAAGATTTATCTCATATTATGATATAAATAAACAGCTCTTATTGTATCGGTCCAAAACCTTTCCAATGGATCTTTACGGTGCTTCCTCTATCAATTAAATCTTTTTTTATCCATAGAAAAGAAAGTATTTAGGCATATCTAGTCTTCGCTTCATATTTCGATCCATGAAGTTTATTTATTTGCTACAGCTGATAAAAAATCGTTTTGGACGATGCTTATGTAGAAAGCCTTTTTTTTTTTGTTTCTAGTATTTCATTGACTAGCTTGTTCATTATTTTTTTCTATAGTGGAGATAGTCGCACGTAATGACAGATCACAGCCATATTATTAAAAGCTTGTGGTAAAAAGGGGTTTCGTTCTAATGCCCGAAAATAATATTCTAAAGCTTTGGTATGTTCCCCATTACTTGTGTGGATAAGGCCTATATTATAGAGTATATAACTTCGATCATAGGGGTCAATTTCTAGTCGCATAGCTTCATAATAATTCTGTAATGCTTCCGCATAATTTCCTTCAGATTGAGCCGACATCCGTTACGGTCGTCATTCGCTTTAACGAATTCTCCGTTTCAGAACCGTATGTGAGATTTTCATCTCATACGGCTCCTCCTTTAGGTGCATAATGAAAATAATAAATATATGGAAAAATTTGATGTCATTATGAACTAAGCGGGGCTAATGTTTTTACAAGAAATCCCTAGCCAACCTTCTTGCAAAAGATCTTTTCTTACTACCAAGTGGGTTCATGCTAGATAAAAATAAAAAAGGAAACTCTAAAAATTTCTTTGTTCTCAACGCCCCTAAATTTCCAGGAATTAGTCACTTCAACAGTCTTCAATGGTTATACGGGTATCCAAAGTACGGACGAGATGGATGTTTATTGTTCCAACCATTTTAATTAGTCCCAATCCCAAAGAAGAAGAAGAAAGAAAAGGAATCATTTTGAAGAAAGTTTTCGTGTTGTTGATTTCTCGGCGTAGTGCTTCTTCCCCTGTGCCTCCTATTCGTATATTGTATTAGTGTAGTCGGATTGATCTGTAATACGTGAACCATAGGTAAAAACCTTTTGCTCAATACTAGAATTCACAATTCAAGCATCTAAGGCTGCATTAATCGTGGATACATGACAGAAGGGATTGCTTTTTTTATATTATAAACTTCACCTTCAAAAGCGTAGATTTTTTTTCAATACTCGTTTTTCTTTCTATTCCAAATCGGCGAGAAATAAAAAAAATAATGATAATCAAATCGCACCATCTCTGTAATAAGTAAATGCCTCCTTTTCTCCGGAAGTTGTCGGAATGACTCGTAATAAGATATCGGCTACAATTGTAAAGGTTTTATCAATAAAATTTCCATTTATACGCGATCTTGGCATAGGTAGTAATCCATTCTATAACTCTTTTTATTTCCTTTACCTTTTCTTTTGTGAGAAAATTTTCTCACAAACAAAGGAATTTTATAGTACGAACTAACATAAAAGCGGACTCGTTAAAATAAAAAAACATTCTATCTACTTCCAATTTTTTCCGGTCAAAAAAGGTATCTATTAACCATAATCTAAAAAACGATGAATAACTCGCTATTCACCCAGGTACTCAGTCATAATCCTGATATCGGAGAGATGGCCGAGTGGTTGAAGGCGTAACATTGGAACTGTTATGTAGACTTTTGTTTACCGAGGGTTCGAATCCCTCTCTTTCCGTACTTTCAACTAATTCACCAATCTTACGTGATTGACCACAATGTATCAAATCAAATAAAAAAGAATAGATATAAAATCTAAATTTCTTTGATATGGAAAATGCTGGGAAGAGCAAACAAGGGATCCATACCTCCCTACCAATCTATGATACATGAATAGAAAAAAGATTCCCCGACCAAATCCCTTACCTTGTGCCTTTTTAATCAAAAAAGAGGGCAAAGGGGAGTTATCCGAACTCTTGTTTTTAGTTATTTGTTTTTACTTAAGTTAGGTTTATTAAGTCTGTCGAGAGTAATATTCTACGACAAGCAATTCATTTATTTTCAAACCGACGCATTTCCTATCTATTATTTGATTTACTAACCCTTCATATTGGAATGTGTGAAGAGTCAGATGGTTTGGCAATTCCTCGGGGGCAGATGAATCAAGAAGATTTTGAACCAAAGTTCTAGAGTTTTGTTCATCCTTCACTGTAATAATATCTCGGGGTTTACAGCGATAACTTGGTATATCCACTATACGACCATTAACTAAAATATGTCCATGGTTAACTAATTGGCGCGCTTGAGGAATAGTCAAAGCCATACCCAATCGAAAAAGGATGTTATCCAAACGCATTTCAAGTAATTGTAATAAAACTTGACCCGTCGACCCCTTGGCTTTTCCGGCGATACGAACATATTTAAGTAATTGGCGTTCTGTAAGACCATAATGAAAACGCAATTTTTGTTTTTCTTCTAAACGAATACGATATTGAGATTTTTTTCCAGAGCGTGATTGGTTTCTAAGATCGCTTCCTGCCCTAGGCCTTTTACTAGTGAGTCCCGGTAAAGCCCCCAGACGGCGTATTTTTTTAAAACGAGGCCCTCGGTAACGTGACATAAAGACTCCTTTTTTTTATTGAAATTGTACAAAACTAAACAAAATTAAAACTGAACTAAATGATAATGATAAATGACGTGAAATCCACTCCAATAAACTATTGGAATACAAAGAGTCAGAAGATATATTCTCTCAATATACAGATTTTTTTTTATTGTATATACAATATATATAAATCAAATAAATCACCAAAATTTTCCTTTATGTTCTTTATTTATTTTGCAAAGATCTAACCCTTTTACCCAATATATATTCCTATATGGAAGTTTATATGACATAATATAAATGGCGTGGTAACTCTTGGAAAAAGGTAAAAGAAGTCTTTTCAATCTTCTTTGATTTTGAAAGTACATTAAAAATCATGTAAAAAAACGAAAAAATATGGAAAAGCCGGCTATCGGAATCGAACCGATGACCATCGCATTACAAATGCGATGCTCTAACCTCTGAGCTAAGCGGGCTCAAATAAAATAGCGCATGCATACAAATTCACTAAACTACTAAATCGTATCAATTAACTATTCTATTCATATGTTTCTTTATCTATTTAGAATTAATCATATTCTATATATTCTAGAACAGAATATAGCTCAAATAAATAGTGACTATTATTAAATAAATAAAACATAACCTTAATTAAACCTAAAGCAATAGCATGATGAACCAAGAAATCTAAAGCAATATCATGATGAACCAAGAAATCTCCAGGACCTATTGTTAAGAATAATGAATTACTATTCTCATTAATAGCATTTAACCAGCCGGGCAACCATATGCTTCGACCCGCATTAAATGATGGGCCATTTGTCGAAGATAAAAGTACATCAAATACATATGAAGTTTTCCCATGAGCAGATTGTATCCATTGGGCAAATATGGGTTCGATCAAGATTTGTTTTTCGGGAGTACCAAAAGCAAGCATGACGTCATTATGAACATAAAGTCCCAAAGTATGGAACCCTAGAAAGAGGCTGGCCCAACTTAAATGGGATATGATAGCTTCTTTATGGTCTAACATTCTTGCCAATACGTTATCCTCATTCTGTTCTGGATTGTAATCTCTAATAAAAAATATAGCTCCATGAGCAAAAGCTCCTGTCATGATGAATCCTGCAATGTATTGGTGATGGGTATATAACGCAGCTTGAGTCGTAAAATCTTGCGCTATGAACGCATAAGCAGGTAAAGAGTACATGTGTTGAGCTACCAAGGAAGTAATAACCCCTAAGGAGGCTAGAGCAAGGCCTAATTGAAAATGAATCGAATTATTGATTGTGTCATAAAGACCCTTATGCCCACGCCCCAATCGTCCTCCCGGAGGAATATGTGCTTCTAAAAGATCTTTTATACTGTGTCCGATTCCAAAGTTAGTTCTATACATATGACCCGCAATGAGGAAAAGAATTGCGATAGCTAGATGATGATGTGCCATATCCGTTAGCCATAAACTTTGCGTTTGTGGATGGAATCCCCCAAGAAGGGTTAGAATGGCAGTTCCTGATCCTTGGGAGGTACCAAATAAATGACTACTTGAATCGGGGTTTTGAGCATAAAGATTCCACTGACCCGTAAAAAGTGGGCCTAACCCTTGGGGATGCGGTAATACATTTAAGAAATTGTTCCATCGAACATATTCCCCCCTGGATGCAGGAATAGCGACATGGACTAAATGACCTGTCCAAGCCAAGGAGCTTACCCCGAATAGTCCTGACAAATGATGATTCAGACGAGATTCAGCATTTTTGAACCACGAAACTCTTGGTTTCCATTTTGGTTGTAGGTGTAACCAACCCCCTATTAAGGATAGGGCAGAAAGAAATAATAGAAAAAGAGCTCCAGTATAAAGATCTTCATTAGTACGTAAACCGATTGTATACCACCACTGATAAACACCAGAATAAGCTATATTCACCGGGCCAAGAGCACCTCCTCGAGTAAATGCTTCCACAGCCGNGATAAAAGTACATCAAATCCATATGAAGTTTTCCCATGAGCAGATTGTATCCATTGGGCAAATATGGGTTCGATCAAGATTTGTTTTTCGGGAGTACCAAAAGCAAGCATGACGTCATTATGAACATAAAGTCCCAAAGTATGGAACCCTAGAAAGAGGCTGGCCCAACTTAAATGGGATATGATAGCTTCTTTATGGTCTAACATTCTTGCCAATACGTTATCCTCATTCTGTTCTGGATTGTAATCTCTAATAAAAAATATAGCTCCATGAGCAAAAGCTCCTGTCATGATGAATCCTGCAATGTATTGGTGATGGGTATATAACGCAGCTTGAGTCGTAAAATCTTGCGCTATGAACGCATAAGCAGGTAAAGAGTACATGTGTTGAGCTACCAAGGAAGTAATAACCCCTAAGGAGGCTAGAGCAAGGCCTAATTGAAAATGAATCGAATTATTGATTGTGTCATAAAGACCCTTATGCCCACGCCCCAATCGTCCTCCCGGAGGAATATGTGCTTCTAAAAGATCTTTTATACTGTGTCCGATTCCAAAGTTAGTTCTATACATATGACCCGCAATGAGGAAAAGAATTGCGATAGCTAGATGATGATGTGCCATATCCGTTAGCCATAAACTTTGCGTTTGTGGATGGAATCCCCCAAGAAGGGTTAGAATGGCAGTTCCTGATCCTTGGGAGGTACCAAATAAATGACTACTTGAATCGGGGTTTTGAGCATAAAGATTCCACTGACCCGTAAAAAGTGGGCCTAACCCTTGGGGATGCGGTAATACATTTAAGAAATTGATCCATCGAACATATTCCCCCCTGGATGCAGGAATAGCGACATGGACTAAATGACCTGTCCAAGCCAAGGAGCTTACCCCGAATAGTCCTGACAAATGATGATTCAGACGAGATTCAGCATTTTTGAACCACGAAACTCTTGGATTCCATTTTGGTTGTAGGTGTAACCAACCCCCTATTAAGGATAGGGCAGAAAGAAATAATAGAAAAAGAGCTCCAGTATAAAGATCTTCATTAGTACGTAAACCGATTGTATACCACCACTGATAAACACCAGAATAAGCTATATTCACCAGGCCAAGAGCACCTCCTCGAGTAAATGCTTCCACAGCCGGTTGACCAAAATGAGGATCCCAAATAGCATGAGCAATCGGTCTTACATGTAAAGGGTCTTGTATCCATGTCTCAAAATTTCCTTGCCAAGCTACATGAAACAAATTTCCCGAAGTCCACAGAAAAATTATTGCTAATTGCCCGAAATGAGAAGCAAAAATATTCTGATAAAGATGATAGCAGGATTTTGCTAATCAATTACTCAATCCTACTACACATGTCATTGCAGTATTTGAGGATCAATCCATATGGGTTGTTGTGACAAAAGGAATTCATAAAACTTCTTAATCTAAGCAAGTCTAGTGAAGGTTTTGGTATGGTATTAGTAACAATAAACAAGGTGAAAGACAAGCTATCTTCAAGAATAGTAAAAACAAAACAGAGATAAATAAAAACAAAACAGAGTTCTAAAAGGTTTTTGTAAATTTTGGAAGGATGAATCCAAGGTTATGGTATTGATTTTCAGGTGTTTAAAAGAGTAATCAATGATGTCATTCTACTCATATAAATGCTAATCCCCAATCTTAGAACTTCAAGAATAGATTAAACCACTTTCATGGACTTAATCTTTTCATCACATTTCTAATCAAGAACAAACTTTCATTTGTGATCAAAGATGCAACAAGCATAAAGATTCAATTCTAATCTGCTAATAAACACCTTAGACAATCACTTTCATGAGCTAACTATGTAAATCTCTTGCTTAAATGATCCAGAAATTTTACTAATCTTTTGGATGAGAAAATTCCCTAGAAATCTAATTCAACATGATCAAGGTTGAAATTAGCATTAAGAGCACTAAGCAAGAAGAGATATGAAAGAATTAACTCATAGACATCAAGACTAACACCCTAAACACCCTAGATCTAACCAACCTTAGATTCTAAATAACTACTCACTAAACATGGTTAAATTCATAAATATATTGAAGTAGATATTGGTAAACATAAATATAAAGAAGAAGATGATAGAATAGACAAACTCTTGGATTGCAAACACTCTTGAAAATATCTTACAAAGTTGATTTAAAACCAAAAGGAGAAAGAGTTTTTAAACAAGAACAATGGATTTAAAACAAGAACAAAGGATGATTTAGGTAAAAGATTGTAATAAGAGCTTAGAGAAAATGTGTAAAAGAAGCTTGGCCTCAACAATGGCCAAAAACAGAGATATAAATGCCAAATTTTCGTTCTTTGGTGGAGAAGTTAGGTCAAACCGGGTTTAAACCGAATTTTATTTAATTTTGCACTGAACCAGCTGGTTTATGAACAGGGGATCGATCGATCTGAAAACTTACGTTTTTGTTGCTCATCATGGGATCGATCGATCTAAATCAGATCGATCGATCTGTCTTAAAATCGCCCTATCTCTTGAACCGCTGATCTGTTTGACTTGAAACCACCACCAAACGAAAGCCAACTCAATTATCTATGACTTTTATGAAGAACGCCGAGGCTAAATCGGAATGGAAACCCTTCGTCGAGGCTGATTTTTCAGTCGATCAAAATAATCGCTCAAAACTTCCAGACGGATATGGGTTTGGTAAAATCGTTTTATCTTTTTAACCACTGGTCATAATGACTGGAAACAACCACCGTAGGAAAGGTAACTCAATTGTCTATGACTTTTGTGAAGATCTCTAAGCCTGAATCAGAATGGAAAGTCTTTGTATGGTCTGATCTTTGAGTCACTTTAGGAGGCATGGACTTGTATCGGCTGCAACATCTCGGTACATGAAGTCGGTATGGTGCCAGATGACGTTTGCTTGCTTCTTATTCTTCTATACTTGGTGCTAGATCATCCTCCAAGCTTCAGCAAGTCTCCATATGATACAAATCACCTGAAATAACACCCCAAATGCAAGGATATGCAAGAAAATGCAAGACCTAAAGCTTAGACTTAATAACTCTAAAATGGATGCAAACTAAACTATATGGACAAGTTATATGCATGAAATAATGCAAATGCTACACTAAATGGATGATAAAATGATGTAAATATGCTAATTATCAACTTCCCTAAACTTGCCTTTTGCTTGCCCTCAAGCAAACATATATGACAGTTCTAAGAGAGATGTGTGAAAGTGGGAGCTCAAATCCAAAAATGCCAACAAGAGAGATCAAGCCATTGTCCAAGCTAATAATTCTAGGATGCATATCGAGTTTGTTTCTACTTTAAAAATCTTAGCCACACTCATCACAAACATGAAATGAATCCAAGTCTAGCCTATACAAGCCTTCTTATCCTTCATTCCTTTAACATTCATTCAATTTGTAACCATGGATCATGCTTATGCACTACAAGTGAACTCATTTGGTTAATGGAAAAGGTTATGAGATAAAAAGTGATCTCATTCATGTGAGTTTTTCATTGCTAGGGATCTCTCAAGAAAGAATGAACTTTGGCAAAATGTTAAGGGTAAAGAACAACTTGTGCATACAAGGACAAACTTCCATCTACCCAAGTACCATTTGCTATTTTAACCCTTATCTCTAAACCCAACAAAGTCCCTCATATTCTACCCTTTTCTTAAGGCATTTTGCCTTCTTGACCCACACAATCTCCTCATATTCACTTCCATTTAAACTCTTGGGAGAAACTCTTCTTCAATCTTTGGTAAACAAATGGTTTTGGCTTTCTACTCTCATTACTTAGCTCTCATTTTACATTTTAGGTAAGCCAATCTAATCATCCTTTAGATGCTTTTGCCATTTTTGGCTTCTTTTCTTTTCTTTAACTTAGAGGCTTACCAAACATTTATACTTAGAACTATTTTTCAAATTTT
>JAHZTW010000001.1:212064528-212222201 GCA_020283515.1 Alliaria petiolata
TTTTTTTTTTCACGTATCGAAACCTCTGGATCCGAAGTAGGAGGATTTATTCTCATAATAAAAAATATGTTAAATTTTGTTGCGAAATTTTTCGAATACAGAAAAAATCTTCGATAGCAAATTGATCGGTTAATTCAATAATAAATGGGAGTAAGCACTCGATTTCGTTGGTACCACCCAAGCGAATGTGCAATTCAATTTTTTACTTATTCAATGAAGGAATAGTCATTTTCAAGCTCAACTAACCGAAACCTAGTTTAAAAATAAAAAATATATGAATAAAAAATAACAATTTTGCGGAAAGTCTTTGATTTATTTATCATAATAGGCAAGACTTTGTTTTATCTAGCGAATTCGAAACGGAACTCTATTTATGATTCATTATTTCAATCGCATTAGCCCCTTTTTTTCGTATTTTCATTTTAGCATCTCCGGTTATGCGTCCCATCTATTCATCCCTTTATCAACCCCCCCCTGTTTTTCATTTTCATGGATGAATTCCGCATATTGTCATATCTAGGATTTACATATACAACATATATTACTGTCAAGAGTGATTTTATTATTATTTTAATATTAAATATTTCGATTTATAAAAAGTTAAAGATTCAAAACTTGAAAAACAAATATTAGGTTGCGCTATACATATGAAAGAATATACAATAATTATGTATTTGGCGAATCAAATATCATGGTCTAATAAAGAATCATTCTGATTAGTTGATAATTTTGTGAAAGATTCCTGTGAAAAAGGGTAATTAAATCTATTCCTAATTTATGTCGAGTAGACCTTGTTGTTTTGTTTTATTGCAAGAATTCTAAATTCATGACTTGTAGGGAGGGACTTATGTCACCACAAACAGAGACTAAAGCAAGTGTTGGATTCAAAGCTGGTGTTAAAGAGTATAAATTGACTTATTATACTCCTGAATATGAAACCAAGGATACTGATATCTTGGCAGCATTCCGAGTAACTCCTCAACCCGGAGTTCCACCTGAAGAAGCAGGGGCTGCGGTAGCTGCTGAATCTTCTACTGGTACATGGACAACTGTGTGGACCGACGGGCTTACCAGCCTTGATCGTTACAAAGGACGATGCTACCACATCGAGCCCGTTCCAGGAGAAGAAACTCAATTTATTGCGTATGTAGCTTACCCCTTAGACCTTTTTGAAGAAGGTTCGGTTACTAACATGTTTACCTCGATTGTAGGTAATGTATTTGGGTTCAAAGCCCTGGCTGCTCTACGTCTAGAGGATCTGCGAATCCCTCCTGCTTATACTAAAACTTTCCAGGGACCACCTCATGGTATCCAAGTTGAAAGAGATAAGTTGAACAAGTATGGACGTCTCCTATTAGGATGTACTATTAAACCTAAATTGGGGTTATCCACGAAGAACTACGGTAGAGCAGTTTATGAATGTCTACGTGGTGGACTTGATTTTACCAAAGATGATGAGAATGTGAACTCCCAACCATTTATGCGTTGGAGAGACCGTTTCTTATTTTGTGCCGAAGCTATTTATAAATCACAGGCTGAAACAGGTGAAATCAAAGGGCATTATTTGAATGCTACTGCGGGTACATGCGAAGAAATGATCAAACGAGCTGTATTTGCCAGAGAATTGGGAGTTCCTATCGTAATGCATGACTACTTAACAGGGGGATTCACCGCAAATACTAGTTTGTCTCATTATTGCCGAGATAATGGCCTACTTCTTCACATCCACCGTGCAATGCACGCTGTTATTGATAGACAGAAGAATCATGGTATGCACTTCCGTGTACTAGCTAAAGCTTTACGTCTATCTGGTGGAGATCATATTCACGCGGGTACAGTAGTAGGTAAACTTGAAGGAGACAGGGAGTCAACTTTGGGCTTTGTTGATTTACTGCGCGATGATTATGTTGAAAAAGATCGAAGTCGCGGTATCTTTTTCACTCAAGATTGGGTCTCACTACCAGGTGTTCTGCCTGTGGCTTCGGGGGGTATTCACGTTTGGCATATGCCTGCTTTGACCGAGATCTTTGGAGATGATTCCGTACTACAATTCGGTGGCGGAACTTTAGGCCAACCTTGGGGAAATGCACCGGGTGCCGTCGCTAACCGAGTAGCTCTGGAAGCATGTGTACAAGCTCGTAATGAGGGACGTGATCTTGCAGTCGAGGGTAATGCAATTATCCGTGAGGCTTGCAAATGGAGTCCTGAACTAGCTGCTGCTTGTGAAGTATGGAAGGAGATTAGATTTAACTTCCCAACCATCGATAAATTAGATGGACAAGCGTAGAAATTAGATTAGTAATTCACGTTCGTTTTATTAGTTTAATTGCAATTAAACTCGGCTCAATCTTTTTTTTACTAAAAGGATTGAGCCGAGTTTATCTATTGTATATACTATTTTTGATAGATAGATACTTATCTAGATATACAAAATCTTAAATAAAAAAAAGAGGATTAAACACAACTACAATTTTGTATTGTAGTGTTGGGTCCACAAGAAATCCTATACGAAATATGGATTCTTCGGATTGTTGTATTCTTTTTTTAAGTTTCGTGTCAAGGCAATTGTGGTTAATGCTGGTCTAAAGCATATGTATTTTTAATGCTGGTCTAAACCATCCTCTAAAACCCACAGGTTAAAAGTTGTATAGCTATTCTGAGAATCACAAGCATCTAATTTACCATTGTAGTCGATCAGAGTGAAGACGGAAGAATCAATGCTGTATATGAATAAGACTAAAATTCTCAGACCTAACATCAAAGCAAACGATGACACGTTTGTCTTTAGTGATCGCTGTTTCTCCTAGAGAGAATTGTTTCTTTGTGATGTGTTTTGTTCTCTATGACCAAAACAGATCAATAACGGCACAAAATCAAGATCAAATAACAATGCACAATTTAAGTATTCGGATCTGTATGTACCCTTAGAATGAAAGTTGAAAGAAGAACATGAGTCTTACAACTTCAATGTTGCAAGAACCCTAAATTAATGTCTACTACAAACAATCTGAAGATTACAAGGCTAACCCATGTTGCTTAATCGTAAGTATTCTATTTCTTTTCCAGGGGTTGAGGATTGTTTATTGGAGAGGGCGGCGATCTGCTGCCGCCGTTTATTCGTTAGGGCGGCAATATTCTGCCTCCGTTTATTCACGGTGGATTGAACCCTGCTCTCTAGCTCCCTATAGACGAGTCTTTTACCTTTTTATTTATTTATATCCCTTGTCTATCTGCTTCTTCAATTACGCTCCAGAAGTTGGATTTTATCAATTTATAGGATCTTAGGAACACTTGGATTTGAGCTATGTATCACGGAGCTTTGTTCGTCTCCAAGTGCAAATATTTTAAAACCATTAGTGCATGCCACGTCGAGCACCACCACCATCTAAAAATGCATTAACTTTTTCATGTTGTTTCGACATTAATTTAGCATATTGTCATAAACTCTTACAAATATTACTGAAATTGTTGGAACAAAATCGCAAACATGGTCAAGAATGATCAAACTTTTTACAGTGCATGCCTAATGGTTGGCTACAATGATTCCAGCTGTACCAACTTGCTTACATGCATAGTTATTTTTGTTGCGCAAAGAAAGCAACAAAAAGGTTTGGTGTGTTTGAATTTTTTGATTGAGGATATGAGAATTTCATTTAGGTATATTGAATTTTATGATTGAGAATACGAGAATAAAAAATATTAAGGATGTGACTACACCTAGTGATTGCATTCGATTTTCTCTAACTCATCAGTTATCTGGGACACCATGCAGCACTAACCAATAACAACTGTATTAATTTTGACAGGATCAATGCCTGCTGAGAATTTGTGTTTTTATAATACGTTAATACTACTTATTAGAGAACTGTTTTTAATCATAGAAGAAAAACGGTTGTAGTNAATGATCAAACTTTTTACAGTGCATGCCTAATGGTTGGCTACAATGATTCCAGCTGTACCAACTTGCTTACATGCATAGTTATTTTTGTTGCGCAAAGAAAGCAACAAAAAGGTTTGGTGTGTTTGAATTTTTTGATTGAGGATATGAGAATTTCATTTAGGTATATTGAATTTTATGATTGAGAATACGAGAATAAAAAATATTAAGGATGTGACTACACCTAGTGATTGCATTCGATTTTCTCTAACTCATCAGTTATCTGGGACACCATGCAGCACTAACCAATAACAACTGTATTAATTTTGACAGGATCAATGCCTGCTGAGAATTTGTGTTTTTATAATACGTTAATACTACTTATTAGAGAACTGTTTTTAATCATAGAAGAAAAACGGTTGTAGTTCAATGTATCTATCTGATACCCATATGATATGTTTCATTTTATAATATTATTATAAGCTTTTTTTTGCTGGTGGGCACCAAATGTGATGATTAGGAGCTTCTTGTTATGTTTTGATTATAATGATGAACGTTTGTGACTTGTGATGACATGTGACCATTTGAAAGTTATTGAATTTAATTTAATGCTTTGGACTGACCCCAAAAATGTGTGGTTTAAGCTGAGGAGGTCATCGATTATAATATTTTAATCAGAATATTGCTAAAGAGTTTATGACAATATGCATTGCATCTAAAAAGAGAATAATTAGGTGAAGTCCAAAAACGGCATTCAGCATACGCATTAAATGTACTGATTAAATACTAGTACTAATTAAGCTTTTTTAAAAACGAATATTTTATTAAAAAAATAGTAGAAAATACAACCAAACTAATATTTTAATAAAAACAATGCTAGCATATTTTTTTCATGTGTAACAAAATTTATTTAGTCTACACATTTTTTTTTCAAAAATTAATCAATACAAAAAGCTTTGATATCAGATAATTTCTCAGTTATTTGTGAAGATGGCTAGTTTAGTAAGTCCAATAAATTTTGAATTTTGAGGGGGAAAAAATGCATGATTTATAAATTTTCTCACTATTAGGAACCCTCCAATACAAATTTGTAATATTTTTGAAAATTTTAAAAGCCGTGCTATTTTTGTTAAATTAATTAAAAATGCCTTTTTTTAGAATGCATATGATATTAATTCACTGCAAATCAAAATTATATATTAGTGGAATTAGATATTTATTTAAGCTTTTTTGGTCAAATCAAAAGAGATTTTTTTATTGAATGCAGAAAAGTTTAAATAGATGATAGTAAGAATTAAGAAGACATTAATACCGCCTTGACGCTAATTGGCATGATGATGCATGTGTATCGAACCAATTAGCTATTGCCGAAAAAACAACTTTGACTCTCTTCTTTATATAGAATACGAATGGTCTTATAAATACATAAATGATCACAAAGTTCGAGGAGACATATTACAGAAGCAAATATTTAACACTAAAAATCTCGTAATTTGACTCCTTACGGGAAATATATTAACTGTGTCTATATATAAGAAGGACATGGAGTAAAATGGAAAAACATTCAGATGGTGGAATCTAAAATGTTAAGACAGTATCGCAATAAGCAAAAACTACTTCTGGTTGGGGAAAGAGACTTTTCGTTTTCATTGTCTCTAGCCAAAGCCTTTGGTTCTGCCGCTAACATCACTGCGACATCTCTTGATATTCGAGGTAGTACTTAATCTAAAATCATTAATCATCTTTATATGCTTTGTCATTGTTATCATCTGAATCACCAACAAAAAAAAAAAACTCAACAATAACTTATAGAGTTGTATGTCTTAATTTTGAATGTGGTAGATGAGCTAGGATACAAGTACAACACTGGAAAAGCGAACGTGGAAGAGTTGGAGGAACTTTGGGTGCACCGTGGTCCACGGTGTTAACGTACATTCTATGACTTCAGACAATCGCTTAACTCGATACGACAGAATCGTCTTTAATTATCCTCATGCAGGGTAAGGTTTTGTTTGTGAGAATAAAAGTTTCTTCATCATGTTGTATTACAAGTAGGGGTTGGCAAAATTATATTTAGGATTTAACCCTTGAGTAAAAATATAAATAGGATACAAGATCTAAACCCATGCGTTCTAGAAATAAGATATCTGAAGTTTCTTGATCTGGATATTTGATTTAAAACTCAAAATATTTAAATTAGTGTCCATATCCACAGTTATATACATTTTATGTATAATATTTATATATGTTGTCTCATAAATAAATGAATAATTCAAAATATCACAACATAAAAGCTTTAAATTGTAGATATTTTTAAAAGTTCCATAAGAAATATGGTTTTTAAATATTTATTAAAATCAATTTGAAAAATCTTATTTAATGTTTTTATTTTATTTTATTTTTATTTAATAGTTTTTATTTTTATTATAATTATTGTTTAGCTATTTTTTGGATTGGGAAAACCGCTGATAATTGTCATATTCGAATTCTAAAATTCTAATCCATGTTCATTCTTTTTTTCTTTTTCTTTTTTGGTTAATTTTTATGTGTATTCAACATTTGCTTGTACAACTTACAGGAAACGCCAAGGGATAATTAGAGAATTTATAGAGAGTGCAAGAGAGATGGTTAATGACGAAGATGGGGAGATTCATGTCACTCATAAAACAATATATCCATTCAACAAGTGGGATATAAAGACTATAGCTGAAGAAAAGGGTTTGCGTCTACTCCAGCAGATGCCATTTAACACATGGGCAAATTTGGCCTACTCCAACAAGAGAGAAACAGCTGACGACTCTAGCTTTCGTATCAGATCTGTTGTTACTTTCATGTTTAAGAAATAAATTCGTTTTTTCTTTTGCAAACGAATGCTCCTATGATATGAATAAATCATATTAAAAGTTTGAAATATATATTGCACATCGCGTGTTTTTATACTTACTTTTTACTTATAATCACTCTTTTTTTATAGGTCTACACATCAAGAAATGTAGACATACTAATACACATAGTTGCGATGATTTTTCTCTTTCTGCTAGAAGTAGTTGCGAGAAAATGCAACTACACATCACATGAAAGGTCATATTCATTCAATCTTCAAATAATTATTTCTCCTAATGAACCCAGGTTGGATTCTATGCCTCCTGTGGATTATAATAATATTAATTTTGTATTACTAATATTATAATTATTTAACAATTCGTTTTTGAGAAATTGTTTACTTTAGCATACCATTTCAAAATTAAAAATTGTGGTAGATACTGTACTTACAAATTCGTGTTTTTTATGTTTACAACTTGCAAGGTCTAATAAAATCGTGTTTTCATATATTTGAAAGTAAAATATTATAGTTGATCAATTAGCCCATGTAGTTAGTTAATCAAATCCTATTAACTAACTTTTGAATTATGCATGCAGCATGTAACCTGTAAATTTCATTATGGTGTCCAATTATCGGTTAACACAATATTTTTGGAAGATCCTCGTGTTTTCCTCAAAGATCTCTTGGCTTCAAAAAATATTTTATAAAACGATATTTAGCAACTTGCATATGTATATTCCCACTTTGTATATAATGTAATTTATATATCTATGAATATTGCTTAACATTTAAATCCAAAACAAAACAACCACATGTCTTTGTTTAGGACCAAAGAACCGTTCTTGTTCTTTCATCAGGTGGCCTTTATGGTTGTTCTTAATGTATTCGAACAAAAGTAAATAACTAAGTAAAAATTTGGTTAACAAAAATTAATATACTGCTGTTGTTGTTATTTGTATTTGATTTTCATGATAGCTACATTTACGACAAAAGAAATAGGTCAGATTGTGTTTAACTCTAAAAACGTTTGTTATGAACTGAATGGAACCACCAAATTAATTCGTTTTGATTGATTGAATCTGATGATGGATTGAGATTATTTAAATTATACATAACAAAGTCAACTTTTTTTTGCAAAACGATTGATTTAGTGATCAACCAACAAACTGGCGGCCCAACGATAAAATATATAAAATATTGTATCAACATATTTTGAAGCAAATAACAAAAGAAGACTCTTATTAATACTAATTTGAAGAACAATACAAAATCGGAGTCTTACATATTACATATATGTCGTCTTATCATTACTTTTTAGAATTGTTTTTTTTGTTTTTTTTTTTTTGAAACCGGTTTTGCATTTGTTGTTTTTGGGTCATAGTTTCTTTTTCTCAAGTATGACCTAACGAAAACAACTAAGCCAACATAAATGATAAAAATACTTTGATAAAAACGCATTTTCTTATGACATCTCTTTTAATATTCTTTTACAAATATCGGCTCTGTACTTTGATTATCCTAACAAAAATTTAAAACCGACAAAACATTTTGATTTAGGTTTCATATTTCATGAATGTAACAAGTTCACGAGCAGCCCATAATTAAATTAATGTCATAATTTTTTATGTCGTGACAACTAATTTAAAATAATGGATTCTTTTTTTATATAAAAACTTAAAATAATGATCTAGTTAGGAAGTTAATGGGTGTCATTATTGAAGAATAATGAACTCTAACAATCTATTACTAGTACATTTGATTTTTATTAAGCCAGGGTCCAGAGAGCATATGTAAAGCGACAAAGGTGGGTCCTATGCTAACCACGTGGCAGACAAATAAGACTTTGATCTAAAGTGGGCCCCGCAAAGGTAAAAGGCCTTAGTATTGGCCCATCACATGACCCTGATCACATGGATCCAGTTCCCATATTCTTTTTAACATGCGAATCTCTTCGGGTTTTGATTTTTGACCAGGAAAGCAAACGATATTTCGGTTAATTTCGTTTCACGAGGATAAAAACTAAAAAGTAGATATAGCTTTTGTTTGATAAAAAAAAATCTGGCTTTTGTAAATTACAAAACTGAGAGTTTGTTTTGATAGGAAAAAACACTAGTAAGAGACTAAGAGCTTATATGATTTGATCATTTAAAATCAGGTTAATTATGCAAAAGCATAAAACCGGTTGTGTTTTTTTTTTAATAGAGACCTCGATCGCATATTATAACCTTGATGTAAAAGTCGGCTCAATTTTTGTTTTGGGCGGTCGCTTATCTTTTCTTTTCCATCCATTGCAGCAGCAAAAAAAAAAAATCTCCATTAATCCATTAGCTAGTAGCTGTTGTGTACTTTTTAAGTTTGGATATATACTACTATATACTCCCTCTGTTCCAAAAAAAAAGATAGTTTTAGAAAAAAAATTTGTTTAAAAAAGAAAGAAGTTTTTAATTTTATAGGTGTAGTTATTGTCTATTTAGACTTAATTTGTCCTTATAACATTAAATATTTAAAGAATAACTTAAGTAATAATTAATAAAAACAAGGTTAGAAAAGTCTTTTGTAAAATTTTCTTAATATGTGTGAAAAACTCAGAAATACCTTCTTTTATGAACAGAGGGAGTATATGCTTGTAAAAATTGTAGTACTTCTCTCTCTCTTTTTATTTTAATATATGGATCCGGTCAAACAAAGTTATGAATCATTAATGCACTTGAATTTATTGTCAATGCCAAACGGTTGAAAGCATAATTTTTATTCTAACATACTATAGAATAATAATTAGAACTTCAAAAATTATTAACTGAACGTGTGAAATGTTCAAACATGCACTTGAAATTGTTTTTAGTCTATAATTTTCGAAAAAAATTATTTCAAATAATATAATATTAAAAATTTTAAATATTCATTTATGAAAATGACAAACACAAGCTTGAAAGTCAATTAATAATTTTGACTATCACATTAAAATAATGTTAATAGCATATTAGGTTATCCATATAAAAACATTACATATTTATTAGCTCAAAATTTATTTAAAAAAATTTGTGGATGATTTTCTTAATATTGACAAAAAATGTTGAAGATGATACAATAATATTTTTTAAAATAATTAAGCGTTAATTATACCATCTAAAACTTTCTACAAGTTTTAAATGCAAATGAAGAAGATAAAAGTTATTGATGCATTAAGTAAACTTAAAGATGAACTCTATTAAAATTTGAATTTTAAGCAAAAGCAAATCATACTAGAGTCATATATACTTTAATATTTTTTATCTTAGTTATGTATGAATAAATTTATAAAATTATTATTATTATTATTATTATTATATTTTTTTGAACTTTAATTTATATAATTATTCATTCATGATGTTATTGGAATCATATATTTATAGGAGTTTGTAACAAAATATAATCTTATGATCTAATTGAATTTTGTTATTTTTTAAACTGGCCGATTCAATACCAACAAAATTTATTAGTTTATTGTGTTTAGTAATTTATAGTTTTTTACTGTAGTCCTATAATACATGCATTTATAACAAATAAATCTAAATACATTGATATTTATATTGTTGTACCTAAAATATTATGCAATATTACTATTTTAATGTTAAAAATCAGTAAAATAATAAGGTTAAACCTGATTTTTCCTTTTTGTAAATTGTTCCTGGATTACAAAATAACATTTTTTATAATCAAAAATAAAATTTAAAAACAACATTATTTATGGAACAGATGAAATATTAAATAATATATTTTTTATAATACTAATATATATTTGTTTAGTGTCTTAGTTTTATATTGAAAATTGACTGTGTCTTCAAAATTATTTGCTTTTTAGACTTCTGACGTTTAAAACATTGAGTAAACATTCCCTTTTCAACAAAAAAAAAAATTTGAGTAAAACATTCAACACCTAAGCCAATCACCTGGATAATGACGAACCTTAGAAAATGAACTATTACGTATACGTTGTACCCCCATAATGAAACAAAAATATGATACTCCATGACGTTCTCATATGCTGATTAAATTGTTTCTTGTAACATGTGAGGTAAGGTAACTATCGAGCATTAAATAAAAAGTACCCCTAAGAAAAGCTGTAAGTAGCTGTATTACTGTACGTTCGTCTAATTTTAAACTCGATTTTGTTATTCCCTCCACAGTTTCATAACTCAAAATTTTAATTTCATTATTTTTTACAGATTACAATACATTTGGTTTATAGATTACATTGCATTTGGTTTAATTTCGTTATTAAATCAATATAGTTAAAACTAGTTTTCTATTTAAAATTTTATATTAAAAATGTAAAAATATATTTTTTGTAAAATAAAAAATAATTTTTTTTTTTTTGTGAAATAGAGAGAATTGTAGTTTTTGTTGTTGAAAAAATAAATGCTATGTTTATGGAAAAAAAACCCCATGTGCTTACAATGATAATTCCAGTCATTAACTAATGAAATGACCCATTGGGAGGTCAAACCACCATCTCATCTTTGTCATTTCACACAAGTCAACCCTAATTTACTCAAAACCAAAATTAAAATAAAAATAAAAAATATCTTCCCTTTATATATAACTCATCGTCACATTTCAAGCTCCTTACCCACAAAACCTCCAATAAAACTCCATCGGAAAAAATGGAAGACGACAATTATTTCCCTGACACCGATCTCGATCTCAGCTTCACCTCCACCGCCACAGACCGTACATTCGCCTCGTCGAGCGCTCGATCGAGTCTCGCTCGCTCTAGCCTCACCTTAAGCTTCAACGACAGACTCTCCACCGCGACAACCCCTTCAACCACCACTTCCTCCGCCGCAACCACACTCCACCACCGTCGATACGATCCTCACTGCACAGCAATCAGAGCCGCAACAACTCTCTCCTCCGACGGACGACTCCATCTCCGCCACTTAAAACTCGTACGCCTTCTCGGAACGGGGAATCTCGGCCGAGTTTTCCTCTGTCACCTCCGTGACTGCCCAAATCCCACCGGATTCGCGCTTAAAGTAATCGATCGCGATGCACTCACGGCGAAGAAGCTTTCACACGTGGAAACGGAGGCGGAGATCCTCTCCTTGCTAGACCACCCGTTCTTACCTACACTCTACGCACGAATCGACGCTTCTCACTACACTTGCCTCCTCATCGATTACTGCCCCAACGGAGATTTACATTCCTTGCTCCGTAAACAACCTGGTAACCGGTTGCCGATTTCTCCGGTCAGATTCTTCGCCGCCGAAGTCCTCGTCGCCTTGGAGTACCTCCACGCTCTCGGAATCGTTTACCGAGATCTCAAACCGGAGAACATCTTGATCCGCGAAGATGGACACATCATGCTCTCGGATTTCGATCTCTGTTTCAAAGCCGACGTGGTTCCCACTTTCCGATCTCGAAGAATCCGGAGAGTTTCGTCTCCTCCGTCTTCTCCGTCGTCGAATCGGAGGAGGCTGAGGAGTCGCCGCGGGGGTTGCTTCTCCACGGAGGTAGAGTACGAGCGAGAGGAGATCGTAGCGGAATTCGCGGCGGAGCCAGTGACGGCGTTTTCTCGGTCGTGTGTAGGGACTCACGAGTATCTAGCGCCGGAGCTCGTCGCCGGGAACGGACACGGAAGCGGAGTAGACTGGTGGGCGTTTGGGATATTCCTCTACGAGCTGTTACACGGAACGACGCCGTTTAAAGGTGGGACCAAAGAGCAAACCCTGCGCAACATACTAACGAGCGATGACGTGGCGTTTCCGTTAGCGTTAGAAGAAGACGGTGTAGCAGAAGCGAAGGATTTGATCGAGAAGCTGTTAGAGAAGGATCCGAGGAAAAGGCTAGGATGCGCCAGGGGTGCGCAGGATATCAAAAGGCATCCGTTTTTCGAAGGGATCAAGTGGCCGCTGATCAGAAACTATAAGCCGCCGGAGATTCGAGGTGTGGCGAAGAAGACGAAGGCACATGGTGATCACGTGACTGCTGTATCGTCGCCACGTAGGAGGAAGTGGTTGTGGTGGGCCCTGTCGAATTTACTGCGAAGTAAAAGCTTGAAAGGAGGGAGTAACAGTAAAATTCAGAGCAATAATAATTACTATCATTACGTAGGAAAAAGCTATAACGCGGATCGCAAACGCGTCTAAGGCGTTTCATTTCAAAAAAAAAAAAAAAATCTCGTACAATCCTAGAGGTAGAGAAATATGGGATGGGGGTATACAATGATTAGCGCAAGTTAGCAGTCTGATCATTTTGGATCTAGACACAAATTTAGCTCGTTTGTTTGTGAAACTCATACAAGAAATTACTATAAATCAATTCAATTGTCTTTTGTTTCTTTTGTTTTTTTTAATCTATAAAGCTCGTCACCGATGTCAGTTTTATGGTACTTAACTAAGTTTTATTTTTTGTTTTATAATCATTTGTTTTCCGATGATTGGTGATTAGTAAAAAATTTACAACGCTGAGTTAATGATCGCTGTTCTTAAATGTGTCGCTGAACCATCAACTATTTTGGAAAACGATATATGAGAACTAAAATCTGTTACTATCACCAAAAGTTGCCATTGAACAAACGGTTGCAAAACAAATACTTCTTCCGTTTTGTTTGTTTTAATTGTCGTTCTAGACTTATTTTTTATTTCAAAATAATTGTCATTTTCAGTTTTCAGTGCAAATTGATGAAATTTTTTTCAGTTTTATCCTTATTTTTTTAACTTATTAATTATTTATATCAAACAAAATAATGTATTAATTAAGAAGTAAAACAGAGAAAATAGTTATTTTCTTAATCTGTGGGAAATCACTTAAAACGACAATTAAAAAAAAACAGAGAGAGTATAATTTGCCGACTGTAAATCGAACAATGGTATGGATTTAAGAATTTTTTTTTTTAAACCCAGAAAAAAAAATATCAAAGGGCTTTATCAAACTGTGGGCCTTTTATAATTAGGCTTATTCGTGAATACTAACATTTGCTTGGAAAGGATGGTGATATCTATTTTCAAGAATGCAAGAATCTTATAGGGCTGGTCTTAGACCCAAAGGCAGAATAGTTTTATCAGCCATTATATTTTAATCATACACACACGACCTATCAATATCATGAAGAGAAACAAAAGTGAAAAGCCATTAGGGATTTTTGTATCAGTTTGTTTTTCTTGTTTAATTATTAGAGTTTAGGAAATTGAGTTCAAGAAAACCAGAAGCAAAGCAAATTGTCTTCTTTTCCACAATTATCCCCTTTTCATGCTTTGCCTTTCCCGCTTTTCTACACTTTCCGTCTTTCGTGTGTACTTCTCTCCCATTTGTTTTATTTATATGCAAGTGTTCGTGTGGTTTTCTTTTTGGAAATTGGAACTAAATTCATCAAAATACCAAATGCTCATAGTTAAAGTGATAATCATATATTTGAACATATGAAAAAGCTAAAATATCTTTTCAAGTCGAAAGTGAAAAATATAAATAAAAATGAGCACACATGAAATCATATTTATAGGTTTAATAAATTAGTGATGTTTGATGATTCCATGAAACTAATTAAACTTCCTTACAGAATCAAAAAAAAAAAAATGATTCATGCAAATCCCAATGTCAATCAATGAACCAAAACTCAGACCACGTTCATCTGATTCTTCTTTCCTTCATATCCAATTCACCTTTTTCCCCAAGATTTCTCTTCTTCCTCTTCAGCTCTATATATACTCTTCAGTCTCTTTTCTATTTCTCCACAACTCTCCTTTCTTTCACCCACAAAAAGGGTTTTTTTTTTCATCATCACATTCTACACCCAAAAGTCTCAACCTTTTTCTTTTCTCTCTATTAATTTATATAAATAACAAAATACCTTATTGTGGCAATAATGGCCGAGTTAAAGAGTAAGTTAAATAAAGGTCACGCCTTTACAAGCAAATGTGCTTCCTTGGTGAAGGAGCAACGAGCTCGTCTCTACATTCTTCGTCGTTGCGCCACCATGCTTTGTTGCTGGTATATCAATGGCGATGAGTAAAGAGATGACTTATCTTCTCCTTCAATTTTATCTTTCGAAATGCTATATATTATACATATCTATATATATATACATCTCCATGTCATCGCTAAGCGCTAGTTCTTGAAGCTCTCATTTGGCTGCTCTGCTTGGCTTCTCCTACAAGAAACTTGATTCTCTCTTTCAGATCCGTTCCGATGCAAAAACCCTTTTACAATCCTCTCGTTTTTTAACCTAAAGGATCAACCTTTTAGGTTTTGTTTTTTGGTTTGCTTCATGGGTTAATTTGCATCATATAAGAGAGAGAGGGAGAGCAAGAGATTTTATCCGCCAATCAAGCCGGAGTTTTTTTTTACTGTGTCTGAAACAGACACTAGAGATGCTGATTCTGTAAGAAACTGAAGACCTTTCAAAGGTTTTGATTGGTTTCGCTTTGACAGGAGACGACTGTTTTGGTTTCATAAGTGATATATTTCTTCTGTAATATTTTCAGTTTCATGTCTTTCTTTACTACATCATTTTCCTAATAAGAACAATAAGTCTATGGTAATGTTGAACCATACTGACGAAACTATTCTTCTTTTGCATTTCAAAATTCTAATAATTACAACAATAAGTTTTTCACTTTTCCTACTACAGATCATAGTTTTCATACTCCAAAAATATTATGTCAATGAGAGATTTACCTTTGTTGATCACTACTGCTCGATCCAATCTTTAAACAGCAACATCATGTAAATGGGAACGTTTAATGCCGCAATAACTATGATCATCATGATTGTACGTATCACTCTCTGGATCACAAGTTTCGCTCTTGATTTCGATGCTGATCTCATCAAAGAATCAGACCCAACAGCACCTGCATTGGCGGCGTTTGAGTCCATCACAACTTCGATCTGTTCGATAGCGTTAGCGTTCTTTCTAGCCGCTGCTCTCATCACCGCGTTGCCCCTAAAAAGATAAAACAAAAGAATAAAATCGAAACTTGTGCCTGTAGTGAAACACCAAAGGATGGTTGAGGATTTGCTCACCTTTCTGCAAGAAGTTTATCGCTTTGACGTTTCACGGGAGTCTGAAGAGGTTTCTTAACGAGGTGCATAGATCCTTCTGCGTCCCACATCATTTCATACTCACAGTTCTCATCTTCGTTCTTCTCCTTGGTGACACCGCTTAAAATGCTTAACTTCATTACATTTGAGATACAGACTGCAGCGTTGTTTAAGAAGCTTATTCCATGATTTGGCCAGAGAAGGAGAGCAAGAAGGGTCAAGACGAATAGAGAAAGGTACCTGGAAAATTTTAAAATAGATTCACAGATTCATAAACAAGCATCAAAACAATAATCATTAAGCCAAGAAGTCTCTGATCAAGAACATACCACATGTAGATGAATAATTGGCACGGAAGGAAGCATAATTGGGTGTGTAACATTTTATCAAGATCAGATGAGTTTAGATTGACGGCGTTGGGAACAGATAATAGCATGAATGACGGATATATATTTCCTTGTTGCCAGCTTATAGTACCTAAAGTATGCTGTAATTTGATATACACCATCAAAGATTGTCCGTAGTGGAAATACATATAATTTTGTGGCCATCTCTGATTTATATTACCTCAGTTACAGTTCCTGTTTTCGACTCGTGGGTTATAGTACACTGGTCATGATCATGGCCAGACAGAACGAGTATCTGCAGAGAAAAAGGTGAAACCGTTGGCATTAGCGAGAGCTGTATTTGTAGTGACAGAGATAGAAGCAGAAATGGAATTCTCACATGAACAAAAAGCAGAAGAAATTTATCTTACTGGTTTGATCAACTCTAGTAAGTTCTTTGATGATTCAAGAGTGATGTAATTCTGGTAACTGAATTGGAATAGAAAATACAATACGGACAACATTGGATTAGTCCCGCTTTTTATTAAAAGCTAGCTCAAGTATAATAAGATGCAAAAGGTAGAAGTTTACGTTACTTCTTGATCTTGAGGATGGCGCCAAAACCGCTGTACATGAAAGAGTAGACATAAGACAGTGTTTAAATTTTGAATTACACTAAAATCCAAGCAGATAAATCACCTGATCAATGACAGAAGAACCACGGTGAGGGCCGCATGGGGTTTGATCAGGCCGATGTAATGGGATGTGGGTCAATAAAACTCTAGGATGTGACTTTACATCTAAACAAGATAAAAAAGATTTATGTGTAAGTTTCGCAAATCAGGAAATGCAAAAGAAAGTAAACGCAGAAGAGGATATAGCTGAATAACACACCGGAGGAGACGTTTTGTACAAACTTCCAAACATCTGATGCCAGATCCTTTTGAGGGTTCCCTGCAAAACATAAATCATCTTTTTCGGTTACAGATCCTTGGAGAAACTATAAGCATGTAAAAGAAAATATCTGAATGATCATGCACAGAACAAAGCAGAGTTTGTAACAACCATCAATAGCTTGTGCATCAATGCCAATGAACTCGATACTTCCAACCATGAATCTGCGGTTTCTGATCCCAAATACTTTCTCGTACCGATCAATCAACTGTTGAAATGTGAAGTTATATCAATTTACAGGTTGCTGACGCATGCTATGTATTTGAGAGAACAAAAAAAAAGTGAGAACTTTCTTACATCCCGCTTATGGGACGCGACCCGAGAATAGCCAAGATCATGGTTCCCGGGGATATAGAATGTAGGGATGTCCCCAACTTTGCCTTGTGAATTCAGACCAAACACATGTTTAAACCGGCTTAGAGATTCCTGCCATCTGATTTATAAGAGAAGATAGCTGACTCTCAGCATTTCCATGAACCAATTTACTCCACAATTCTGAGCAGGAAGAAGAAGAGTTGAAAAGAGAAGAAACAAAGAGGAGAGCTTACTCTTCCTCGGGGAGAAATGGCCCGCCATCGAAATAATCACCAAGAAACAAAACAACGTCGGGTTTGAAGGGCAAGACAGACTGAAAGAATGATCTCCGCATGTTGATATCAGTATAGAACTGAGCAACTTCCAAAGCAAGCGTCTTTGAAGACAAACGAAACGAGGTCTTATCCATGAGCTGCATATAGTGACAACAGGGCATGGCCGGATGATCAAACTCAGCATTAACACACAACGAAACCAAAAAAAGCATTTGAAGAGCTCGTCACCTGTGGATCAGTAACAATGGCTACTTTTGTAAACTTCCCATCAGTCTGCGAAGAAACAAAAAAAAAAAAGAGTCATTTCTTCTTCAAGAACAGTGATGAATTCAGCTTCTTACAGTTGCACATTGGCCTTTTAATTATGTTGCATCAAAGTTACTTTTAGGTTAGGGAACGATTACAATCCCCAAAATAGCAATGCCGAGAAAATCGAATTTTCAATTAACCTAAGAGAATCTTTCGTCATTTCACACAGAAACACGCAAATACACACAATCGGAATGTTACTGAATCTAAATTGAGCATTGAATAAGATCGAAATTTCAGTGGAGAAAGAGAGAGAGACCTTAAGAAGATGATGGTGAGGCCAGGAACAAGTGAAGAGAGAAGGAAGCCAGAAAGCGAACATCTCGCCGTAGAGGATCGACGCAGCCCAAATGAGAGATAAAGCCACCGTGAGCTTATGGTGGTGTTTCATCTTTCCGAGCACCTGAATCTCCTCTTCCTATTCTTGCCTTGCTTTGATCGCTCACTGTTGACCAAAAAGAGGCGGTACGCGAGTCTAAGCTCGTAACGCTGAGACCGTGAGTGTGAGAATCTACAACGTCACGTAGTTTGTTTTAATCTTATTTTCATGTAAAAAACAGCACGCATGTTTTTTGAGTTTTTGAATTAGGGGTGACCAACAAAACCGTAACTGAAAAAATCAAATCGAATCAAATTGGAAATTGATTAAACTGAAACCGAACCTTGTTATGTGTACATAAATCAATTGGTATTATTTTATGATTTTGTTAAAACTGAAACGAAAATCAAACCGAAACCGAATTCTAACAAAGATCATCGATTTTAGTGTACCAAAACAAAACCAGACCTAATAATCAGAAATAGATTAGGAGATATTATTGGTTTATGTATTTTAGTTGATTTTGAAATTAATGTAGGATTCATAAATATTTGTAAAATTTATTGATTTTCAAATATAACATGTAAATTTTAGTTAATATTAGGTAAAAATCCGCACTGCATGGATATCGTATCACAAAATTTTTTTATATTTAAATTCACTTTTTATTAAATATTTTTACTAAATATAAACGGTAATTGTAGATTATGATCATGAATTATATAAATTTGTAAAATACGAATCCACGTGTTAGAACACATTTAAATTTAACATTGAAATAATGGTAGATAAAATAGTGTAGCTAGCTCCCATGTTTTTGAAAAATGCAGCAATTAACATAACTCTGATCTAAAGATAGTGAGAATCTAATATAAAATAGCGTAAAAAGAGTTGAGGAACCATGAGCATTTACCACTCATGAGATGCTGCATTTGTACATGAAAAACAAAATAAATGAGATCCACCGTCCATCTAACTCAGAGGACTAACTAAGCTGATTATATATAAGAAGATTCACATCTCCGATAATTGGAGATCCCACCAAGATATTGAGCATATTTGGCTTCAGTCAAACCCGACATATATATGAATGTCTTGGTTTTTGTCTCCCAAGCCAGAAATTACTAATTGGTAAAAGACCAAATCTGAAAAGAAGCAACCAACTTTTCATAATCAAATGAATGAATTGATGTAAATTTATATTTTAATATCAATTTTTTTAAAGTGATACAAACTAATAAAATTTGTATCAATTTTATTAAATTGATGTCAAATTAGTTAATTATAACATCATAATTGATGTTAAACCATATATATTTGTTTCATTTATAAATAACTAATTCAAAATAGTATCATTTAGTTTTGTGATACAATTTAAGTGATACAATCCACCCCTTTTTTGTAGTGGAAAAATATGGTAGAAGGGGAAAAAAATTGGAAAAAGTTGTAAAATCCGAGTTTGATTTGATGTACTAGCAACAACGGGTAACTAAAAAACAGAACATAACAACTTGATAAATAGATAAGAAAACTAACGCACTTGATGATCATCGTACTGTTGTTTGCTAGCATTCGTTCTAGTGTTGTTAAAGACCATCGTGAAACATCATCTCATTCTTGTTTTGATTGCTTTCGTTCTAGATTTCGTGAGATGGCGAAGAGATAGAGAGGGGTGAGAGAAGTGGACGTTTCGGTCATTTATTTTTATTATTAAGAAGAAAAAAACAATTGGAAAATTAGCTAGTGATGTGTATTAACAAAATATTTTCATTGGTTGTTTAGTTTATTTATTTATTTATATGCCAGCTCCAAAATCTTTGAAAAACTGATGTGTCAACACAAGTAGAGGCTTATTATAATGTTGATTTGTAAATCCATAAATTTTATTTCTGATTTCAGTGGTGGTTATTAGTTCTAAGATTTTTTCATTTATCTCTACTCCCCTGACCCATCATCTTTTTCTTTGTTTTCAAGGATACTCGATAAAAAAAAGCTTTGTTTTTTTTTTGAAGATGACATTCACTCACACATTGACTATCCATTTTCGGACATCCTTGCAATGGCGAGCACTGCACCAAACCAAAATGGGTCCATGTTTT
Source organism: Alliaria petiolata (assembly GCA_020283515.1). NCBI lineage: Eukaryota > Viridiplantae > Streptophyta > Magnoliopsida > Brassicales > Brassicaceae > Alliaria > Alliaria petiolata. Next base: position 212,084,845 of record JAHZTW010000001.1, read on the forward strand.
ACATAACTATGTCTGATGGCCTCAACAATTAATCATGATGGTAAACAAACGATGTTTGGCCAGACTACATGTATACAAGATCAATACACGATGAAGCTTCTAAACGATGTCTTGATCGATGACGAGATCATCATCATGGAGACCCAAGTTTATGATGATCTGTTTGACGAGCCCATGATACCATTAGCACCATTTATTTTTTCATCTGTACAACCAATGCACCATTACAACTTGTGATGAATTTTCTAAGTTGGATCATATTTACAAATACTAACTAAAATTTATGATCTTTTTATGAGCCGTAAGGGATAAATGAGATGATACCATCATCAAGTGAAGATGGTCTTTATATTTCTAACATATGAAGACGAAGATGTAGATGATTAGATAGATGATGAAGAAGAAGCCCACGATCTCTCTCACTTTTTTCCATAGTCTTCATTTGAACCTATGAAGAAAGTAGAGAAATAAATCAAGAAGATCAACTATCTATGGGATATGTGCACAATCTTTGTTGCTCAAGTGTTTGGGCTTACTTGTGTTAGTGACATATGTTTATAGAATGACTAATTGGTTGGTGCTTATATTTCACTTTCATTGCAGAGATTGATACTGGTTTAGCTCCTTCGAGTCACTGGGATCTCGAGTCTTATAAGCAGATGATGCAGAAGAACAACATCTGCTGGTATGCTTTCTTTCTTAGAACAATTTTCTTTCATGTAAAAAAAAAACAGCACGCGTGTTTTAGTATTTTGAATTACAACCAACAAAGCTGCAACTGAAAAAGAAATCAAATCGATTAAACTTAAACGGAACTAGAAAAAAATCTATTTTGTACCAAAACTAAATTGGACCGAATAATTAGAAATGTATTAATTTTTGTTTAGTTTCCACAGATTTTATAACAGATTTAACTTGGCTTTTTTTTTTTTTGACAACTTTTTTTTTTTTTTTGACAACAACAGATTTAACTTGGTTCAACCTTAAAACGTTAGATCCTATATAAATATATACTTTTTTCCGAATAGATAATCAGAATAAGCAAACACTAGGTTCAAATGTGAAGTTATATCAATATATAGGTTGCTATGTGATACAATGCAATAAGAAAAAAACATAGTGAACATAATGAATAGGTCAAATCCTCAATTGCCGCGCTTTAGCAATAAGAGATACACATTTATCCTATTTGTAACTTCCACTTCTCATTTCAACAGATTAATTCCTCGCAAATTAGGTTTGGATGTAAGTCTGAATTAAACCTGTCTCTTATACACATCTAGATGTGTATAAGAGACAGGATTTAAGCTGTTTTGTCTCTCATAATAGACCGACTTGACCATTACATTAGAGATCTCCGTTTGCTGAGGAAGACAAATGAAAGTGCAAAGAAACAAACGCGAGGGTTTGAAGATGGGAAAAGCGTAAGTGTCAAGTAAGTGAAATCCCTCAGCGAAGAAACTAGAATCTGAAGGTGAAACAAAAGGAAAGTAACTTAACGCTGTACAAAGCTGAAACAGACGCTCTGAGAAAACAAAACATCGACAAGCCAAAAGCAGTGCTTTTATGTCATAAGTAACTCATAAGAGATGCACTGCAACCGCTTTTGCGTTCTGTTCATCTATTTAACTTCAAATAAGGTATATGCGTTATGTTCCCTCTATGGTTCTATACTTCTATGTAGTGAAACATAAGGAATGAGAAAAATCATAAGAAATATCATTTCAAAAGAATCATAAGAAATAAAATCGTACTTTTTGGTAATCTGGATCATAACGAAATTGAATTTAATGATAACTTTAGTTGATATAAAGTATAGACTCAAACATACTGTTGATCATTTGAATAATTAATCTGATTGTATCAAATACACACAAATTTGTTTCTCCAGCAGTACAAGAAATTTTGAAAACTGATCAGGAGGGAAAAGCCAGTACGAATACACACATTGAATAACAAGGAAATTGTGTTATTGATAAGAAAGAACAGACCATCTTACTACACAATAACATCGGAAGCCTTCAACCTCTTGACTTGTAGTAGTTGAAACATGTCCACGCTTTTCTTTTGAACTACCTGTGATGCAGGAGGACATATAATTATGTAAGGAGTTCAGTTTTGGTTGACGAGAAATTAAAAGGGTATCAATGTTGGTTCTAACAGGAGACAAAGACAATGAAAATCTGTCATATTATTTAACTAAGCTTTAGGCTTTTACCTGTTAACAAAGATGGCGGTTGGACTGCCCGGAGATGGAGGATTCTGCTTCAGAAGTGAAGCATGTGAACCAGCTTTAGCAACATCACTAGGGTCGGCTGCAGAGTATATTTCAACCTCTTCAAGACCAAGTTGCCGCTTGATCAAGTCCATGTTACTCTGTAGGACTTCCATCCCTCCAAAAGGCAGCCTCAAACTTAGAGCCTGAGTGCCAAGAGCTACTGCCTCGTCCTTCTTGAATTTAAGGAATGGCATGCACAGCTTCTGAATCTGCTTCAAGTTCTCTGCTTCTCCATCCTTGTGCAATATCTCCCTTAGTTCTGCAAGTATCTCTGCATCAGGGGCAAAACCACGGGTCTGTTGGTCAAATTTGCTTTGCAGAATCCTAAGGCAGTGAGCTCTCCATCCATCAAACTGCTCACTCACATAAACTAGGCCTTTCAACTTCTCCTTTGCCACTGCCGTTACTTGAGCACCTTTCTTAGCAGCCTTCTTGGAACCTAAGAGCTGTTTTTGTAGAAGGTTTCTCATTAGGACGATAGAATCTTGCAGATATTTGTTAGCACCCTTGAGAACCAAATCTGGCTCATTTGATGCTGGCCAGCCTGCTGTTACCACACTGCCTTCCTTCTTCAAAAGTTTCCTCCAAACATAATCTGAAAAATGGGGACAGATTGGCTCAATGAGGCGTGTTTGCACATCCATAAAGTTCAGTACCAAGTCACGGTTCATGCCACCACTGCCACAAGAGAGTCTGTACTCATCACGAGCAGCTTGCAAGTCGTAAAACCCATTCTTAAGTGCCTTCCTGAACAAACAGTCTTTGTAGGCTTTCTCAGTCAATCTGATAGCAATGTTCATGTCATTTTCAAACACCTTATCAGCATATGTAGATGGCGGGCCCGTTCTCAAAGAGGATTCAGCAGCCAGAACTTCTTCCATCCATGTGAGCTCTTTTGTCAGCCGCAAAATTGCAGCATTTGCAGTCTCAGATACGAAATTTGCATCGTCAACACCATCACCAGCATCAGCCAAAGAAAACCTCGTAGCGGTGGCAGAGAATTCTTTAATAGCCTGGCGTAGGGTTCTGAAATTTCCAGTCGACTTGGACATTTTCTCAGAATTCAGCATAATGTGACCATTACATCTGATGCCACGCGGCCAGTAACGAGCCGCCATTAGTGCAGTGTGGTTGTAGATGAAGAACGTCAGATGATTCTGAATAAGATCCTTTCCTGAAACTCGGAGATCTAGCGGGTACCAGTAGTCAAATTCCTGCTTCATCTCGCTCATAACATCTGAAGGAATGTCAGATGATTTTGGATACTGACCATCACAGAAGAGATACTCCCACACTTCGTCATTCATCTGCTGAGGTCGAATCAAAGACTTGCTGCCTTTGTACATGTCTCCATCGTGAAAGAAGTGGGCAACTGTATAATACGCCATGTACAGAGATGAATCGGATAAGGATTCAACAAGGAACTGGTCATCCCAGGGAATTCGAGTTCCAAGACCAAAAGACCGTGAGCAAGCCCACTGAGTCAGCCAGCTCAAAGTGTGCTCAAAGCCATGCCTTGTTTCTTCAGAGTCGAGATTCATGTTCGACAAGCATTCCTCAGCCTTTTTCCGCCATTCTGATTCGCCGTACGTTATGTACCACTGATCTGTAAGAGCCACAACACATTCGTCACCCGATCTTGACATCACCGCCTTCTCAGGTTCACTGTATACAACTGCCTCGCCACACTCTATGAGCTTCGCCTTGATAATGGGCTTGACTTCTTGAACTTTCCTATCAAAAAAATCTTTAACAAGCATGGTTCCTTCGGTGAATCCTTTCAGGTACGTCAACCTCTTAGCCTCTGCAAGCTTGTCCTTATCATTTTGACTTATAATCTTCAGATCCAAGCAGACCTTTTCGGCAGCCTTGCTCCCGAACCCCGGAATGTTGATTATCGGTACAATACCAGAGGGTAGCCACTCATCTTTCACACCATACTTTGCTCGAAGTGCGGGCTTTGTTTTCAAGTCTTTTAAAGCCATGAAATCATCAGGGGCATCACTAGGCACACTGGTGACGATGCCAGTACCTTTGTTGGTCAGGATGGTTAACATGGGCAGAGCATAGATGTCCTTCCCTGCCAGAGGAGACTTCAAACGGAGTCCAATAAGATCAAACCCGGTCAACTCAAGCAAGCATGAAGGCTTGTGAGGGATCTTTGACAAGTTCTGGTAGGCAAGGTTGCGTGCAGCTCTCTCGGTAACGATGAAGACATCAGTTTCACTGATTTCATAAGCTCCATATTTCCCATCAGGCAACACCCACGCGTTTGTTTGTCCGTACATGGTCTCAGGCCTCAAAGTAGCTGCAGCCAGAAACACTCTCTTTCCTTCCAAAGGACCCAGTTTCAGAGGAAGCGGCTGCTCTACTTCCATCTTGATAAGAGTATACTCTTGAGGCTGAACACCTTCACCTGTAGCACGGTCGTGATCAGCACAAGGCTGGCCGTCTAGAGGTGAGAATATGGTGTACCTACGGTCTTTGACAATCTTATCCATAGATTTCAACTTCCTCATCTGCCACCTCACAAAGGCATCGAAGAAGGGATTAACATCAGTGGTGACGAAGGAGCGTCTCCAGTCACAACCGAATCCATATGCCCTGAGATCTTCAACAGCCAACGGGGGAAAGTAGTACAACCATTCAGCAGGGGCTTTGAACTTTGCAATCTCGGTGTCAGTGAGACCAAAACTGCGCATAATCTCCCACTGATGAACCTGTCCAACAGATTTCGCAGCAACCTTAGACTTCTTTCCCCTGAACTGATCAGGCAGAGCTGGTGTATCACTAGTCTCCTCCTCCTCAACTTGTTTGGTGTTGTCGTCTTGGGCAGAGAAGTCAGGAGGGTTTCCAAACATCTGGATCTCACGAGACAGCTTATCCGCAGAAGCCTTGATTGGCATACCGGTACAGTGGAAGCCAAAAGGAAGAAGAACATTAGCACCTCTCAGTCTATGGTAAGCAGACGCAAAATCAACCTTGGAGAGTGAGAAGGCATGCCCAATGTGTAGATAGCCATTCATATACGGGAAAGGGAAGGTTGAGAAGAACTTTTCCCCTTGTTTCGGAAGATCCTTGCGAGATTCAGCCCTGAATACGTCCTCGTCTTCCCACCATTTACGTGCGGCTACCTCAATCTCGAGAAGACGATCTCTCCTCACCGAGCTTTTCGATGCAGATGCCATTCCGTGACTATGTTCCTAAAACAAAGAGTCTAAGTTCACCTGCAGATTGCAGAAGAGAGATTCTCAGCTAGGGTTGAGTTTGCTTAACAAAGAAGACAAGAGAGAAGAACAAGAGTTTTTTCTTAAAATTTCGATTACTATTTATGAAAGTGTCCGTCCCCTTTTATATGGGAAACTCGAAAACCTAAATTAATAAATTTGCCAATAATAAAAGCCTAATAATAATGTAAAAAGGAAACCCTTTTATAGTTGAGGTTTCGTTGTTAAAAACCCTTTCTTATATTAAAAAGGAAACTCTAAAATAATGGAATATTTCTTATATCAGATTTGATAGAGACAGAGCCACAGTGGGAGAGATGATGTCGTCGAGGGTTTTTCAGCATAACCGAATCGGATCCTACTGAACCAGTCTCGGACCATAACCAGTTCCGAGTCAAGCCCAATTAGTTTTTGTTTGGGCCAAAACACAACAAAAGCCCAGTTTTGTAACGTGAGACTTGAAAAACATTTCATCGTCTTGAGACATTCGGGAAGAAAGAAAAACCATACAAAGGGAGGAAATAGAGATTTTACCTTGAAAGTGGACCTTTTGATTCCATTAAATGGTGATCAATTGGGGAATGTCACGAGCTTCTCTGTGGGGTTTGAATGGCTCAATTCAAACGGCATGTTTACACCAGTATAATAAAGCAAGCGTCTTTGAAGACAAACGAAACGATGCCTTATCCATGAGCTGCTTATATAATGACAACAACAACACAATCAGATGATCAAACTCAACATTAACACACAAAAAAACCAAAAAAAGCATTTGAAGAGCTCGGTCACCTGTGTGTGGATCAGTAACAATGGCTACTTTTGTAAACTTCCCATCACTCTCCACTCCACCAGTCTGTGAAAAACAAAAAAAAAACAAGTCATTTCTTCTTCAAGAACAGTGATGAATAATTCAGCTTCTTACACATTGGCCTTTTAATTATGTTGCATCAAAGGTAATTTTAGGTTAGGGAACGATTTCAATCCCCAAAAATAGTAATGCTGAGAAAATCGAATTTTCAATTTCAAAGCTTCGTTTTTTGTACCATTTCCATTAACCGATGGACGATTGCGTGACAAATTTCTGTCATTTCATACAGAAACAAGCAAAAACACATAATCGAAATGTCATTCCGTCTAAACTGAGCATCAGTTATTGAAAAAGATTGATTTTTTAGCGGAGAAAGAGAGAGAGAGAGAGAGAGAGAGAGAGAGAGAGAGAGAGAGAGAGAGAGAGAGAGACCTAAAGAATAAGATGATGGTGAGGCCAGGAACAAGTGAAGAGAGAAAGAAGCCTCAGGTAAGTGTAAGAGATGGCAATGAGAGAGACTCCTCAGATCCGAGCTGATTTCAATCTCTCAAGAATTGCCATAGCGTACACGTTACCTGAGGAAGAGTCCTCATAAAACCTTCCACAAACGGAGTCCTCACTTCCACAAACGGAGTCGCCGAAGGAAACAAGCACGAAGATTCTGGTTGCTGAAAAAACTCAGATCCGAGCTGATTTCAATCTCTCAAGAACAAGCACGTGAGTCTCTCTCTCATCATTAATCAACAAAGCCGTAACTGAAAACATTAAATCCAACCAAACCAGAATGGTTTAACTGTAACCGGGACCTAGTTCATAAATCGATTGGTGTTATTTTTTGTTTTTATCGTAAAACGGAAACGCTGATCAAACCGAAACTTCGACCCATAAACAAAAAAAAAAAATCAAACCGAAACAAAAAAAAATCGTTCTAGCATTTTCGTTTTTTATGAAAAAATGGTTTTTTCTCGGATTCAATGCCGAAAAAACTTTTAATTTATTCACCGATTTGTTATCTTGCCGTAATGATTTGCACGTGACCAGAAAATGCAATCATGTTTGTTTCGACAAAATTCGTAGGTAGAAGTTAGTATTCAACGTCACAATTTAAAGTGACCATCACTTAACATTCTGGTTTTGCCGTGAAGTTTCTATCGCTGTATCACATATCATAAAGATTTATGTGTTTTAATTTTTATTGTTTTATGATTTATTTGTAGTATTCAGAAAGGATGTATATTTCTCTTTTATTGTGTTATATCTCAGAAGTTAAGTTATATCTCAGAAGTTAAAATTAATGAAACTAAAGATTTGACAAAAGAGAAAAAAAAAATCAATCCAAAGCCGAATTCAAATTATATTAACCGAGTGTACCAAATCAAAACCGGATGGATATATCAGAAATGTTATAATGTTTCTATTAGGGAATATATCCCACATCGGAAGTTGGAAGGGATCTAAAGTAATATATAAGGGGCATGGGCCAATCCACTTATCGCCAATTGGTTTTGAGTTGAAAGCCCATGTAACTTAACATGGTATCAGAGCCCGATCCACACAATCCAATCCGATCCATCATCGATATATGACCTAAAGATGGTCCATCGATCCATGCCCAAACATACCGAGATTAATGGCCAAAAAGCCATCATCTCGAGAGGGCGTATTAGGGAATATATCCGAGTTTACGTAACCCGAAAATGTGATAAAATAACCGAGCCGTAATTCGAATGGGATCAAAGGAATTGGGCCGAGGGTTATTATAAGAACAATGCGTATAGATAGAAAATTATAATAAGCATACACACTAGGTTGAAATGTGAAGTTATATCAATATATATATATAGGTTGCTAACATATGTGATACAATAAGAAAAAATAGTGAAAGCAATGAATCACCGGAAACGACGATTTAAACGACATAAGAAAATTATTGTCGATCCCCATTTGTCACGCTTCTAGCAATAAGAGATATATTCGTATTTGAAACTTCCACTTCTCATTTCAACACATTGGTTCCTCTCAAAGCCGGCCAAATTGTTGGTTTTGTTACGGCCCCCACCAAATCTGAAACCTCCGTCACTCACAACTCGAGAAACTCGGTACTAATGTATACTCTCTACCGACCAAAGTAAAAGCACAAACACGTTCACAAAATCACACCATCCACAAAATGTATAAGAATGAAGAACAATAAACGAGTCTTATTTATACTTACTTATAAATTCCTTTGTAACCGGAAACTCTCTGATGGCTTCCAAGGTTCTCTTCAACACAACCAGTCCTCATGTGCCTTCTCACGTGTCTTCTCTTCACTCTGCCACAAACCTCCACGTCAGCATCATATCAGCTTGTTTTTTTGTGGAATTAAAGGAAGCAAATTGTTTATTTATGAGAGTTGATAAAAGATTCAAGAAGGAACATGACATTTTGCTCTTAATAGCCTCTCTTTGTTTGACTGAACAATTCAGATCCTGTAATTGATCCTTTGAAGTTTGAACACTAATCTCCGTCGGTTCTAGCTTAAATATGGTTTGGATCATGTTAGTCTGGCTAAAAACCATTCACTTAAAGCATTTTCGATTTTATAAATCTATGATGTAATTCTGATTTGCTTTAGACTACTTGTTTCTTCTATAACGCAGGATTTATGCTCTTTTGACTCTCATGATAGACCGACTTCACCGTTACATTAGAGAGCTCCGTTTGCAAATGAAAGTGCAAAGAAACAAGCCCGAGGGTTTGAAGATGGGAAAAACGTAAGTGTGAAGGAAGTGAAATCCCTCAGCGGAAAAAATCACGGCTTTAAAGGCGAAGATCAAGAAACTAGAATCTGAATGTCATTATAATTAACCCAATCACGAGTGTGATAGTATGAGTGGAAGAACGATGCTTATGGTTAGTTTTGAGCGTTCTCCATGATTCTTGAGCTGATCCCAATGATAACACACATCGCACTTCAATTGGCTCATATCCTAAAAAGACGGTTATAGCATTCCAGCTCTTTCTTGGTTTGGGTAAAGTTAAGAACTGTCTCTTGCTAAGGTTCCAAACTATTGGCTTTCCAGATTCTTGAAAGAGAGTCATTATTAAAAAGAAACAAGCAAATTTTTTCCAGATTTTTTTTTGTTGTTGTTGTTATGGATTTGTTATAATTTTTTAAAATTTCCGTCTAAAATTGTTTCTAAGTGCTTATGGCAACAAAGAGTTTAGTCCACAATCACATAACATCAAAGCAATAAAACAAACAATTTCCGTCTAAAATAGCTGTTTAGTTCCTACGGTTTAAAAGATAATTAGCTCTCGACCTTAAGCTTGAACAACAGAAGTCGTGCATAGGATGCTTGGTACTCCTGTGAAGATAGAGGTAAGTCGAGCATCTAACTCCAAACCGCATCCGACGTCTCGCTCCATAGGAGTGTAGGCTCGAGTATGGCCAACCACAACTCTGACGGTAGCTAAAGTTGATGGAGGCAAAGCACAATATGTATGCCTCTTGTCTAAACGCCATCTGAAATCAGAAGCAATAAATAAGAAAAAAAAATCAGAAAAAGAAATTTGTATACCATCTTGTACTTACCAAATGTAACGGAGGTATGCATCCTTAACCGGTTGGATTGGGGCACAACGGGGGTTACCTCATGTATTAAATATAAGGCATTGGCCTAAGACCACATAAACTACCCTTCTACTAATTTTTTTTTTTTTTTAATAAAAAATACGACAAGATGATTATAAATCATTAATAGGTTTTTCAAGTTGTATATGATACACGTCTAATCATACCAATGGGTAAATGTTATAACTATGATTTGTACAAACGATGCACCATTACCACTTGTAATGAATTTTCCAAGTTGGATCATATTGTTGAATTTCCAATTTACTAGATGTTGAACAAAATCGCTTTTTTAATGATAAGATTCACCCAAAATTGAATCATTGAGTGAGGGAGAGCGAGAGCTTTAGAACATCAAGGCCACATATGCCATATGGTAGAAATATATCATCCATCTTCAAAAGCTCATACCCTTTGACAAGAGCCACATGATGATAGCAAATTGCTAGCTCAGGCACATTGGCCATTACATTATCAAGCCAAGCTTCAAGCTCAATTAAAGGTTTCAACTCCGAATTGACAATCTACAACTCTTGAAAATTTATTGGTCCCACTTTTTCTGCATTTTTCAGAATCTTCGGAAGACTCCAACTTTTCACTGATTTGCACCGGAAAGCAACCACACCTCTCCATCCTCATTGAATGCATAACAAAGTTCAGAAATCATTCACCCACTCGTCGACTATTTTGCTCTTCTGCATCAAATCTGCATCAGAGATGACACCTCATTGAAAAGATTGCAGGGATTTTTTTTTGTGAAAAAAATTGGAGAGATTTTAAAAGAAAAATGGGATAAGAAAAATAAGACGCACTCAGGGTTCAAGACGAAAGTCTGTTCAACCCACTGAATTGCTATATGAGATCTGAGATTGCGAGTAAGGTGTCCTAAATATTTGCTTAAGAATCTCAACTGGTGCAATCACATCTAGATCACCTTCCACTAAACCGACAAAGCAAGAGAATCACATTTCTTTCTAAGATTGGAATCAACCTCTATCAAGTAAAAAACACCAGATGAGAACACTGTTAAGGTAAGTCACTCATTCCTCTGTTCAATATGTATAAAGTTTTAAATATGTACAAATTGCTCATCGATGAGCTCCGTGAAAGTGTTCAAGTTAATCCACTGGAAAAAAGCAAAACATACCTCTAACAGTGTCGATACAACAATTTTGAACACCCTAAAATTTCATACAACAATTCAATTTTAAACAAATAATCTTATTTTATAAATGGTTTGTAACATTGGAATCAACCTCTGTCAAGTCAAAAACACCAGATAAAAACACTGTTAAGGTAAGTCACTCATTCCTCTGTTCAATATTTATAAAGTTTTCAATATGTACAAATTGTTCACCGATGAGCTCCATGAAAGTTTTCAAGCTAATCCACTGGAAAAATAAAAACATACCTCTAACAGTGTCGATACAACAATTTTGAACACCCTAAAACTTCATACAACAATTCAATTTTGAACAAATAATCCTATTTTATAAATGGTTTGTAAGAAAAAAACTAAAATTTATATTGTTGAAATGTGACTCTCTTTGAATTTTTATCAGCAAAATCATTTTTAAACTCACCCAGTCAAATTTCAATCAATAATCAATCCATTCAATCTTTCTTGTGACATGTTAGATCGCAAATAATTTTTAATCAACTTCGAAAAACATTTTTCAGCAGTGACAACCGATACTAGAATGGTCAACAATATGCGATAACCAATTTCTGTGTTTTGATAACAATCTTCCAATATTTTCAAAAAATCAATCACTTCAATAGGCTTTTGAACTTCTTTTGGTATTGATTCTCATGTATTTTTTAATTCCATAAACGAATCATGACCAACTATGTCTTAAATGCATACTATTCTTTAAAAAAGCCTACATGTTCAGACATGATGTCCTAAAAAATCCAAAATTTGTAATAATGTTTTTTAATTACATGAACAATCATGACCAACTATGTTTGCTTAGGATGTTCAAAATTGTTGGATCAGCATTGTCGGAGGTATGTTTTTCTTTTCCAGTGGATTAGTTTGAACACTTTCACGGAGTTCATCGGCATGAACAATTTGTATATAGTGAAACATTATTACTAATAAAATTAATAATTATTTAATAACATACTTAGTAACAGTGTTTTATTGAAACATTATTACTAATAAAATTAATAATTATTTAGTAATATACTTAGTAATAGTGTTTTATTGAAACAAAAAACCTCAAAATCAAAATATAAATTAAGAATAAAAAACCCAAAATCATTATTTAATAACATACTTAGTAACAGTGTTTTATTGAAACATTATTACTAATAAAATTAATAATTATTTAGTAATATACTTAGTAATAGTGTTTTATTGAAACAAAAAACCTCAAAATCAAAATATAAATTAAGAATAAAAAACCCAAAATCTTTAATTTTTCAATTAAAAAACCCATGCGGACAAAAATCCACTTCTCATTTATGTCATCTTCATCATCATCACTTTCCTCGCCCTTTTCAACACCGAGGGTTGTCATTGTCTCCCTGATTTCTATTGTGGAAGCGTTAGCTTCGATACACAAAAATCGCTGGCTCTAAAACCATGTCAAATATTATAGAATATGATTATATTTTTTTTTTTTTTTGAGTTCTTATATTTAATATGAGCTCACAAGATACAATATACATGATTGAGAGGTTCAAGTTGCTTCTTCGCTTTCTTGGGTAGCAAGAAAGTGATTTTGTGCCCTTTCTCAGCTAGTTTGTTAGCCAGAGGCAGATACGCAGACATGTGGCCAAAAGCAAACCATGGGAACATAAACGCATGAAACTTTGATCCTATTTCCTTTGCCTGGATTGTCGAATCACAAAAAAAAGAATAATTATTCAAGAGAGCGAAGAGGAAGTATATGTTTTTTTTCTGTTTGTTATATTCTATGTTTTTCTTCCTCTCTTGCTTTGATTGTTCTGTACTGGAAGCTCTTTATTAGCTTGGAGATTGGTTACGTGGATTGGAATATTTAAGAGTAAATTATTAATTAATAGAGTAGATGAATCAATTAATTAAGTTTGCAAATGAGAAAATAATGATGTCTCTCCTTCAACCTTTTTGCTAGCTTTTCTTTTGTTTTGTTCTGATTTGTTATATGTTATGGAGTATTAATCCAATAATCCTTTTTTGGTGTGGACAACTTAAGTTTCTTCTCCCGATACTAATACAACCAAATAGGCTATAAAACCGAAATTACAAACACATCTAGTATAAATTATACAAGAGATAATTAACGCATAAAGCTAACACATGAATCACATGACACGAAGAGATTAAAAAACGCCGAACACATGTCTCATTTTTCATCTGACGTTATTTACAAAGTATTTTATTCATGCTTTTTTTCTCTCTCTCTTCTAGACTAGTTTCTCCAATGCTTCTATAAACTTTACTGACATAACCATTCATTAGTCCAGTACTAACCAGTGACTCTTTCCATTTGGCGTGTTTCCTCCTCACTAGGTTCCCTATCTCGCTGTCTTTGTCCATCACAGACCTGATCGCACCGCTCACGCTCTCCTTCAAAAACCATCCCGTCTCCTCTCTTTTCATCTCCACCGAGACCTCGAGCTGCTCGCTCATCAGTCTTGTGTTAAATATTTGTTCACCCAAATGTGGAATAAACACTATTTGGCAGTCATTCACTAGAGACTCCCACATCGACCCGAATCCGCAATGGCTCACAAAGCAGCCTATTGATGGATGAGCCAATATCAATGGTTGCTGAACCCATCCTCCCCAAACTACGCCACGCCCTTTAACCCGCTCTTCAAACCCTTTTGGTAAGGCTTCTTGGATCGTCGATGCGCCTTTTGGTGGCTTTACCTTTACAAGAAATGGTAAACCTGTGAGCTCCAATCTTAAACAGAGTTCTTGGAATTGATCAATTTCTAGAATGATTTGGCTTCCCAATGCACAATATATTACTGATCCAGGTTCGAATTGGCTCACCCAGTGACTCCATTGTTCATCAAGTGGTTTACTATTGTCCGGATCAGGAAGCATTGGAACAGTCAAGAGAACTTTTCTTTGAAATTGGCTTTCGATGAAACCGCAGAATTTTCCTTCCATTTCTTGGCAAGTCCTTATCGAAATGACATTGCAATTCATAAGTCCTGTCATGATCCGTTCGTAAAACGTACTTCCATCACCAAAAGGATGAGAGAGGAACGACAATGAGTTGGTTTCTTGTCCCGGAAGCAACACCTTGGAAGAAGGATATCCCGGAGGAGGAAAAGCTAAGTCGTCTTGGAGTACGACCCGGGGAGAATGAGATAGCCACACATGCTGCGGAAATCGTTAGGAAATTCACACTCTTGGCTCCATACTCTCTAGCTATTTCCGGTATCCAGTGAGCAAAATCGAAGAATATCAGATCCTGTTTACCAATAGATACCCTTTCTTCGACCTGATTTCGTGTTCGATCTATAGCCGAAGCGAGGAAAGTCCCTAACGATATGGCGATATCCGAGGTTGTTTCGGCGCCGGCAGGGAGGTCTTCCACAGAAGGGACGGTATAATAGTGTGAAAGACGATGGGATTTGGGAACAGATTGAGATTTTCAAGTTGCTTTAGAGCTTTCTTTGGTAGCAAGAAAGTGATTTTGTGCCCTTTCTCAGCTAGTTTGTTAGCCAGATGCAGAAATGCAGTCATGTGACCAAATCCAAACCATGGGAACATAAAAGCATGAAACTTTGATCTCATTTCTGTTTATGTGCCTCTGTTTTTCTATTAATCTTGTTCTTGGAGTTCTTTTTTTTTTTTAATATGATTTCAGTTGCTGACGACCTGAAGTTTAGGAGAGTATATTTTTATGAATTGAATGATTCAAGTTTGTTACGAATATGCCAATTTTTTAGTTTCGTTTACTGTCTATTTAAGTATTTTAAAATCCGTGGTTTCTTTTTGTTATATAACTATGTGATAATCTGCGCCATGCCTAGGATGAAATATATATAATTTTATTAAAGATGATTTTGAAATTGTTTAAAGTAAAAATAATTTAATCAGTTTTATGTATATGTGAATAATATAATTTAATATTCAAACTTTTTGACATAATATTTTTAACTTTTTTTCATGCTTAAATATTTATATAGTTCTATAAGCAAACCATATAAACAAAAAAATATTTATAAATATGGATATCTCTATTAAAATCACACATATCAAAGTATTTTTACTGTAACCTAAATTATAGTTTTAATTTGTTATAATTTTATTTTTATTTTTTATTAAAAGCACACATATCAAAGTCTTTTTTATTGTAAACATATTTTATACCTAATAAAAAAAAGTATTGTGTATGTCATAAATTGCATATAAAGAATATTTTTTAACTATTGTTTTATTCATTTTTAAGACAATGTATTGTGTAATATGATGTATATCATAAATCATCACATAACCTAAAGTTTGATTTTAAATAATTCAAAAATTAAAACATAATTTTCTGGATATATTAAAAGTAATAAATGGATAAAGGCAGTGTAATGAAAAAAGAAAATTTGCATTAAAATAATAGGAGAATAAGTGTGTTGACACATCAGCAAAATGACACCACTGTAAATATTTCAAAAAATTAACCATATTCTCTAAATATGTTTCTCAATTAATATATATGGGATTTCCGAAGACCATCTCCTAATCTTTGGCATAATTACAAAAAAATAACCAGCAACAATTAGAACGACAAGGTTAAAAAATAATATGAAGGTTCAATAATTAGAATGACTACGGTTGAAAAAAAAATTTAGCAAGACTAAATTATTTATGCAAATTGCAAAGATGGTGACATTCAAAATTGTTACAATTATGCCAAATCTACAATTGCAAGCTACTATTGATTAAATTATGTGGTTTCCTTTTTGTTACAAGATCATTAGATAATTCATCGTTTATTTAACAAAATTATAACGCAATGGACAATAAATCCGGAAGTAATTCCCTAATCAGCTAATCTTATGGGAATTGCAAAGAGCATGCTTAACAAATCTACATATCTCAATCCAAAGACTCAAACAAAACCAAATTAAACCGAAATGAACCGAACTAAATCCAAAGATTGAAGATGATCATTCAAGACTTCACAAGATCAATTAAGTTGTGTTCAAACTTATCGATATAACCATCAAGTACAAAAGGTTATGGAGATTCAGTTGCATAAAATTCCGATGCTGCTTACCGAAGAATGCTAGAGTCAGAGAATTGGTCATCAATTTTTTCTCTTTGGCAAGGAGAGATTGAAAAGACTTAAATCTGTTTTGTATGAACCCATGCAAAAATACCACTACTCACCATAGATGGATTCACTTTTAAATTATAGATAATAAAAAATTAAAAATTATGAATTAGAAAAAAACATAAATATTATTCAAAATTTTAAAGTTGGATTGAAGAAAAATAATCCTAAATATCTTGTGTTATTTAGGAAAGAGCATTTTACAATTTTGGTGAACAAAATGGTAAAATGCCTCACATGTCATCACTATGATTTGTAGAGGAGAAGCGTACTGACAAAAAAAAAAATTTTAAAAAAAGAAACGTAGTGATAATTCGTCTATATGTTTCTTGGAAACATTAACAAAAAATGAATTTTTGATGTTTTTAATTTGATGTTGGGATTTCTTGCTTTTCAGGGGATGTTGTTCTTAAAGATTTCAAGTTAAAGGCGGAGGCTCTGAATTCACTGAAACTTCCAGTCGCTCTCAACTCCCCCATCACTTTGAAGGTTGCATATTTATTTCTCTGAAAGGTTGCCTACTTGAACTGCCTAAGAACTTTATGTTAGCAGCATCTTTCTTAAACATGCTAATTCCTATATATGCCTACCAAAGTCCTTTGAAGATTTAGAGAGAGGAAAGACCACCTAGTGATGACATAGCTATAATGCTTACATGAGCAGAGATGTGCTGTGATGTTGGAGATA
The DNA here is from genome assembly GCA_020283515.1 of Alliaria petiolata. Classification (NCBI taxonomy): domain Eukaryota; kingdom Viridiplantae; phylum Streptophyta; class Magnoliopsida; order Brassicales; family Brassicaceae; genus Alliaria; species Alliaria petiolata. Next base: position 212,101,742 of record JAHZTW010000001.1, read on the forward strand.
TTTTCGGTCATTGTTCGTATTATTTTATTCAGTTGTACCTATGATAATTTTCTTAAGTCATTGTTCATATGATTAATTCAGTACATATGACTATTGTGTTTGCTTTGCAGGTCCACATGATAAGTTCAGAGAGTGGCTTAACCGTTTGGAAGAAGTTGCACTCTTTGAAAATCAAAAGATGAACTTCAGCATCAGCACTCAGGAAGTGCTCAGTATTTGGCTTACTCTGTTCTGAAGAACGAAAAGACATTCAAGACTCACCAGAAAGATGTGATTCTTATGATGTTCTTGGCAATGCAAGCAACGTCATATGAGTCAAGGCATAGCTGCATTATCAGTGGAGGTGCAAATGCCATGAGGATGAAGATAGCAGCAGCCATCACTTCGGATGAACAACTTCAAGAGCTGTTGGTGCTGATAGCCTGCTTCGTCCTTGCAACGAATACAGAGCACAGGGGCATGTACAATTTGTACTCACGAATCTGTTTACACATGTATTCCACTAGTCGGTTTTCTTTTGGTTAGCTGATGACTGATGAGGATTTATTGGTTTGATTCACCTAGCATATGATGATAAAGCAAGTGTTCGTCCTCTGTATCTATTCAACTATATTGATCAACAATATTTGCTTTGAAACTTAATTTCGTAAGGGTTAATTTCTTATTTTCTTTTGATCTACTTGGACATCGTCAAACACTTGACCAATTTCTTAGATCATCATCAAATCCAATGATTTTTTATGGGACATATGTGAGAATAGAGAAACAAGAATAAGGTACATATATATCATAATAGGGAAACGAAACTGGAATATTAATCAAATATAATCTAGAGTACGAACCTAAAAAAATTCAGATCATTGCCAAGTGTCGTTAGCTCGACTGGTAAAGATCCTAGGCAAAATCTAGAGGTCACAAGATCGAGTGATGATTGGGAAGAAACTAATATTACATGCTTTGGTTTCGGGTCTGAATGGATGTACGGACGGACTTCGCCCCAAAACCTCTTAGTAATTCAAAAAAATATATATATATTCAGAGAATTGCAGCAACAGATATTTTGAACTTTAGAGTGATGAAAACTTGACCAAAATAGCGAAAAGTAAAGAAAACATAAATTACATTCAAGGAAAATCCATAACCAGATGCAAGAGAAGAATACTTGAAAAAAAAAAGACACCATCCGAATGGAGGGTTCCTTAAGATTGATGTCCACAAGTCATGCATTGCATGCAAGTCGCCGCTCAGGCTTGTTGACAAGAGAGATTTTTTATACGGCTCTCTTAGTTTTAGTTTTTCAGGATTGTTTGCTCCTTTTATCAGCATTTTTTAGAATCTTTTACAGTCGGGTCCAGAATATCATGGTAAGCTCTTTTGCTAATGATTCCTCATTTGTTTTGGAAATGAGACGGCCTTCAAGAAAACCAGACAAATCTGACGCAAACATCTGAGACAAAACACATTCTTCCAATTTTTCAAAAAAAAACAAGGCGGCATTCAAGAAAACTCGATGATGGTTTTTCTTCCAAGTCTTCCACTTGCGTTGCTGCAGGGGATTTTGACAGCTTTTTCACCAACTCGTCAAAATTTTCGAAATTTAAATGTTGTGCAAGACTTGTACAAAGCAGATTCGAAAAACGTCCCTTATAGCTTGTGTGGCATTTAGCTCTACATTATCCATCACAGACCTCTTGAAATATTTGAATATATTGCTTCTATCATATTTATCTTTGCTATTCTTCCTGCATTTGCAACTTACTAACAAACATAAGGCACATTTTTTACTGTGTAGTTTTAACTTCGTGTTGAGCTTTTCTACTTTCTCTTTATGCCCGACGGCATTTCTAAGAGATTGAGAGCCTGCTCTTCTTTTTTTACTACTTCAGGTGAATAAAAAAGATGAAACTTAATAAAATTAATATCGCCAACCAACAACCATACTTTAGCATAGAAGAGACACATTGATGAAAGTTTCGTGAAACTGATATCACATGGCCCTGCTTTTGCTTTCAAGTCTTCCACTTGCGTTGTTGCAAGAAAACCAGACAAATCTGACGCAAGCATCTGAAACAAAACAAAGTCTTTCAAGTCTTCCACTTGCGTTGTTGCAAAGGATTTTGACATCTTTTTCACCAACTCGTCAAATTTTTAGAAATTTAACTACTATGCAAGATTTGTACAAAGCAGATTCAAAAATGTCTCATTATGCTTGTGTGGCATTTAGCTCTATATTATTCAAAGCTTTGTGAAATTCTCAACCCTTATTGTAAGTTTCCCAAGAGAGAGATATGACTCACTAACAAGCAGAACGAGGCTCAACATACGGCTATCACCTTCCTTCTCTGAAGACTGTAGTTGCTTGAAAGACTTTAAAGCTTGAAAGACATGGTTAACTGCTTCTAGTTTCAGTAAAATCAGATTGGGCACAGGAGCTTGGCATACAAGACCACTATCAAAACTGACAATTAACTAGAGTTAATAGTAGAGCTTTTAGTAACACAAGAATTTGGACTAGCTGAACGTAAGCACCTGGATAATAGAAAGCCTATGTTAGATATGATGATTTGCTGCATGGAAGAATCAATCTCCCTAAATGCTCGAATTGAAGGGTTAAAGCTAGCACAAAGGCTTGTGGTAATAGTGCTTAATTCTATTTAGTATTTACCTTAGTCTATCATAGACATAAACGACACCGTAATTAATTAGGGGACCAGATAGTCTTGTGATAAATAATTGACTTCAATTAGTCTTTACTGAAAATTTCGGGAATCAGGACGGAAATTTACGGATACAGGAGGGAAAATTTGGGACGGAAACGGGATAGGAAATTCAAAACGGATACGGGTGAGAACCGGATACGTCCCAAAATTTGCAGAGCTAGTTTTTACTCTCACAAATTTTTTTTTTTTAGTCTTTTATTGCAACAGCTGATCGCTTTATTTTATGCCGATTGCTGAAACATGCCCAACCATATTCATTTACTAGTTTAACGTTATAAAGTTTAATTGTAAAGGATTTTGTTTTTATAAAATGACCGAAATTGAGATGATTTTTCTATAAGATAAGATAGATTGTGATATTTAAGAATAAATTCCTCTATAATTAACTATAACAAACAAAAAAAGAACAACGTAATGCATTTTTTTACGTTTTGTTTGTGATATGTGTACGTTGTATACTTGTATGTGTGTTTTTGTTTTCTTAAATTCGTGTTTAAAAATTACTCCCTCCATTTCATAAAGAGTGTCATTCTGATTTTTGATTTTTGTTTTACAAAGAGTGTCACTTTGTGTTTTCAATGCAATATTTTAAACTAAATCTCAATTTTATTCCTACTATTTAACATATTAATTAGAAAGAGAAACTGATTTAGTATATTAATAAAAAGATATTTACAAGTTTTTTTAATTTGTGTGAAAATGTCAAAATGACACTTTTTATGAAACAGGGGAGTATAAGGTTAATTTGAATTTAAGAAAACAAAAACACATAGAACAGAACAGACGATGTAACGGTGACACATCTGCCGTTTTATAATGTAGCGGATTAATTATCATCAATTATTCAATTTTATCACCTTTCCAAATTGACATACCAATTAATGCAAGTTCGGTCACCTATAGAATTTGGATAAGGGGTAACGAAATTATTATGGGCACTATTATTATTGAAAGGGAAACAAAACGGCACGCCGTATGTCTCGGCTGGAGAAAAAACGACAGCACACATCCGTCGTTATTAGTTTAATCACGAACATAAGTAAAAAAAAGGAATAATTTAACTTAGTCAAAGACAATTAGAAAAAGATTCCCCACCGACACATATGAGGAGAAGTTGTCGTGGGAATTAGGAAGCAATCTAGTTGTGTTTTCCACATAACATTTCGTATCATATATGATATATATTTTCAACATTGTTGCATTTTATAATTGGGGGGGGGGGGGGGGGGGTTGTTATATGTTCTTTATGTAATATATTAAGATTATTTAAGTCATAAATACGGAATAAAATGGTATAGTTTGTTAAGTGATAAAAAGTTAGTTAAACTTTAAAATAAAATAAAAAGAATAAAGTTTAATTTTTGTGTTGTTTTTGTCGTTGTGTTTGTTATTAAATCATGCATGAAAAGTAAATTTGCTTGATATATAACCAACTCACATGGTAGTTTAGTGATTAAATGATTCATCTTGTTAATTGAGAGACATGATTCGAGTTGTCCTAATTCGAATCTTCTTATCATTATTTAAATTATGGTTTCTTATTAGGGAAAATTCCATAAAAATACCTCATCTAAATTTCGATGAACTTTTTAATACTCAAACTTTTTTATTACCCAATTTAATACACGAACTAATTATTTTATCCATTTTAATGTGTGAACTTTCAAAACCGTACCCATTTAACACTATCGACTTAACGGAAGGATAACCACCGTTATCTTTTAATTTTTTTAATAATAAAATATTAATATTTTAATCGAAAATATTAATAAATTTAGAAAAACTTTTAAAAATTCTTAAAATTCAAAAAAAAAAAATCTAAAAAATTTCTAAATTTCTTAGTCTTTTTTATATTAAACATTAGATTAAAAAAAATTTATATTTTTAGTTTTAAATTTAAAAAAACAAAATTAAATTTAAAAATATTATAAAATTTCTAAAAAATTACCAAAATTACAAAAAACAAAATAACCCATATCATAGCGGTCTGATCGAAAATCTTGATTTTTATTTTTCCGTTTCAGTGGGGTAGGCTTTAGTTTGAACTCACAATCATTTTTTTATTTTATTAAATCAGTCATCAACTTAAACAAATATTTTATATAGTATATATAACTTTTGTGACTAAATATAATTTCTTATCATGTAACCATACAAAAATAAGTATCACAATTTTTCTCTTTACATACAAAAATAAGTATCACAATTTTTCTCTTTATTACTTAATTATTTTTAATTAAATAAGTAAACAATACATTAAAAATTGAAATAATATAAAATTTTCAAGTTTTTTAATTTTCAATTTTTATAATTTTTAAAATTTATTTTTTCTGGTACTTAAAATCGAAATTATAATTTTTTATCTAAAAGTTTTTTTTTCTTATTTTTTTTTAAAAAATTGGAAAATTTTTAGATTTTTTTTTGAATTTTTGAGATTTTTAAATTTTTTTTAAATTTATTATTATTTTCGATTAAAATATTAATATTTTATTATTAAAAAATAAAAAGATAACGGTGGTTATCCTTCCGTTAAGTCGATTGTGTTAAATGGGTACGGTATTGAAAGTTCACATATTAAAATGGATAAAATAATAAGTTTGTGTATTAAATTGGGTAACGAAAAAGTTTGAGTATTAAAAAGCTCATCGAAATTTAGTTGAGGTATTTTTATGGAATTTTCCCTTTCTTATTATACATGGTTTAAATGGCATAAAAAACTGCTTTTTCACAGGTTTTGGAAATTGATATAGATTTTGGTAGTTTGATGAAAAAATGGATTTCGATATAAATTTTCTCCGGTTAATAAAACAAAAATGGCTGAACATGAGCTGGATGAAGATTATCTGTAATTCTGTATTACTTATATAATTAATAAACCAATCAAAGATAATTGTTAAATATGAATCCTCGTAATAAAATAATTAAATCAATTAGACACAGTTAGACATACTGTTAAAAAAAAAAAAAATTAATGTCCTTGTCAATGTTGTCATCCTGACACGGTTCTTGCTAGCACTTGCTTGGCACTTCAAGTTAAGATTCACCTGCCCAAAATAGAATCAACGAGAAGTTTCCCACACATTTAATGGAAAAACACATTGAGACAATCAAGTTAAGAATTAAAAGAACTCAAATATATGAGAAAATTTGTATATTATGCAGTATATATATATATGAACTACGAGGATTGGGTTCGCGAGCTTCTCGGTAATATATAAAGAAAGAAGACTACTATATTAGTGTTTACAGTCTGACATTTTTTCGTGTTCATTGGTACAATTTGATTATAGAAGATGTAACAAACGATGTATTAATTTTACATAATTTCATTTTTAAAATGTATGTATTTTGAACTAACTATGCGGGATTTACACCTTTTCCCCTGAAAGATTATTTATAATGCTGATTCGAACATTCTTAAAAGTTATGTAGGAAAAACCTAATTTGGTATAGAAAACACACAAGACCTCTTTGTAAACGATCTCTTTGTAAACGATGTTACATTTTTTTCTTCTTCCTCTTGTCATTTCTTTGGTATTTATTTAGACGCAAAGTAAGTTGAAAAAAAAACTAACGTAAAAGATAAATAAATTCGGAAAAAGCAATGATGGGACAATTTAAAGACCCAATCATATCCAACCTTCGTAGTGATATTCAAAGTGGTCTCCATTGTATGAAAGCTACATTATTATTATTCTTTGTTCTTGAACAAATTCATAATACTAAACCGAATAAAAATACAACCTCCATAAGCGCGTATGTTATGAAATCTACAGGCAGCGTTATTATTAATTAATTTATCATGGGTCAGACAATAATCATATGATACACCAACAAATAACCTTTTGTTTTGTTCTCGCTGAATAATTTTAAATTTGAAAGTAAAATAATACTGTAATTAACGGTCGTATTATTGAAGAACAAAAAAAAACAAGAGTGGGTAATTTTTTTTGACATTTTAAAAAACGATTTATGAATTATACAGAAAAATGCGCCTAATCGTCCTATTTACATGTGGCTTTGGATTCTTATTGCTAAATCGCGCTTGACAGCTTTACACTGTAAAAACTCGTTTTGACATAGCCGAAACAGTATAAAGTCTAGCCAAGAAAATTTACTTTCCAAAAATTATTAGATTTCAAATCAAAAACACAGAAAGTTTCTAAATTTCTCCTTTACTTTTTTTTTTTGTATTCACAAGACCTCCATAGAATTTTGGCATCTGGGGAGAGAGAAAGGGGAAGAAGATGAGGGAGAATTGGATGGTGGTTGCTCTGTTTACAGTCTGCATTGTAGGATTTGAGTTTAGATTCATCCACGGAGCTACAGATGCATCAGACAGTTAGTTTCTTCTTCTTCTTCTTGGTTCTGAGAATCTCCTTCACCTTCTTTCGCTTTTAAGCTTAACGGGTTTCTCAAAGTCTCGATCTTTTTCGTATATCCTTTCACTTTCTAGCTTTGATTCTGTTTTCCTTCTTCATCCATGAAATTTCCCCAAATCTCAAGTCTTTTTAGTTTTTGGGTTAATTCTTGAACCTTCCTCTTCTCTTTGTTTTCTAATCTGAAATACGGAACCGAGAACAAAGCTTTTTTATGTAGAATCTCGATGATCTCAAGTCATAATGGATCCTAACAAGATTTTTATTAGAAGTTATAAGCTTATGATTTAAGAACATTTCTGTTGATTGGATTGTGCTTTAATAGCCTCTGATTACAAATTTTCCTGCAGCTTCAGTATTGAACACATTGTTCAGCAGTATGCATTCTCCAGCACAGTTAACACAATGGACTGCATCAGCTGGTGATCCTTGTGGCCAGAACTGGAGAGGCGTAACTTGCTCGGGAACACGAGTTACTCAAATGTTTGTGATTTTGTTCTATTGAGATTCTTGTTTTTTCTTGGTTTAAATCATATGATTTACATTTAACATACAATGTTTTACATCTACTTTTTGCAGAAAGATACCAGGTCTTGAGCTCTCTGGAACACTTGGATACGGGCTTGAAAAATTGACTTCTCTTACAGAGCTGTAAGATTAATCTGTCAAATGGTCCAGACTGTTAATTTTTTTGTTTTTGTTTTTAGAGATGATGAGTTTTTATAATTTATAATAATGTTTGATGGAAACTTTGCAGTGATCTAAGCAGCAATAACCTTGGAGGTGATTTACCATATCAGCTTCCTCCAAATCTGCAGCGACTGTAAGTTCCATTGATGATCCTCTTTCTCTTTCTTTGCTAACTTAATGATATCCTGTGTTTTCGAGTTTATAATAATCCTCGGTGTTTCAGGAATCTTGCAAATAACCAATTCACTGGAGCTGCTCAGTACTCCATTTCTCAGATGGTACAACTTAAGTATCTGTAAGTTATTTGCTTCACTTCGCACTCCTCTAGACATTTCTCATGAAGATGTGAGTTATAATGTTTTCTCTTGTTGAAAAACTCAGTAATCTTGGTCACAATCAGTTTAAGGGGCAAATAAATGTCGACTTCACCAAGCTCAACTCTCTCACAACCTTGTAAGATCCTAGAGTAAAGATTCCGATTGTTCTCAAGTTTTAGTCTTGGTAAAGTATTTGACAAGAGTACGTGTGTTTCAGGGACTTCTCTTTCAATTCTTTCACGATGTCTCTACCGGGAACTTTTACCTCTCTCACAAGTTTGAAATCACTGTAAGCATCTGATCTGGCTTCCATAGATTTTCAAAACTAACTGAAAGTATATCAGCTACTTAAACATTTGGATATTAACTTGACAGATACCTTCAGAACAATCAATTCTCAGGCACAATCGATGTATTAGCTGGTCTTCCTCTTGAGACTCTGTTAGTAACCTAACCTTAATACCTTATTACATGTAAGACTTGTTTTGTTCTGTAGACATCCATTAATGCTGGTTCTTTCTCAATGTTCCTCAGGAATATTGCAAACAATGATTTCACTGGCTGGATCCCCAGTTCTTTAAAGAGCATTAATTTGCTGTAAGTTCTCATTTCACACACATTTGCTCTTATTTTTGTCTTTGAACCTTTGATCTCACTTTTCTTGTTCCTGCAAACAGAAAAGATGGTAACTCATTTAATACTGGACCTGCACCTCCACCTCCACCTGGTACACCACCAAACNGAAGAATGAAGCATGCACCAGTCGTTGATACTCAAGAGTCTTGGATCATCGATTTTATGTAACAATATGACTTTCTATGTTCTCGTTTACATAAATTCGGGAACTTTATTTTATACTATGTGACATATTGCTGCTATATTTCAGCTTGACCAAATATAATAGTAGGAAGTGTTTTTTTTTTTTTTTCAAAATGTAATCCACAAAAGACAAAACCAAAACGGAATTACAAATCTTGTTTTCAGATACATCAACGAGAGAATGTGCATCAGATTTACGTTTTTACTTTGAAGATGGTTCCGAGTCTGCTTCCTCTACTTTCTCCTCTTTAGCTTCAGCATCCGTCGAATTGTCTGCGATATCACCACTTAGAGCTTCCTTAGTTTTTGGTAATGTTGTGTCTGCATTATCATTATCTTCTCCACCTCCGCCGCCACCACATCCTGCTCAATATTAACAGAGCTTGGATCAGGTATGGATAATTCCTCTGTACAGGCTTCACTGTGAAGAATACATACACAAATCAATCCATTATTTTGAAACATATGTGTGAAGTATATCGCATTTAAATCGAAAACATAAAACTGTTTCATATGAGGAGGATCAGGAGTTCACAAGTTCATCTTTGGTCTGTGCTAGGAGGGCAAACTTTTGAGGCATTTAGTTTTCTTGCACTGTTGATGAAGCGAAAACTACTTCCATGGCTGGCAGAAATCAGTTCCATTTCCTTTTCAATCATCTTCAGTGTGAGCGTTATCTCATCCAGATTCAGATGAGTTTCATCTCCTGCAAGAAAACTATGCACTTCACTCTTTAATACGATCCAGCTAGACCCGGGATCCTTCTTGATTCTTTTCGATTTCTTGATATTCCTTATCCGATCACCATCTCTGTTATTCCTAACAATTGAATATAAGGTGTTGCGCTATCAGGTTCAAGTTCAATTAGTTTCTTATTAGCAAGCTCTGCAAGACCGACGCGTAAATAAGTCTTGCTTGCACCAAGCAGGCTGCCTCAAAGCATTAGTGTGGAATTCACGCGTCAAGATCGCTCTTGGGACTGCACGCGCATTAGAGTAAAGTCCAAAAGCTAATTTACTTTTCTTAGCTCATAATTCAAAAAAAGAAACAAGAGTCTTTGTTGGATAATTAAAAGTATTGGTTTTGCAGGTACCTGCATGAAGTTTGTTCACCGTCTATAATAGACAAGAATATCAAATCAGCCAATATATTACTAGACTCAGAGCTGAATCCTCATTTATCAGATTCAGGTCTTGCTAGCTACCTCCCCACAGCGAATGAGGTTGGATATACAAACTCTTCACCAAAATCTTTACAATTTCTCAACGTAACTTTGGTTGCTTAGATGATGATGATATGTGCAGTTACTAAACCAAACTGATGAAGGATATAGCGCACCTGAAGTATCAATGTCAGGCCAATACTCTTTGAAGAGCGATGTTTACAGTTTTGGAATAGTCATGCTTGAGCTTTTAACCGGGAGAAAACCATTTGACAGGTAAAACTCCTACTAATTATGATCAAAGCATAGATGAGGAATGTGTTGCTGAATTTAATCTCAATAAACGGTTATAACTTGAGCAGCACAAGGTCAAGAGCTGAGCAGTCATTGGTTCGATGGGCGACTCCACAACTTCACGACATTGATGCTTTAGGCAAAATGGTTGATCCAGCTCTTAAAGGGCTTTACCCGGTTAAATCACTCTCTCGATTTGCAGATGTTATTGCTCTCTGCGTCCAGGTAAAAATAGAATGACCATGAACTGAATCTTATTAGTAACTTGCAAAATCAAGAAAAGATGTTTACAGATTTTGGTTTTGGTTTTTTTTTTAAACAGCCGGAGCCGGAGTTTAGACCACCAATGTCAGAAGTTGTGCAGGCACTGGTTGTGTTAGTGCAGAGAGCTAACATGAGCAAGAGAACTGTCGGAGTTGATCCATCACAACGTTCTGCTAGTGCCGACGCAACCAATGATTACATGTAAAAAACTCATTGCCAGGGAGAAGAACACTTTGCTCCATTGGATGAAGTCTTCACAGAGACAACAAAAGACATACCTTTTTTATTTTTTGGGTTTTCAAAAAATTGGAAGACAATAATCAAACCTTCTCGCAGCGTATGTATAATCCCGTTGTTTCATTGTAATATGTTTCCAAATTTGTAGCTTTTAGATAATTGACATGAACAAAGAATTCTTTCTTGTTACCTTCTACATTGGTCCCATTTGGGTTTGGTTCAGTGTCCCTTTGTTCATAATTTGTTAAGAGTTTCAGAGGAATTGACTTGCACAAGATAACATAAACTTAAAGAAGGAGAATGTATGGAGTCAAAAGTATCAGACATTAAAGTAGAAAACAAAGTGTTTTGCTTAGGACTTGTCTCTCTCTCTCTCGCTCTCCCTAATTGTAGACCATGTACTTGGGAGTTGCACTGAACTTTTGATAACCTTTGATGACTTTGTTCACTGCATCCAGAAAGTCTTTCCCAGTCACAGTGTTTCTCCTAGCTCTGATTGCATACATACCAGCTTCGGTGCACACACTCCTGATATCAGCTCCTGCAAAACAAAACCCAAAGTCAGAACAAATCTCAAGGGACCACAAAGTAAGAGCACGAGAGATGTTTGGGATCATTACCGGTTGTTTGGGACCACATACAAAACCCAAAGTCAGAACAAAGCTCTGATTGCACACATACAATCGTGTGTTACACAAGTGTTCAACTGGAGTCATAAAAAAACGAAAAACTGAACGAACCATAGGTTCACGTTCATAACCAAGTAAAGAAAAACAAACATAAATCAAAGAAAACAGAATTTCTCAAAACAAATCACGTTTCTCATGTTTTTTGTTTTTTTTTTCTTTCGTAAATGCGAAAGATAGAAAAGAAAAAAAAACCATAGCCCACGAGGATCAGATCTATGGCTCTGATACCATGATAGAGATCTAGAAATCAAGAGAGTTGCTGAATATTGTAACACCCCGACCGTCCCTACCGGCGAGTCACCCATCCCTCCGTCGGGCTCGTGGGCCCCGCCTCTGTCCGACGGTCGGTGCGTTATTTTTCTCGGTGGCCCGACCGACTGATTTACTTGTCCCTGCAACCACCACGTGACCTAAGTCACTATACCAGGCTGCTACTGTTTAGTATGAATGACAAGAATAAGTCTTCTTTTATTTCAGGCTCCACCTTTACACGTTCAGGAGAAGATTTATTTCATAATCAATAATGTCACAAAAGTGAACATTGAATCTAAATGGGAAGAGTTTACTGAGATTCCTCAACGGTACTATCCTTGGTTCGCACCGTATATGGTTTTTAAAAACATCAGCAAAATGCCAAGTGTACCATCGAATGAGGCAAAGCCACTTCTGCCCTCGTCATCTACCACTTCCGCTGATGTTTCTGTCATTCCTATGGTGATGATTTTCTCTTGGAATTTTTTGCTTTTGCCTACATTGAATAATGAATTGTCAATATACCAGCTGGCTACTGTTTATTATGAATGACAAGAATAAGTTTTCTATTATTTCAGGCTCCACCTTGAGACGTTCATGACAAGATTTATTTCATAATCAATAATATCACAACGGCGAACATTGAATCTAAATGAAAAGAGTTTACTGAGATTTGGCCTCAGCAGTACTATCCTTGGTTCGCACAGTATATGGTTTTTAAAAACATCAGCAAAATGCCAAGTGTACCATCGAATGAGGCAAAGCCACTTCTGCCCTCGTCATCTACCACATCCGCTGATGTTTCTGTCATTCCTATTGTGATGATTTTCTCTTGTAATTATTTGCTTTTCGCTACATTGAATAATGAATTGTCAATATACTAGGCTGCTACTGTTTAGTATGAATGACAAGAATAAGTCTTCTTTTATTTCAGGCTCCACCTTTACACGTTCAGGAGAAGATTTATTTCATAATCAATAATGTCACAATAGTGAACATTGAATCTAAATGGGAAGAGTTTACTGAGATTCCTCAACAGTACTATCCTTGGTTCGCACAGTATATGGTTTTTAAAAACATCAGCAAAATGCCAAGTGTACCATCGAATGAGGCAAAGCCACTTCTGCCCTCGTCATCTACCACTTCCGCTGATGTTTCTGTCATTCCTATGGTGATGATTTTCTCTTGGATTTTTTTGCTTTTGCCTACATTGAATAATGAATTGTCAATATACCAGTTGGCTACTGTTTAGTATGAATGACAAGAATAAGTTTTCTATTATTTCAGGCTCCACCTTCAGACGTTCAAGACAAGATTTATTTCATAATCAATAATATCACAACGGCGAACATTGAATCTAAATGAAAAGAGTTTACTGAGATTTTGCCTCAGCAGTACTATCCTTGGTTCGCACAGTATATGGTTTTTAAAAACATCAGCAAAATGCCAAGTGTACCATCGAATGAGGCAAAGCCACTTCTGCCCTCGTCATCTACCACTTCCGCTGATGTTTATGTCATTCCTATGGTGATGATTTTCTCTTGGAATTTTTTGCTTTTGCCTACATTGAATAATGAATTGTCAATATACCAGCTGGCTACTGTTTATTATGAATGACAAGAATAAGTTTTCTATTATTTCAGGCTCCACCTTGAGACGTTCATGACAAGATTTATTTCATAATCAATAATATCACAACGGCGAACATTGAATCTAAATGAAAAGAGTTTACTGAGATTTGGCCTCAGCAGTACTATCCTTGGTTCGCACAGTATATGGTTTTTAAAAACATCAGCAAAATGCCAAGTGTACCATCGAATGAGGCAAAGCCACTTCTGCCCTCGTCATCTACCACATCCGCTGATGTTTCTGTCATTCCTATTGTGATGATTTTCTCTTGTAATTATTTGCTTTTCGCTACATTGAATAATGAATTGTCAATATACTAGGCTGCTACTGTTTAGTATGAATGACAAGAATAAGTCTTCTTTTATTTCAGGCTCCACCTTTACACGTTCAGGAGAAGATTTATTTCATAATCAATAATGTCACAATAGTGAACATTGAATCTAAATGGGAAGAGTTTACTGAGATTCCTCAACGGTACTATCCTTGGTTCGCACAGTATATGGTTTTTAAAAACATCAGCAAAATGCCAAGTGTACCATCGAATGAGGCAAAGCCACTTCTGCCCTCGTCATCTACCACTTCCGCTGATGTTTCTGTCATTCCTTTGGTGATGATTTTCTCTTGGAATTTTTTGCTTTTGGCTACATTGAATAATGAATTGTCAATATACCAGCTGGCTACTGTTTAGTATGAATGACAAGAATAAGTCTTCTATTATTTCAGGCTCCACCTTCAGACGTTCAGGATAAGATTTATTTCATAATCAATAATATCACAAGAATAAGTCTTTCCATTTATATTCAATGTTTGCCGTTGTGATATTATTGATTATGAAATAAATATTGTCCTGAACGTCTGAAGGTGGAGCCTGAAATAATAGAAGACTTATTCTTGTCATTCATACTAAACAGTAGCCAGCTGGTATATTGACAATTCATTATTCAATGTAGCCAAAAGCAAAAAATTCCAAGAGAAAATCATCACCATAGGAATGACAGAAACATCAGCGGAAGTGGTAGATGACGAGGGCAGAAGTGGCTTTTTCTCATTCGATGGTACACTTGGCATTTTGCTGATGTTTTTAAAAACCATATACATTGCGAACCAAGGATAGTACCGTTGAGGAATCTCAGTAAACTCTTCCTATTTAGATTCAATGTTCACTGTTGTGACATTATTGATTATGAAATAAATCTTCTCCTGAACGTGTAAAGGTGGAGCCTGAAATAAAAGAAGACTTATTGTTGTCATTCATACTAAACAGTAGCAGTCTGGTATATTGAAAATTCATTATTCAATGTAGCCAAAAGCAAAAAATTCCAAGAGAAAATCATCACCATAGGAATGACATAAACATCAGCGGAGGTGGTAGATGACGAGGGCAGAAGTGGCTTTGCCTCATTCGATGGTACACTTGGCATTTTTCTGATGTTTTTAAAAACCATATACTGTGCGAACCAAGGATAGTACTGCTGAGGCAAAATCTCAGTAAACTCTTTCCATTTAGATTCAATGTTCGCCGTTGTGATATTATTGATTATGAAATAAATCTTGTCCTGAACGTCTGAAGGTGGAGCCTGAAATAATAGAAGACTTATTCTTGTCATTCATACTAAACAGTAGCCAGCTGGTATATTGGCAATTCATTATTCAATGTAGCCAAAAGCAAAAAATTTCAAGAGAAAATCATCACCATAGGAATGACAGAAACATCAGCGGAAGTGGTAGATGACGAGGGCAGAAGTGGCTTTGCCTCGTTCGATGGTACACTTGGCATTTTGCTGCGATCATCAATTTGCACTTCATTTTTCTGTTGAGGCTGTACAGGAGAAGGGAGATGTACTACAGTTTGGCCAATTCCAGAGCCACTCAACTGTCAACGTAAAGAAAAAAAAACAATATGTTAACCCAACCTAGACCCCGAGAAGTTTACAGTATTTACACAGCGTATGTATAATCCCATTGTTTTATTGTAATATGTTTCCAAATTTGTAGCTTTTAGATCATTGACATGAAAAAAAAAAATCTTTCTTGTTTCCATTTCGGTTTGGTTCAGTTTCTTTGATTATAACTTGTTAAGAGTCTCAGAGGAACTGACTTGCAAAAGATGACACAAACTTAAAGAAGGAGAATGTATGGAGTCGAAAGTATCAGAAGACATTAAAGAAGAAAACAACAGAGTTGCTGGAATTAACAAACAAAGTGTTTTTGCTTAGGACTTGTCTCTTTCTCTCTCGCTCTCCCTAATTGTAGACCATGTACTTGAGAGTTGCACTGTACTTTTGATAACCTTTGTTCACTGCATCCAGAAAGTCTTTCTCAGTCACAGTCTTTCTCCTAGCTCTGGTGCACACACTCCTGATATCAGCTCCTGCAAAAGAAAACCCAAAGTCAGAACAAATCTCATGGGACCACAAAGTAAGAGCACGAGAGAATCAACTTATAAGAAGATATAAAAAAACAGCTAAAAACGGCAAGACAAGTTTTGATAAGGAGATGTCAAGGTAGACTGCAAGACAACAATGGTAAGACGAGTAGAGCAGTGAGTCAAAAGACAACTTTTATATACCTCTCCATCTCCAGGGATAGACTGTGAGGGACCGGGGTGCGAAACAGAGACATCTGATTCTAAATTACCAGATGATAATTTAGAATCAATGACGTCCCCAGTGCGGGGGGACTGAAAAGCTGGTGATTGATCAAAGAACCTGAGATTTGTACAAGTCACAACAGAATCAAGAGAATGTATCTGACAACAAATACAAGATTGAACAAGAGATAGTCAAACAACATGTCACTGGTAATTTTCAAATCCAAGAAAGAACACACTCACCAAAGAGGATGGCGGCGATTTTCAGGTCTTTCTCGCGATACATGGGGAACAACTGATATTCCTTTACCAGATTAGTAGTGATGTATTCAGAAACTGATTTTTCCCTGTCAAAAAAAGAAAAGAAAAATCACGCTTATGCATGAGGAGCCTGGCAAAGATGATATAAGATAAATTGAATTTCTCAAATAGGTAAAGTTTGTGAAAATCAAACCTTTGAACCAAAGAGACCTTGTATCGGGAAAGAATTTCAACAATTGCATCAACTCTCAACCGACCAGAAAAAATTTGACGGACACAAATTTTTGCTTCTGCCTCTACGTCATCCCCATATGAATCGAGAGCTTTTAAAACCTGCAATACATGTTCAAACAAACAAATACCAATAGTTACATAAGATCTTGGTCGTGACACAACCGATCCATGAATGGCCACGAACGATCGACAAAATCTCAAATAGGTATCAACAAAATCGAATCGAATGCATGTGAAATCACTCAAAAAGAAATTAGAAAAATTTACCGGAGGCTTTGTGTTGTTCTGTTTCTCACTTGTCGTCGCCATTGCTACTGAAACCATTGTAACAAAGCAACATCGCAAATAGAAGTAATCAGCAACTCAGAAATTGACTATGCGAAACGAAACAGAGTCAAATCGACTAATCGGAAAATGAAACTTCAGCAAAGAAAGAGCAATACAGCAGTAACAGCAAACCAGAATCGAGAAAGAAGGAAGAGTACCTCTGACTTCGATGTAAAAAGACGAACAAGGTCACTCGTTCTTCGCTCAGATAAACTAGGGTTCAGGCGTGAAATCGCCGCAAAGGGAGAGACACGAATAGGTTCGGCGTCGAATTGAGAAAAAAACGATTAGGTGGCATGTCAATCGGGTGGCCCGACCCGGTCCGGCCCAAAAATCTTTAAAGCCTGCATATATTTAAGCCCGACCTAGTTCGATCAAAAAAAAATATCAAGTCCATATTCTAAAATCCGTTCCAGCCTTAACAGAGTTATAGGAATTTTTTCGCTTTTCGGTTATTAAAAAAAAAAATTAAAAAATACAAAAAAAAGCATTATTAAAAATAAATCTAAATTGAAATTTTTTTATCAAATCCAATTTAAGTTACAGCAAAATTTGAACTTAACAAATTCATATATAGTAAAATATGATTGTATTGTTATGTTATTTTTCTAAAAATTGGATTCTCACTCAAGTTTATCTCTATTATTTTTTTATTGCATCAATAATTTTTGGTATTTTTTTCTTGATTTGAATTTAAAATTATGAAAAATTTTACCAAATATTTTATATTATGATCTTCAACTTCATCATCAACATTTTAAGAACGTTA
Source organism: Alliaria petiolata (assembly GCA_020283515.1). Classification (NCBI taxonomy): domain Eukaryota; kingdom Viridiplantae; phylum Streptophyta; class Magnoliopsida; order Brassicales; family Brassicaceae; genus Alliaria; species Alliaria petiolata. The sequence continues at coordinate 212,119,375 of JAHZTW010000001.1, forward strand.
GCCACAATTTTTTATAAACTATGCATTTTTGAGCATGTATCACTTTCACCTAGATAGTCAAATATGCTATTGATCTCTATTTTTCGATAATTGAGATTATTAATCACAACTCTATATTTATGAATGTTGTTTGACTCATTTTCCAAATTTATTGATGCAACATCTTATGAACAAATTTTACACGGTTAAAAACAATTTTGATAATTTTTGCCATAATAGGTTCTGCGTCAAATCAAATTTGGAGCAAAAACAATTTGGGGAGAATGGAACCTGAAAGCGAAGAACTCGATCTGAAAACCGATGGAAGTAACAATCTCGTCGGAAGTAACAATCTCGTCACGGAAGTAACAATCTCGCCGGAAATAACAATCTCGCCGGAAGTTGCAACTTGCCAGAGCGACGATTTGTTAAGCCTGTTGAGACTTAGGAGTCCAAAGATTAACCAAATCGGCACTTTGTAACATGGACCCACAAGGGCTCTCTCGAGTCTCGAGTCCACGTACGCACAGTGAATTTTAGAAAACCAATCTTTTGACTACCACTAGACGAATACCGGCTTGTTCGGAGTTTTTTATAATTTTATATATTAGTAGTATAATAAATATTTTATAAAAAAAATTATTGATAATTTTGTTATGCAAAATTAAAAACTTTAGTAACTTGTTACCAACACCATATTATTTTGTCCAACTATTTTGAAATAATATCTTATAGAAACAACGTAAAATTGTAAGTACAATAAATTAATAGTGTTAGAACTTATGAGGCATTTTCTTTCTAAAACTTCATCATGAATCCTATCTGAATAGAATATTTTTATTATAAAATTTGATGCCGAGTCAAAATAATTTTCCCCGCTAAAACCGCAAAACCATATCTTCCATCAAAACTATATTTTTCGTCAAAACTAAAAATACTCGTTTTCCCGCCAAAACTGCATTTGATTGACAGTATTATAAGGATAATAGTCACGTAAAGGAGGTTATGAAATCAAAGACGTTAAATATTAATTAATCCGTTTTTTGTGTATTTGATTGACAGTATCATGTGACGTACCATTCAAGTTATTGGGGAGATTATAACGAGGGTTTGAATCGCGATCACTTTTTTTTTTTTTGATAACTCAGGTGATCCGGCTGAATTAGGGGACCGCCGGCGGCGTAGCTTAGGGTATTTAGCCCGTACTATAGACCAGCGCATCATCCCCCAACACCGACTAGTCCAGGGGCCCGGAGAGACCATGTGAATGCCCCGGTGGCCAAGTGGATTAAATGTTGCAATTCTGCTTCTGAGGGGAATCGATCCCTGGCCTAGACCAGCAAAGCCGACTCTCACCTCGGAAGGGAACTACCCCACTACCACCACTTGGTTAGCGACCACTTCTTGAGCTTTGCGTGGTGCGTTTATGATAAGCTTGTGAGGATCAAGAAGGCCAATGTTCACTACAAGAAAACATGGCTTTTGCCACGATTTTTTACGAGGAAAATAAATCGTCGCAAATTAGCATTGAATTAACGACGAATTTACGAGGAAAACGATAAACGTCGGTAATTCGTCGTAAAGAGGGACGAAAATAAATCGTCATAAATTCATCGTAAATACCAATGAATTTACGACGAATTAACGACGTAATATAGTGTCGTCGTTAATTCGTCGTTAGAATCATATTTGTCGTGGATTCCTTGCAATTTCGTCGTAACTTCCAACGAATTAGCGAGAAAATAATTCGAAGCAATATACCAACGTATTAGGGAGGAAAATAAGGTAGATGAAAACGTGTTTTACTGGTTTTTTTTCCACGAAAATATTTCTTGTTAAATCGTTGGTAATTCGTTGGTAATTCGATGTAAAAAAAAAAAAGTCTATATATAGAACCTACGCTTCACAATGAAAACCACAAAAACAAATACTTCTCTCTTCACCTACAAAAAAACTCTTCAAAAAAAAAACTCTTGTTAAACACTTTTTCAATATCTTCTATTTTTTTTTCCATATAAGAAAAAATATTTTCTTAAATATCGGAAAAAAAATGTCAATATACGAATTATGAAGTTGGATGTATAATCGTAAATATTAGGAGGGATCGCTGACGAAGGAGTTTCAAGACGGGCTAGAAGTATTCATGTATCAGGCGGGAAGTTTGCAAATTACCGTTGAAAGTGGTATGATGTACTGTCCTTGTCAAAAATGCATGAATAGGAAATTTATTCTTATCTCAAAAGTGTGGTCGCATCTATTAAATAGAGGGTTTTTTCCGCACTATTATATTTGGTATAACCATGGAGAAGGGCATGGGGGAAATGCTGCTAGTAGTAGTGGTAATAACCAAGCAGTTAATATTGATGCTGAGTCAAATAATGTGCATCAAATTGATGATCATGGTGAATATGGTGATCATGATAGGATTCATGAGATGGTTACAGATGCATTTCATGAAAACACGGGTACATTTCTAGCTGTTGGTCATGATAGTAATATTTACGATGAGGAACCCAATTTAGATGCCAAGATATTTTATGATATGTTAGATGCTGCAAATCAGCCACTCTACGATGGATGTAGAGATGGGCACTCTAAATTGTCCTTGGCAGCTAGGATGATGACCATTAAAACTGATCATAACTTAGCTCAGGTTTGCATGGATGATTGGGCTGATTTGATTAAAGAGATTTTGCCTGAAGATAATTTAGCTGCCGAGAGTTACTATGAAATACAAAAGCTGATTTTTAGTCTTGGGTTACCTTCTGAGATGATAGACGTTTGTGTAGACAATTGCATGATTTATTGGAAAGATGATGACAAGTTGCAGGAGTGTCGTTTTGCCATAAGGCACGGTACAAACCGCAAGGTGCTGGTCGTAATAGGGTGCCGTACCAAAGGATGTGGTATCTTCCAATAACTGATAGGTTGAAAAGATTGTATCACTCGGAAAGGACTGCTGCATCCATGAGATGGCATGCTGATCATTTGCAGACAGATTTGGAGGTCAATCATCCGTCAGATGCAAAAGCGTGGAAACATTTTAAGACGGTACACCCCGACTTTGCTAGAGAGAAAAAGAATGTATATCTTGGTCTTTGCACAGATGGATTTAGTCCATTTGGTATGTCTGGTAGGCAATATTCTTTATGGCCAGTAATCTTAACGCCTTACAACCTTCCCCCAGACATGTGCATGCAAAGAGAATTTCTTTTCATGAGTATATTAGTCCCTGGTCCCAAGCATCTGAAGCGGTCCCTTGATGTGTTTTTGCAGCCTCTAATAGCGGAGTTGAAGGAATTGTGGTTTAATGGGGATCGTACGTATGATATTTCAAGGAAGAAAAATTTTACGATGCGGGCGGTTCTTATGTGGACAATAAGCGACTTTCACGCATACGAGATGCTATCAAGGTGGACTACGCATGGGCGGTTATCTTGTCCTTATTGTCTCAATCGAACAGAAGCATTTCAATTGAAGTACGGTAGAAAAACAAGTTGGTTTGATTGTCACCGCCGATTTCTACCCTTGTCGCATACATACCGAAGAAACAAGCGGTTATTTAGAAAGAACAAAGTTGTCCGTGTTCCTCCTCCTATATGTGTATCCGGGGCAGATTTAGAAGCGCAAATTGATCATTACGGTGCACAGCAAACAGTCTTGCGAGGTGGAAATTGGCACAGTCCTGCGAATATGCCAGATGGATATGGGGAGCATCACAATTGGCATAAGAAAAGTATTTTTTGGGAGCTTCCGTATTGGGAAGATCATCTGCTTAGGCACAATCTCGATGTCATGCACATTGAGAAAAACTTTTTTGATAACATCATGCATACAGTGCTAAACGTAAAGGGGAGAACCAAAGACAACGTAAAATCAAGACAGGACTTGCCTGACCTTTGTTCGAGGAATGAGTTGCATCTTTCAAGCAACGGGAAAGCACCAGTTCCAATATTTCGATTGGGTGCCGCAGAAAGGTCATCATTGTTCAATTGGGCGACATCTGATGTGAAGTTCCCCGATGGGTACGTTTCGAATCTATCTAAATGTGTGGAAGGGCAAAAGTTTTCAGGGATGAAGAGTCATGACTGTCACGTAATTATGGAACGCTTGTTGCCTTTTGCCTTTGCTGAACTTCTACCCGCAAATGTACATGAAGCAATTGGAGGTAAAATTCTGGCTTTTTAATTAATTATATATGTAAGTATGTCTAACTGACATCATGGCATTGATTAATTATTGATAAATTTTATACTTGTTGTTTTGTTATTGCAGGGATTGGGTCATTTTTTCGTGATCTTTGTACTCGTACTCTGACAGAAGATGTAATTGCACAATTAGATGCGAATATACCTATCCTGCTGTGCAACTTGGAGAAGATATTTCCACCAGCTTTTTTTGATGTTATGGAACATCTACCTATCCATCTTCCTTATGAAGCAGAACTTGGGGGGCCTGTTCACTTTCGATGGATGTATCCGTTTGAGCGATTTATGGGTCATTTAAAGCGGAAAGCAAAAAATCTAGCAAAGGTTGAAGGTTCAATCGTTGCGGGAAGTTTAACAGAAGAAACTTCTCACTTCACGGGATATTATTTTGGATCAAATGTGCGGACACGGAAAAGGGCTCCTCGACGATATGATGATGGAGGTGTAGGTCGAACATACCCGGTGGAAGGTGTCCCAGACATTTTCTCATCAATCGGACGCCTATGCGGAAAGTTGAAAGAAGTATGGTTCGCCAACGAACATGATCATCATAGCGCACATACGTATATCCTTCTAAATTGCGAGGAAGTTAGTCCATTTGAAATGTAAGTGAAATAAATTTATATGTCATATCATGTATATATATATATATCTATATATAGTTTGGTTGGTCATTCAATTCACTCATATATATATATATTGCAGGGAATTCGATAGACAGGTACGTGAAGCTATTGACGGAGTTACAAATGAGGAAATCAGCACTCGTAAAGATCGCCACTTTTCTCAGTGGTTAAAGTCGGAAGTAAGTGCATGACGTACGTTTATATATATTAATTTACTAAATAATTCAATTAATAATTAATAACAGTTATTTTTAATTATTTTTATATAGGTTGCGGATGGAGATACGGCATATCCGCTTTGGTTTCATGAATTAATCAAAGGCCCGATTTGGAAAATCACTACTGCATCCATGTATTGTACACGTGGATATGTGTTTCATACATTCAAATACGGCAATCAAAGGACTACTGCAAACTACGGGGTTTGTGTGAGGGGCGAAATTGATTTTTATGGGGTGTTGTAAGACATAATTGAAGTTGAGTACCCCGGGTTGGTTGCAATGAAATGTGTTCTCTTCAAATGTGATTGGTTTTATCCAACTGTTGGTCGAGGTGTGCATAAAAATAAAAATGGGACGGTAGACGTCAATAAATCACGGCGTTACAATAAGTTCGAGCCATTTATCCTTGCATCGCAAGCAGAACAAGTCGCCTCTGTTCCTTATCCCCGAGTTCGCACAACAGGCATCCCATGGTTAGCAGTTATTAAAGTTTCTCCAAGGGGAAAAATTGTTGATCTGCCAATGCAACAAAATCATTGCTATGATATTCTTCAACCAGATGAGAGTACCGGCGATATTCTTCTAATAGATCCGCAAAATAGGGAGGTTGATGAAAATCTTCCAGACGATACTACTGAAGAAGAAGAAGAGCCAGAGTTTAAAGAAAGTGATTCACCCGATGATGAAGAAGGTGAATCAGATGTATCGGAAAATGAATATGATGGAGATTTATAAAATCCATGTAATTTAAGCTATATATATGTTGTAATTTTCACTTCAAAAGTTATGGACAAAAAAAATCTTATATTTTTTATAAATTCGAATGATAACGTATGCTAAGAGTGTTACTTCTTCTTAACGACTTTCTATTAAATATATAGTTACGACTTTTCATTTTATAAAAATTTAAAATTCTTTATGATATGTTTTAAACTATATGAGTATCTACATTATGTATGATTTGAACAAAATAAGAGATTTTAAACGTATAAAGAGTTTAGGGTAAAATAAAAATAAAAAATATCCTCGCAAATTCGTCGTAAACCTCATACCCTAAACCCCAAACTTGCATAGTGTAGTTCAATATATTTGGTTATATAATTGTATAACTGAACTTGTTGTTTTTGCTTTCAAATGTATATTACATGAATAAAAATCTTATGTTTTTATAAATTCAAATAATAACGTATAATACGAGTGATACTTCTTCTTAACGACTATGATTCTTTATTGAATGTTACGGCTTTTCATTTTATAAAAATTTAAAATTCTTTATGGTATGATTTAAACTATATAAGTATCTATATTATGTTTGATTTGATCAAAATATGAGATTTTAAACGTATAAAGAGTTTAGGGTAAATTTTTTTTTTTTTAAATTACATTTACAACGAATTTACGAGGATTCCTCGCAAATTCGTCGTAAATGTCCACTTTTACGACGAATTTGCGAGTAATCCTCGCAAATTCGTCGTAAACCTCATACCCTAAACCCTCCTCCGTATGTTTGACCATTAGAGAATTTTTTTTTATTGGGGATGACTTTGGGACGAATTAACGACGACTTGTAAGTTTGGGACGAATTACCGAGGAATCATCGTTAACTCCTCGTAAAATGTGACGTCGTAAATGCCTCGTAAATTTGGGACGAATTAACGACGACTAAGAGGGTATCCGTCGCTAATTCGTCGTAACTTGGGAGGAATTAGCGACGAATCTAAAATCTATATATACTTGCCGAGATTTCTCTCCTTCCCCTCACTTCTCAACTTTCTCTCAAATCTCTCTACATCTCTCTCTCTCTAGAAACCTACTCGGATCTATCCCCATATTTATCAAATATTAGAAGGTACCGATCTAAATTTATATATATATTTTTATATATTTAGGTTTGGATAATGTTAGGATATCGAAATATTAGAAGAATGTTAGAATATCGGAATATTAGAAGAATGTTAGGATATCGGAATATTAGAAAAATATTAGAAATATTTTATTGTAAGTAGATTTTTTTTTAATTTATAAATTTTTTAATTTTAGCTATTAATTATATTTATTAATTATTGTGCAGATGAGGCCTTCTCGTCGTAATCATTATTATCAGTTTTTACCTGATAATGGTGGTGGGACTTCGTCTGGGACAGTTCCGATTCCAGATTCATCTCAGCCATACACTACTTCCACTACTCCGTCGGAAGTTCCGCAGACACAGACCCAGGCCCCTGCACCACCGCCACACTTCCGGCCACCTCGTGTTCCTCTTCCATATGTCGATATGACGGTTGATGATTTGATTGCACAACGGGGAAGAACTAATGTTACGAGATTAGACCCGCGTCATATAACCGGACAATGGTACGTTTTTTAATTTAATATTTAATTTAATATTTCATTTTTATGTTTTCAATATGTGATTTAATTTTTTTTTTTTTAGGTTCGGGATCGAAAGCAAGGTCGGACGGTCCGTTGCGGATATCATCAAGTCATTTTTCACCGAGCCTCACGCAAATTTCTCTCAACTCTCACCGGAAATCTTCGAAACTTGGTTCAAAATGTTTGCGGTAATAAATGTTTTTTTTTAATTATAAATTTTAAGCGACGACGCAAAACCGATATACATCGAGACGTCGGTTTGGGACGGATTGGTTCGCTACTGGCGGGACCCCCACTCGGTCTTCATCTCTGCAAAGTGTTCATCTTCCCGTAATATCGTTGGTCCGGACGGTTTACCCGCGGCATTGCCTCATACAGCCGGTCAAACGCCTTTTGCGGGCGTCCGTTTACAAATGGTAATTAAATTATTAATTACTTTCACTAATTCTTTTTCTTTTTTAAAAAAATTTAACTAACAAAATATTTTACAAAAAATGTAGGCATCCGACAACGGAGGTGTTTTGCCTCCGATGACTGAAGTTTTTGCGAAGACACATCGCAAGAAGGCGTCGGGGCTCTTTGTCTCTGACAAGGCCGAGAGGATCTACAAAGAAGTCACGGCGAGGATTGCCGAGCGAGAGTCCCAAATGTCTCAGACATCACCTGGCGGTTCTTCGGTGCAATCCGGGGGGTTGACCACTCCCGACATCGATCGGATCTACTAGGAGGTATAATAATAATATATCTTTTATTATTATATTTTTTTTTCTAATCATAATTTGTTTATTTTTTTAAAATCTAAGTTGCCCCTAAGAGAAAGGGGAAAGTCATAGGGATGGGATCTATTCATCATGTCCCGCCTGCTTCGTCTTTTGCCCCTCAGCGGTCCGCCGAAGATGATTCGGTCGTCCTACGTGCCAAGATAGCGACTCTCCAACAAAATCAAACCGAATATCAAGAACAAGTCAAGGCTGAACTTTCGGAGTACGACGCTATCTTCGAGATAATGGCAGTGGGAAATCCCCAGATCGCCGCACTCTTGCAAGAGAAGCAGAGACGACGAGCGGCAACAACACATGCCGGGCCCAACCATTCGACCGAGGATGACTTGACCGAGCAAGAACGCGAATCACGCCGCCTTGCGGCTGAAGCTACTGAAGAAGCACGACGGATTATCCCGGATTTCGATTATGGCCTAGAGTAGTTTTATTTTATTTTTCTTAAAAACCAAAAATATTTTTTTTAAATTTTATTTTAAATTTTAATTATATATTTTCTTTTTTGTAAATATTTTTTTTTTTTTAATTTTAAACGTTTACTACGTATTTACGACGAAAATGAGTTTGCCACGATTTAAGGACGAACTCTGTTGCAACGGTTTTACAACGATTGTTTATTTTGCCACGAATTTACTACGATTGATTTGCTACGAATTTACGACGAATTTTCATTTGCTACGAATTTTCATTTGCTACGAATTTACTATGATTTGTTCCCGCTCATTTTGCCACGATTTTACGACGATTATTATTTTGCTACGATTTTACTACGATTATTTTCTTCTCAATTTGTCACAGATTTACGACGAACTCTGTACCTCGCGATTTAACGACGTATTTACGACGACACTATTAACGATGATTTTACGATGAAATCTGAATCTCCCAAAATTAACGACGAATTTGCGACGAATTTGTTTTCGCGACGATCGATTACCGACGATTGAACTTTCGTCACAAATTCGTGGCTAATGTCGATTTACGACGAATTTGCCACGAATTCGGCCCTCGTAAAACGCATGTTTTCTTGTAGTGGTTGGGAGGCGTCAGCGGCAGGACCTCGATTTGAAAACTGACAAAAAGGAACTATGGAGCAATCTCGCCGGAATCGAAAGCGCGACAGTTGCAACTTGCCAGAGCGACGATAGCCGAAGACTGGCCTTTGTGGTAGCGTCGTTTTGTTGGTATGAGAGGACTTCGGAATACGGTAAATTCATTTATATTTTTAATTTATATATTGAGAGAGAGAGTGTGTGAGCGAGAAGAAATAAAAAAAACTTATTATTTATTTTTCTTTTTAGGTCAATGTAATTTTTTTTTTTTTTTGGAGCAAGCCTCAATGTTGTTAATTGAACAAGAGAGCAAAGTGTGGCAACATGACTACATGAGCCACCATCATACGAAGGAGAAATAGAGACCACGACACTAAATATTAGCTTCTCGATGAATATATAATAGGTTGTAGTTGAATGAAAGGAGAAGCTTAGTTTAAGGAAATTATCATTAAGATTTCTTGAATCTCCCCCACAAGGTTACATTTTTTTGTTTCCACTTCTTGTACGGTCATGCTCAAATGTTTACCTGTGCTTCTATAGAACTTGAAATTGGATCATCATTTCTCAATGACTATAAGTTTTTTTAACAATATGTTTTCTATCATTTTAGTGAAGGTACCACCATTTCTTTTTTTTGGGTTCTAAATGAAAGCACCATTTTATTCTAGTTGTTCTGATAAGAAACTATACACCCGGACTGTGACACGATAATAGCATTATACATGTACAGCTAAAGAGATTTACATTTGTATCGTAGTACAATGACAGTATTAATACAAACCACTAGACTAATAAACGGGAAATCGACAACTGGTTCGATGGGCGACTCCACAACTTCACGACATGGATGCTTTAGGCAAAATGGTTGATCCAGCTCTTAAAGGGACCCGGTTAAATCACTCTCTCGATGTGCAGATGTTATTGCTCTCTGCGTCCAGGTAAAAATAGAATGACCATGAACTGAATCTTATAAGTAGCTTGCAAAATCAAGAAAAGATGTTTACAGATTTTGGGTTTGGTTTTTCTTTAACAGCCGGAGCCGGAGTTTAGACCACCAATGTCAGAAGTTGTGCAGGCACTGGTTGTGTTAGTGCAGAGAGCTAACATGAGCAAGAGAACTGTCGGAGTTGATCCATCACAACGTTCTGCTAGTGCCGACTCAGCCAACGATTACATGTAAAAACTCATCGCCAGAGAGAAGAAGAAACACTTTGCTCCATTGGATGAAGTCTTCACAGAGACAACAAAAAAGACATAGCTTTTTTATTTTTTGGGTTTTCAAAAAAATTGGATGACAATAATCAAACCTTCTCGCAGTGTATGTATAATTCTATTGTTTTATTGCAGCTTTTAGATCATTGACATGAAAAAAAAAAAAATCTTTCTTGTTACCTTCTACATTGGTTCCATTTGGGTTTGGTTCAGTTCTTTGTTCATGCAAAAGATAACACAAACTTAAAGCAGGAGAATTTATGGAGTCAAAAGTATCAGAAGACATTAAAGAAGAAAACAACAGAGTTGCTGGAATTAACAAACAAAGTGTTTAGCTTTGGACTTGTCTCTCTCTCTCTCTCGCGCTCTCCCTAATTGTAGACCATGTACTTGGGAGTTGCACTGAACTTTTGATAACCTTTGATGACTTTGTTCACTGCATCCAGAAAGTCTTTCTCAGTCACAGTCTTTCTCCTAGCTCTGATCGCATACATACCAGCTTCGGTGCACACACTCCTGATATCAGCTCCTGCAAACAAAAATTCCAAAGTCAGAACAAATCTCAAAGGGACCACAAAGTAAGAGCACGAGAGATGTTTAAAATGGTTGGGATCAGTACCGGTTGAGTTTGGGCAGAGGCGAGCAAGGAGTTCAAAGCGGATGTCTCTCTCGCAGTTCATGGTTCTCGTGTGAATCTTGAAGATCTGTGTTCTGCTCTCCAGATCAGGAAGACCAAACTCAACCTTACGGTCAAGACGTCCAGGACGTAGAAGAGCAGGGTCCAGAGTATCAGGCCTGGAATAAATACAGAAATAACCAATGCGTCAAGCGGTACAATTGTGCTGTGTAGTAACTTAAAGGCTGGTAATGAGATTGTTGACAGACCTGTTTGTTGCCATCAGAACCTTGATGTTACCACGTGCGTCGAACCCATCAAGCTGATTCACAATCTCAAGCATAGTACGCTGGACTTCGTTATCACCTCCTACACCGTCATCAAATCTTGCACCACCAATGGCATCAACTTCATCAAAGAACACGATGCAAGCTTTTTTGGACCGTGCCATCTGGAAAACAAGTATCATACCAATTTCAGAACAAAATACAGCAGCCTTGGATAGACAAAACTCAGATTGCAAAAAAAAAAGAGCTTTGACAATTGATTACCTGGAACAATTCACGAACCATCCTAGCTCCTTCACCGACATACTTCTGAACAAGCTCACTGCCAATAACCCTGATAAAGCAAGCATCGGTTCTGTTGGCCACAGCTCTAGCCAGAAGGGTTTTACCGGTACCAGGAGGACCGTAGCAGAGAACACCCTTGGGAGGATCAATTCCAAGCTTCACGAATTTCTCTGGATGAAGCATTGGCAGTTCAACGACCTACAATCAACAAAAGACAACAAAACTTTTAACAATTTGTTTCCTTGAAAAACTACACCACAGCAGTCAGTTTATAAACATAGAAGATAAAGACACAGGATGATAACAAAGTTCAACATACCTCTCGCATCTTCTCAATCTGCTCCTTGCAGCCACCAACATCATTGTAAGTAACATCAGGTTTCTCTTCAACTGTCATCATGGTGACACTAGGATCGATTTTTGGAGGTAGAGGAATCTGAATCTGATATTTATTCCTATCAACTCTGCAAATAAAAATCAAAGACGGAATGTTTTTTTTTAAAGTTATCCCCCATAAGAGAAGGAACAAGATAATCAAACCAGAGACAATCTCAGTTCATAAACAGTAAACATACCCCACTCTCATGCCTTCTTCAATGTCAGTAGGAGAAACTTTATCTCCAAGGCCAACCACAAACTGCAATTAGGAATCAAAATAAAACAAGTTATAACCAAAAATCGAAAGGCTACACATAATTGGTTATGCAGAAACAAACATCAGCTTTGGAATTCAATGTACCTTAGCAATCTGTTTGACATTAATGACGTACTTGGCGTCTTCAGTGTTTGGACTAATTATCTTTGTGCATCTAGCAACCTGGACAGTAAAAACGTTTACACCTTAGTAGTAATCCCTTAGAAGTTACCCGTTAGAGAAGAAGCAGAAGAAATTTCAGATAAGTTTTTCTTGAGAAAGAAAGGCTACCTGCAGAGGTTGCTCCTCTTGCATCATCTGTTTATCAGACACGAGATCCCATTGACTGGGAGGAGCTAAACCGGTATCAGACTCCTTGATACCTGCAACGGAAGTGAGAAGCTCATCAAGGTTACCATATAAGCAACCAATAACCAATCATGCCGTAAAGTAAGATAAACTAATCAAAGTAAACCAACGCTTTCAGGCAACAAAGAGTATGCACATACCACAGAGATCGTTGATCATCTTGGCGAGCTCCTTGATCTCTTTCTCTACTTTCTTTATCGGTGCAGAGTAAGGCCCTAACCCCTGCAAAGGAATGAGATTTACGAAAAAGAGTTCAGCAAAAAAACATATGGAGAGTGACCAGATACAACCAAGTATGACTATGAATGTTGCCACATCCAAGCTACTCATATGGATTGTTCGCGTTCTACGTAGGAAAAAACACAAAACCGAAACAAAATACTCCAAATCAAGCTCGAATCACGGGACGAAACATCAAATTTGTTTTGCATAGATACGAAACCTATCAAACAGAAGTAACGAAACCTCATTCGAGAAACCCTAAGGTAGCAAAGATAACTAACACGACTCGCCTAAAACTGGATCTGAAATCCACGATGACCTAGAAGAGTAAAATTCTAAGAGGGACGCTTACGTAAGTCTTGAGGAGAGCGATATCATCTTCATCAAGCGGGCGAGGATTCTTCTCGTCTCTGATCTCATCTTCAATATCTCTCACCATCTTTGCCGGAATTCGATCGGAGAAATTTTGTGAGTTCTCTCCTGGGCTTAACAGTTGTTTTATAAGCCTAGAATTCTTGCCGGAGAGGAAAAGAATATAAGCTCTCGCACGCGTGCCACTCGCACGTGTATAATGGGCTTTTTAACTCGCCCCATTTTAACTGTTTGAAAGGTCAGAACTAGAGAGTTCAAAATGGGCCCATGGTAGATTAATTTTTCTCAAGCCCATGTAAGGCAAGTCTAATACGCCTATTGTCTTATTTCCCCACCAGAAATATCATATAGCACCAGATGTCTCCCGAACTATACCCTCGTTCCAGATATCTCCTGGAAAAAAGTTACAGATTCAGATATCCCCGAAATAAAAGTTTTAAATTTGTAACCACACTAAATAAAAATTTCAAACTTAAGAACCCATAGATCTCGGTTTGAGTCGGTTTACTATTTTTTAAACAACTATTAACCAATACTAAATCAAAATTAAAACCGAGTATGACCCGATTGCAACACTAATACCCGATTTATGACTTAACCGAAAGACTAAACCAAATGGTTAACTCCTTTACTCAAACTCGACAAATCCCCAAATTCCTTAAAACCCTAAAAAAAAAAATTGAAGAACAGGTTGTTCGCTCTCTTGACCGAGACATGCCTCTAGGGAACTATACACTCCATGTCGATGAAGGTAAGTTCGCTGCAGTAATCTCTAGAAAGTCTTTTCTCTGCTGTTCATCGAATATGATCTCTCGTTTGGAGGTTTCTCAGAATCCAAATCGAATTGCAGGAATATCCATTAGAGTGTGCCACTATGATGAATCTGATCCGTTACCAGTCCATCAAGAGGAGAGGATATTCTACACGAAAGAAGATTACCGAGATTTCTTGGCTCGAAGAGGATGGACATGTCTGAGAGAGTACTGGAGGAAGCTAGAAGATTTTTTTTTCCCATTCAGAGTCGTTGTGAACATGTTCCTTTTGTACATTCCATTCCATCTTTGGATTGTTATTGTCAGAGATTGATAGACTTTAAAGAGGTCCATTTTGAATCCAATGACAGTTTGGTTGGTAAAGTTTTTGTAAAACAAAGCGGTAAATGCAAGGGACAGAGACTGTCTCTTATACACATCTAGATGTGTATAAGAGACCGACATAGGTGTGAATAAAGGATTCACTTGACTTTCAAGAACATGAGACGAGGAAAACTCAAGCTGAACGAGAGACTCCGGTTACTCTTCTTCGTCCCATTCGTCGTTCTTGAACAAACACAACACAGGGGTTACAAGTTTCTTTCGCCTTCTACTTCTTACCTTGGTATCAAAAGCGTGTAGCTTAACCATCTGTGGATTAGCAATCAACTCTGCGCTTTCGATCCAGGTGAATGGAACAGCCACATCAGTGTCCGTATATGCCAATACATCAAAAACACCTAAACAAACAATGAGAAACATGCAATTTAAATGAGAAATCAAAAAAACTCATACACGGCCGGAAATTTACCGGAAATCTGAGAAGTAAGATTCGACAGGAATGATTGATTTGACGGGTTCATCTTCAATAAGCAACATCGGGAGCCAATATTTCTTCACTTTCACAAAGCTTTCCTCTGGATAAAATGCACGATTATACAGAATTCGAGTCAATTTCATTAAGTTCCATAGATTCGGAAATCTCCAAAAGTGAAATTGAAATCAGATTTTCCGATCAACTCTCACCTGTTCCCAGCGTAACCTGGAAGAAGAAGAAGACGAAGAAGAAGAACCATCAAATCGAGGAGAAAATCAGTGAGAAATTCATAGAAAATTGAGTATGAAAAATCCGAAATACGCACAGAAAATTAGTCGTTTGGCAATAAGATTGAAGAACTATATATAGAAATACAGTCGATTTCGAAAATAAGATTGAAGAACTATGGAATTCGGGTGATAGAATTGGGTTTACGAACTGGATTTTAGGATTTTGATTTGGGGATTTTTGATTTCAAACCGTTGAGAGTGAGTTTAGTAGGCAATCGGCTTTTGGTTAGATGGGTCGATTTAATGTTCGACGGATTGGGTTTAGGTTTCTGATTCGGTTAAGCGTCAACATGTGATGATTTGGTATGGGTGTGACTTTAACCATTAAAACCGACATTCATGGAGATCTGAATCTGTAACTTTTTTTCATGAGATACCTGGAACGAGAGCATAGTTCGGGAGACATCTGGTGCTATATGATATTTCTGGTGGAGAAATAGATCGTTTTCCCTATTTTGACATAAAAAAATAGAAAGTAGCTCTGAAAATCTTAAGACGGTTCTTTCCGTGTATCCATTAAAAATTTTCCATCCTATTTTCTATTTTATTTAAAATAATAATCCATTTGAACTATTTATTTTATTTAAACAGATATAAAAAAGATACGGAAAGGAAACGGATATTAAACCAGATATCCTGATTACCCGTTTAAAAATTACAATTTTAAAAATTCTATATATTTTTTTGAAATTTTCCAAAATTTTCTGAATTTTCTCAAAATTTTCTCGAGATTTTCCTGAATTTTACCAAATTTTTCCGAAAGCATCCGAAACATATGTCTGAAAGTTGACCCTTACTCAAATTATTGAGATTTTGGATAATTTCTCAAACCTGTCATGTTACCTGAATTTTCCGTTTTGTTCTTATCAAATTCCCATTTGCGAATTATTTTCTAATTCTAAAATTTTCTGTTCTCGTCTCATACCCGTAGATTCTTGTCCTGAATCCTAAAATTTTCAGAGCTAATAGAAAGTAGCCTTGGACATTCGGATATTCACTTAGGTTTAGATCTAATCTTTTGAGTTTTTGGTCTTTCAGATGTATATTATAGGATTTATTCAGATATTTTTAATTTTTGGGTAGGGTTGATTGGTTCCAATCGGATTTGGATCAAGTTTAGTATTTTATATAGGGTCTGATATTTACCCAAAAAAATTCGGGCTAATTTTCAGGTTTGTTTTTATTTAAGTATTTTATATTTGAAAGTGCCTGAAAATATTTGAAAGCGATTAAATATATTTGAAATACCAAAAACAATGGAAAAAAATTAATAATATTTGAAATACCCGTAAAATCGGATATTCATTCGGTTTTTGGGTATTTCGGGTTCAGTTGTTTTTGGATGCCCGTTCGAGTCTCGAATATTTCAAATATTCGTTTGGTTCTCGAATATTATCTAAACGGAACTGATACCCAAAATATATTAGCATAAAAACCCATTCGGATATTTTGTAAAGAATTGAGATTTGAATCGGGTTTTTTAGTTAGTTCCGGTTCGGATCCATGTAAAATGCCCAAGACTAATAAAAAAATTCACGGATCTTGACATAATAAACCCCGGCAATAGGATATGTGTTCCAAGTGGCCAGAAGGGAGACATTTAGTTGGAGATCTTTCCACCAAAGAAACTGAGTACATGGATTTTTATGAAGGAGAGATGAGGATGGTTTGTGGTTAAAAAAAGGTTATATAGTGAGTTAGGGATAAAGTCAAAGCCTTTTAAGCTAAATTGCAATTCACGCAGTGTAACCTCTTTGGCTAAAAGTCCAGTGCATTGAGTATAGGAATACGCATGTTGGGATTAAAATTCATTTCATCACAAATATTGTTGATAAGAGTCTTACTCAAAAATTTAAAAGATTCATACTGATACTACCTTAAATCCTTCAAACACGTTAGCAAAGTGTTTACTTGAAAACGCATTCAAGAAAATACCTTTTAACGTTCAAAGTCGTACTTTCAGTTAAATCACCTCACAGAAGAAGAGGATAAAGAAAAGAATAGTGTAGAGGGTCTTACTTGGCACATGCAGAAAGTTTGTCATGGATATGACTAAGCACGTAAGAGTAATGTCAAAAGTTTTTGAGGGATCCATCAGCAAATAATGAGCTTTTATTGTTATAAGGTTTTTGAGGGATCCATAAGCAAATAAGAAGCTTGGTGTTTCCTTTCGTAGTCCAAAATTGAAAATTCAACTGTTTCCAAGTAACAAAGATCTATTTAAAAAGTTCCAAGGAATCAATCAAAAGACGAAAAAGAATTGGAGCGTGAGTTAGATTCAAACATCTGAAAATTTGTTTCCGAAAAAAAAAAATGCAGCCTAAAATGATAAAAGAGTTAGACTAGATTGCGATATTTAAGAACATCGACCTTATTGAGATGAAAGGATTTGCAAATCTCTACTATGATCTCCTCGTCGAGCCCTTCCTCGCTAGCTTCACGAAGTAGCTTGTATAACTCTTCTGATGGCAGCAAAACCTGTTTCATGAGAAACAAAGACAAAATCAGAAACAAGAAGAAACAAGAAACCTTCCGAGTTGTTTGTTGAGTAAAACATCTTACACATGTGGGAGATTGACGCTCTGGTTCCGGTTTGTTGTTGTTGTTGTTGTTATTGATTTCATCTGCATCATCAGCTGAGTTTGGTATCTGGGGATTTGACTGGTTTGAGATGAGCTTAAGTAGCTTCTCACTTCCCTTCAATGTCAAAAGAAGATGATTTCAAGTTTATATAAAACCTCTACAATAACTGGAAATGTATCGAGAAGCAGACATCTACAATACCTGAAGAGCTCGCCAGTGGGAATATGTGCGGAATAAGACCCAGAAGAATGGTATGTTTGGTAATGGCAATACCTAAATGGAACAACAAAAGGCTTTGTTGGTTATGAGAAACTAAACCGAGTTGCTAAGGTTTTCAAATACTTACCATAAATGCACTGGTCAATGGAAGCAAAGTTACTGAACCCATTAGGTACTTCTTATGCAGGATTGTTCCACTAGAAACCCCAATAAGAAACATTTGTGTCAGAAGAAACAGAGATTCTAAGCCTAAAATCGCTCAAGAGACAATGCGAAAATGGTACATCATTTGGTAGCAAAAAAAAGCAATTTACCTCATGGCAATGTGGCGTAGCCTCCTGCGAACAAGTCTAGGATCTAAACTGAAACATTTGACATGGGTTAGCTAAAACCGTAACCAATCTGAATTCACCAGAACAAACTACTCATGAAGGCCTTGTCAAGTTTAATCATTCATTAGAGAGATATTGGTCCTCAAGTTTACAAAAATTCAAGAAAAGAAGAGAGAATAGAACCTTGTAGGATAAGTGACTTGTACAGAAGTGACCTCCTTAGATATAGACTTCAAGAAAATCTCAGACGGCTTAACACGGGCCAGAAGCTTCAGTCCTAACCTATACATCGAACCACAGAGACCAAAATTTAACGTTAAGCCTATCAAAACATAGACCAAAGACAATGCCTCAAGAAATGTCTCAAATACAAAAAAGTAGAGAATTCACAAACCCATGAATCTTGTTCTTCACTGACCCGTCAGGCGCTTTCTCAAGACCCATCCAAGCTTTATTCATCTAACCATTACAACAACAACAACTCATCACACTGATAAAAAAAAAAGAACACCTTTTTATTTAGTTTTCTTTCTCCTTTCTATTGGTCCTAGACGAGGTTCGAAGTTTAAGAAACCTTTGATCAGAAACAAAACCAATCGTTATTGGTCACAATTTTTTTTATATATCAGAAACAAAAATCTCACTACATGCCACATAAACACACGGGTATGTAAGCTTTATATATAAGAGAAAACGATTCAGTGTGTATATACCTTGTCAGAGATGAAATCGACGAGAAGCTCCGCGTTGGCATTGATGGGCTTCGATTCGGACGATATTTTCTTCCACAAACCTCGTACAGTGGTCGGAGTAACACCGGACGGCGACTGAGCAGCGAAAGGATCAACAGATCTGCTAAAACACCAGTTCTTCCCTTTAATCGGGAAAACCACCAATCTCGCTCTCATGATCACACTTTAAAACAGAAAGCCAACACAAATCAAACCCGAAAGCGAAACTTTGAGAAAGCTCCGATCTTTAGTAAGGATTTAGTCAATTTGTCATCTGGGTATTGCTCTAAAACGACGTGGGGTTTTTGTATATTCAAAGGAAAGATCGAAGCTTTTTAGGTGATTATCGCGGTGACCGACAAAGGAAAGCCTAATCTACAATCTTTCACGAGGAAAGTCGAAGAAGCGGCGGCGCGTCTCTGGGCAAATTTATACTAAATCCTCATAAATGGACAAATATATATATATACAAGGGTGTATGATATACGTAAACAGTTTTTGAAATCGACTTTAAAAATTCGGTATAACAAAATGGGATGTCTTTTCGAAATCGTGGATCGGAATTGACATGATATTGACAGATTATAGGCAATAACAAATGGGTTAGTGTTTATATCATTAGCCATTTGGATAAGTATATAATATAACTCAGGCAATTAGAAACTGACACACCACTCAGAAACTTTCATAACAATCTCGGAGCTGTACCAGATGCATCAGAACAGCAACGAGTTACAGTGAAGTATGGCTTTATTGTATGATACACTAATAACCTATGCACAAACGAACAAAAAGAGAATTAGGCTGTTTATGATGAGAACTCACAAGACGTGAGATTGTGTTAATCTGCTTTGTTCCTAATTTTATTCATGATCGGCTACAAAATTAGGCTGCTCGTTCTGACAGAGATACTCATCGCAATCTGAAGCAGTTCCCCAGTCTTTTCTGAGTCTCAGGATATCCTCTGTAAAAGTAGAACCCGAGGCACCAATGAACACGCTTGACATTGCGCATATCGTCTTGTCCAACATTGCTTCCACCTTTAAAAGCGAAAATCTCAGTTATGATTTGTTGATTCGTGTATGTTTCTCATTCTTTCAAATCCCCAACATGAAGAAGGGAAGAGAAAAGAGGGAGATGTTACCTGTGAGTCACCTTCGAGACCATGTCTGTATAACAATGCATCCCATTTCTCAGCTGAATCGCGAGCTGGTCGCTTCACGAGGGGAACAGTCTTTCCATTTAGCATCAACAGTGATTGTAGCAGACCAGTTTCGCTTTCAGCTGCATCGGTAGAAAGGTAAATAACAGGTGCCTCGACCTTCTCAATCAGACGCGTGATGCAGTCAGCAGCTTGAGGAATGGGGTAAAAGCAACTTGGATTCTTGGCATTACTGCAACGTAAATAAAATTACATGCTGTAATCACTATGAAAAAAAAAACTCTTTCACACATACAATCCAAAATGTCAAACACTGAGATGGAAACTTTATAATGCCCATACAATATATTCATAAATGTCAATGGAATTCGACTAAACTAAGTAGCATTGTAGCTCCAATTATCCATTCACAAAAGTATATCCACGCTTCTAAATGGTACCATATCACTTATGCTATAATTAGGTCAAGAATAAGCAGCCTACGTTATCATCAAGTGTAAGATTTAGATAACAAAAATTCTCACTTTCAGTTACTATTCTACATTAGAACCGAAAAGGTGATTAAAGAAGTGGAAGCTGCACCGTACCAGAACTTCAAGAATCCATGCCTGCGGAAATGTAGAGCAATGTAGTTCTTGCCAAGGAAAGTCTGGATAAATCTCTGTGCAGTAAGCAAAATTAGACGGTTTGGTTCAATCAAAGTCTTGCACTTGTGAGCCACAGGACCACCAGGCTGCATCACCCACTCTCTCTCGACATTAGCATAGAACACATCCCCAATCGCAATGACATCATCATCTGATCTGAAATTAGTCTCCACTTCCTCAGCTGTCTTGTTGCTTGGCCTCGCAATATCTTCTTCCCATGGCGTATCTAGCTTCCCTCCAATGGTAATCCCCAAACCTTTCAACTTCGTAAGATGCTCTTTATCTACATAACACGGCTCCGGTTTCGAGAAGTAACATATGAATCTATCGATATGGAGATGATGATGCTTCTTCCTGTTCTTATCCTTCTTCCAAAACTCCTCAAAAGAAACCACAACAGTCCTCCCTAAACAAGTATTGATCCGATCAATATCAATGATTCTACTGTAATGGTAATCAAATCTATGGCTAGGGATCACAAGGAACCGTTTAAGCAATGCGGCGAAGAACATATGCTTCTCCAGGCAAATCAAATGATTACTCATCTGACCAGATAAGCAAATGGCGAATAGAAATTTATCTGGCCTCGGCTTCCATTGAATCGTCTTCATCCCCTTTAACTTCTGATCCACTTTCCGGCAACTACCCACCGCCGGTGAACCATCTGATGATCCGTAAATACTGACATTTCCAGTCTTATGCGGCGAAAGTAATGCATTTTGAATCTGTCTATTCAATGAAAGCTGCCGGAAAACTGCAGATTTCACGTCTTCGATTGTAGAGAGATTCGACAAAGTGTGGTTCCAGATTGAGAAGAGATCGATTTCCTGCTTCCTGAGAAGATACAATGCTTGAAGATCCGATTCCTGAGCCCGAACCGTCCCAGTATTTGGCCGGAATACAGAATCTGGAACTTTGACGGAGAAGAAGTAATTGCTGAAATCGGTAGATAAGTAAAGGACAACAAGTACGAGAGGGAGGAAGATAACAATGTACTGTCGCTTAGTGAGATTGAGCTTGAAACTCCGCCCTAAACGTGATCGGAGACTCTCCACGTCGAAGGTGTGTCGTTGCTCCGCCGCGTCGCTGGAAGACAGAGGAGTCTCGTCACTTCCGCGAAAACGGTCGATTTGAGAATCTGATTCATCGAGCAGATTTCGGTGATCGCCTTCTTCACCAGGCGTTGACGACGAGGATGTCGACGAGGAATTTCTCTCCATGAGTGACGCGTTTCAGTCGTTGCCGGAGATCAACCCGGAACCGCCGACCCATATACTAACTTTATCCAAGATCCGACCCGGCTCACACCACGTGGCTTTTCTCGATCCACATTTAAAGATGTTAATCATACGGCGCCGTTTGATGTAACATATGTAAGGCCCTTTAGCCCAACAAAAGGTGATACGGGTCGGGTAATTGGAAACAAAATAGAACGACCCGGATTACATCACGTGTCCTTTCATGATTCGCGGTTAACCTCCATCGCAAAATGGATACGACGCCGTTGGATGTCCCAGCAAAGGTTAAGGCCCATTAGCCCAATAATGTGTGAAACGGGTCGGGTTATTAGAACAACCCGGGTCTCGTTATCCACCGTCTCCTGGTTGCTGCGTCAAAGCCAGACAGAGAAGTATCTTGGTTGAAGTTTGCTATTGTGTGGCTTATCCTTTGTCTGTCTTAAAATTCCTGCAAAAACCCTCGCCTCTCTTAGACAGCAGAGGAACAGAAGTCACCTAAATGTATCGCTCCGTATAATCTTACAATACATTCTGGTTGTGTCGCAAAGAAAGAGGGTGTCGAGTTTCTCCTTTTTTTCGTTTTCCTGGGCTGAATGAGCTCCCAATGCCTTCTTTAGGTACCTTTTCTGGTAATTTTTCAGATTCTTTCAGCATTTATCATGCGGTGATGAATTTACTCTAATTTTTCTGGGTTGTGTTTGGTTATTACTGTTTAGAATTCTACTTCAGTGTTGAAACTTTCTTTCTTCTCAATTTTGTTTCTTGTCTATTGGGTATCATTCTTGATTGACAGTTCATTACATTTGCAATCTCAGGTCTAAACAAAGCTAAGGTTTTTATAGTTACTGGGTTGTTAAATGCATATGAATAAAAAGACTATTGCTTTGCTTAGTTTGTAGAGAATGTCTACTACTATTGTTTTCTCCAGTTTCTTAGCTCCTGGTGATGGTTCCTTGGTTTGATCTCTTGTTTTGTGTCTTTTATTTGGAGAGAAAAAAAATGCTTACTTCCTTACATTTCTGTGGAGATTATATGCCTAAAAACTCTTGACTGTTTAATCTTGCAGATATTGCTGCTATCCAACCTTCCTTGCAAGCTCATCTTGTTCCATTGGGGGCTCAGAGTATTATCCATTCTAAAACACTACCCAATCCATGGAAACAATCCAGCTTCTCGAAGAATTTGAAATTTTACACGGGTCATACCCGTGTACGAAGAGGCCAAGTCCTTGTTACTGCAGTGACAACATTTGAAACCAAATACCCTGCTCAGAAAGAAAACAAACAAAGCTATTCCTTGTCTTCAAAACCTCCTGATGTTCGAAATGGAAGTTCTGATGATGAGGAAGAGGTGGAACAAGTGGATGCCAGAGAAAGGTTGAGAAGGATGAGAATTTCCAAGGCAAATAGAGGGAACACTCCATGGAACAAAGGCAGGAAACATAGTCCGGGTGAGTAGTTATATCTTCAGGAATCTCTCTGCCGTTGCTTCTAGTTTGAAATTTCTTAATGAGTTTTTCTCTTTTGCGTTTATGCAGAGACGTTACAGAAGATTAGAGAAAGGACAAAGATTGCAATGCAAGACCCAAAGGTGATGTCATGTAAGAATGGTTATATATGTCTTCTTAGAGGTGTTGGCGATAGTAACTCTAGTGGGACTTGTACCGATAATTAATTGTTAGTGCACACAAGAAAACATTCTTTTGTCAAACAGATTCTACCCTTGTGTTATACTAGTCTTGAGGTATATATACCATTTAGGAAAGCGGTTGGAGGTAACTTACGTTATGTTATGGCGTTTATGTTTTGCTCTATGAATCAGATTTTTCAATCCCTCATAGAACCTTTTGTGTCTTCTTCCTTTCGCAGATCAAGATGAAACTAGCGAATCTAGGCCACGCGCAAAAGTCAGTACCGATTTCTTTTTTGGTTGCTTGTTAACTTGATGGAACTCTTCTGGCTGTTCTTATGATTTTGTTATCGTAATGTTATCTTCCCAAATTTGCATTGATTTTCACAGCAAGGAGACACGGTTGAAAATTGGGGAGGGAGTGCGGATGCGATGGGCAAGGCGGAAGGAGATGAGAAAAGTGCAGGAGACATGTCATTTCGAGTGGCAAAACTTGTTAGCGGAAGCTGCTAAAGAAGGACATACTGACCAGGAAGAGCTTCAGTGGAACTCTTACAACATCTTGGATCAACAGAATCAACTGGAATGGCTCGAAAGTGTAGAGCAGAGGAAAGCCGCGAGAGGAGCTAAAAGCAACAGAAGAGCGCCAAAATCTCCCGAACAAAGAAGGAAAATCGCAGAATCAATAGCTGCTAAATGGGCTGATCCAGTAAGTTTGCCTAGTAGTGATTTGATTAAAACCCAAACTGCTTGATGTTCTGTTCTTGGCCATACTTTTAACCTTGGTTTGGTTTCTCTCGTCGTCAGTCTTACCGTGAAAGGGTTTGCTCTGGCTTGGCGAAATATCACGGTATACCTGCTGGTGTCGAGAGGCGTCGTAGGAGACCAAGTGGCAATGCAGAGCCTAGAAAGAAGAACCCTACAAAGAAGAGCACTAGGGATTCAGAGACCGAAAGGCAAAGCCAAGTTCAAGTAGTGAAA
Organism: Alliaria petiolata; assembly: GCA_020283515.1. Lineage (NCBI taxonomy): Eukaryota > Viridiplantae > Streptophyta > Magnoliopsida > Brassicales > Brassicaceae > Alliaria > Alliaria petiolata. The sequence goes on from JAHZTW010000001.1 coordinate 212,143,994, forward strand.
GTACGGAAGCGCAAGACACCAGTGTATAAAGATCCTTTGGCGAGCTCAAAGCTTGAAATGATAAAGAGCATCAGAGCAAAACGAGTGGCGGAAGAATCTAAGAAGATGGACGCTGTGGGACGAGCAAGGTCAGTCAACTTGAAACAAAAAAAATTGTTAAATATTCTCAAAAGTTGAAACAAGAAATAACCTTTTTTCCTTTCTCAGGCTTTTGATCTCGGAAGCTGAGAAAGCTGCGAAAGTTCTTGAGGTTGCTGCTATGAAAAGCCCTGTTGCTCAAGCGTCTTTGTTAGAGAGTAAAAAGCTCATAGCTGAAGCAACACAACTGATTGAATCTATAGAGATGAGGCAGATAGCTTCAGATGAAGATGGGACTTACCCATACCTTCTCTCACCTCAGCCTAATTATTCTCTTCTGGAGTCAGACAGTGAATCCGAGACAGAAGAAGATACAAACGATCAAGAACAACCAGGAGAGATCAACGGTACACACACATTCACGATCAACGGAGAGAGTCTTCACTTGAACATGAGATCTAGGGATTTGCCGACATTCAAAAAAGAAGGTACTGCAAAGCAGCCGGATTCTGATAAGCAACCAAACGGAAACAGAGTCCATCCACCATTAGAGTCTAATGGAGCTATCAAACTCACAGAGAGTAGTCCTCATCTTCCAAATGGTTCTAACGTTTACCACGGAATGGGAGAAAAGGCAGCGTCTTTGGAGACAGGAAATGTAACTAAGAAGTGGGTTCGTGGAAGGCTCGTCGAAGTCACAGAAGCAGCCTAGCTTCTTCTATCGAGTAGACCAGGGGGCGGAGCCACTTGTACAAGGAGTGGGCAAGTGCCCCCACTCAAAATTTTAAATCATTCCTTAATTACTTAAGTTTCTAATCAGTGCCCCCACTCTAATTTTCTTCTTTGCCTCCATTCAATTTTTAGTTTCTCACCTGCCGCATTTTAGTCTTTTTTTTTAATTTTGTTTAGAATAAAATTAAAATCCAATTCAATTATAAAAGCAATCAACAATATAACACCTCTTTCAATATAACAAAATATTAATAACTAGATTCAAGTGACATAAAATCATTTAGTTCACAAAGCAAAAATCTACATCAGATCTCTTTTATTTCATCTCACTTGTTTCGAAGCTTCATAATTAGAGACTATCACAATATATTTCACATCCTCTAACGGAGAAATAAATAACTTCAAGATATATCAAAAGACCCAAATTAAAAACCACAATGTAATTAAGTTCTGTTTTGAAGAAGTAAACAAACACTTACATAAGCTCCACATCCTCTAAATAGTTTAGAAATGTGTAAACTCTCTCATAATCAACTACTGGAACTTCAAGTCTTACTCTTGTGATTTTGTTACTCTCGAGATGATAGTAACAGATGATGAAAGGATCTCGTGTCGTGTATACTTTGGGTACAACACCATTTCTCCACTATCAGTCATTTCAACTATGCGTACATATCCCCTTTCATTCAGCAATACATGAGGCATTCGGTAGAAATGCTTTGACCATTTACGTTTCTTGGCATCTTCTAAAACCCACAACACAAAATGTCCTGCAGTGTTAATATCACAACCACTAACACCTAAGTTACCCTTGTAGTTTATCAGAGTCGAAGAAGCACTATTCAACAATGTTGCCAAGTCTTGATCAACGTCAATAAGACTCAACTCCTCAGACCTAACATTAAAGCAAACCATTCTATATTGTTTCGTGTTATTGGGCATTACTGATGGATAAAACAAAACACCATCGATGCATATCCCATTATCCTCTAGAGGACCAAGAAGTGTGCAACATTGGATCTTCCTCCATAAGAGATTTCTATTTCGCCGGAGTACCCAAAATAATACTCTATTCTTGTCAACGGTAACAGCTTCCCTCGTGTTGTCATCGATTTGGTCATCAATTTGGGAGTGGTAACATACTCTCCTGTGACGGGATTAGAGATCACAGCCCATGAATCATTATTTCGAATACTACAAACCAGTCCGCAAATAGGACGACATAACTTATAGAAACCTTTGCCAAGATCCGTGTGATGACGAGTGGCTACAACAACGGATGGATCCATTTCATCCGTATCCGGATTTTGAGGTTGAGGTGAAGAGTAGAAGAAAAACTTTGACCTATCCCGGGAACAACTCGTCGTAATGTGGACGGCGGATTATGGACGACCATAGCTTACATACGCAACGACACAGAGCTTTAGACTTCACCGGCAATCTCGACAAGATATTGATGATGACGAGCTCAACAGGAATCAAACCAAAGTAATCTGTTTCACCTCCGGATGTTAAAGATGGTTTATTGCATCCAGATACGGTTGGGTTATCGCCCGAGACGTGCTGCTTCTCTTTTGTCATGGCGATGGACGAAAAACCCTAGATCGTGACCAAATAAGCGGCTCTTTCATTTTAAAGTAAACCCTATCTTATTCTTCAAGCACTCTCCTAAGTTGGGCTTGATCGTGGTGAAATGTAGTCTCCATGTAACCGGAGACTTGATCGTGGGAACGAGCCATTGTATCATCGGAACAAAAATAAATTTAGTAATTTTAGATATCAATATTAGAATCTCAACCAAACTAATTTTTGTGTTAGTTTAAGGTATATTTCGCTATTATTAATTTATTATATTTTTGAGCATTTTTTATTTAATTATATTAATCACAAAAGGATAATGACCAGCTAATCCAAATAGCTGTGAATTAAAGAGCATGAATTGACGAGGCTCAGGTAACAAAACGTCAAGCTGAAGAAGCATCGATCGAGCCAACAAGTCGCAACCAATCTCTCATCTGTTTCAAGCCGTTGATCTATCAAGATGCAAAAAAATTATATATGATCAATCATCAAACCCCGTTTAAGAGTACGGTGGTGCATTTGAAAGTCAAGAAAAATGAATTTTATCGGTACAAGATTGTTGTCAAAGTTTGAAATCTCGTCACGTTGTACTATCAATAGAATGTCATAGTTTAGTTTAGTAAACATTAATTCTCCGTATTGCTTCTATTATTTAAGCAGGTTTTGACCAAATCATAAACTACAAAGCCATATTTGTCCCAACTTTTTGAAAATCTTGCCGTGAATGGTTTGAGAGATAAATATTTCCTAACCCTTATTAGAAAAAAAAAAGAAGCAAAATCAGATATCTTTTCTATTATTTTATCTCAGTTGCTTTGAAGCTTCAACAATGGAGACTATCGATTGTATCTCAAATCCTTTTAAAACAAAGAGATAGTAACTTCAAAAAACGTCAAAAGACGCACAATAAAAATAAAAACCACAAAAGACAAGGATAGATCAAGTTCTGTTTGGAAGAAGTAAACACTTACATGAGCTCCACATCCTCCACATAGTTTAGAAATGTGTAAACTCTACAGTAATTAGACTCTTCAGCTACTGGAACTTCAAGTCTTACTCTTGTGAAAATGTTCCCCTCGAGATTAGAGTAAAAGATGAAGAAAGGATCTAGTGTATGCATTGGGTACGACACAATTTCTCCACTGCCAATCACCCCAGCAGGGCGTACATGTACATATCCCCTTGCATCCAGCAATGCGTGAGGCATTATGGGCACATTGTAGCTATGTATCAACCATCTATGTTTCTCGGCCTCCTCTAAAACCCACAACTCAAAATGACGACCGTGAACAATAAAACCTAATTTACCCTTGTAGTTTATCAGAACCAAAGGTTCATTGATCAAAAGTATGTCCTCGAACCTTGTACCCAAATCTTGATCAAGGTCAATAAAACTGAATTTCTCAGACCTAACATCAAAGCAAACCATCGAAAGATTTCTGTTATGGATCACTGCTGGATAGTACAAAACACAATCGATGCATATCCCATTATCGTCTAGAGGATAATGAAATGCGCAACATTGGATCTTCCTCCATAAGAGAGGATGATTTTTGTCTCCGGTCCCTAATGTTAGAACATGATACTTAGCGTACCAGTTGCGTGGGTTGAGACAGAACCAGGTTATACGCAATAACTTGAACTGTTTGTCGATTGGATCATACCCAAAAGAATACTCAGCTTTTCCTTCTATAAACCCCGAAATGCCCTCTAACGTCGCTTTAGGAGTGGTTACATACTCTCCTGTGATGGGATTAGAGATCACAGCCCATGAATACTTCCTCTCATCAATATGCTGACTACAGACCAGTCCGCGAACAGGGCGAGACAACTTACAGAAATCTTTGCCGAGGTACGCGTAATGATGTTGTGTAGCTACAAGAGACGAGTTTCTGTCCGGATTTTGAGGCTGAGGTGAAGAGTAGAAGAACAAGTTTGATCCAACATTGAAGGCGAAAAGGATCCTCGGTGTGGCCGGAGGCTTGATAGGGAACAACTGGTTGTAGTTTGGACGGCGGATTATGGATGACAATAGCTTCGATACGCAACGACACTGAGCTTTTGACTTCACCGGCAATCTCGACAAGATATTGACGACGAGGTCAAATGGAATCGGATCAAAGTAAGATCGTTTATTCTGCTGCTTCCGCTTTCTCATGGTGGATAAACCCTAGGTTTTTGAGCATAAGCGGCTCTCCTTTACTATGTCTATTCTTCTGCATCAAGATAGGCCTCATGAGTTGGGCTTTCTTAGGTCAAGATACTAACTTTACGGCCCATTATGCTTAGCTCATACTCATCGGAGCTAAGCTATACTGTGGTGTTCAGATTAGTAAAACTTTCTTATTTAAAAAATCTGATGTTGACTGACGACGACTTTGGGGAAAATGACTAAACCAAGTCAAAAACCCAAAAGCGTGTTCCACTGACTTGTGTCCCAACTTTTTTGAAAATCTTGAACCAGTCTTGTTTCTCATCGCCATTTTGCCGTGCATTCTGGTTTTAGAGACAAATTCCTCTGAATTAATGGACCTCCAACCAAAATTCCACATCAAAAACCTCTCTTTTTATCTCGTTTCATTCGTTTGAAAAGCTTCATCACTTTCAAATAAAGCATCGATCTTTCCAGTTTTAACAGTTCTACTCTTCACGATCTTTGTCTTGATGTGAGAATCTTTCGTTTTCCTTTCTTTCCACGCAAAAAGTCTGAGTTTTTCCCCCTTTAATTTTGACCCAAAATTCATTAGGGTTTCACCATTTGTTAGCGACATGGACGAAGATCCTGCTTCTAATGGTTCCATCTTCAGAAATTTTGAAGGAGAAGAGAAGATGGGGAAATTAATTCTATTCGCAATCGTATCCCTTTTCACAGCGATTCTATTCCTCCTCTTGCTTCATCTCTACGCTAGGCTCTTCTGGTGGCGTGTAGAACAACATTTCAACCTAAACCTAATCCGATCCGACGATCCTGGCTCCACAGTCATCGGACGTAACCATGGAAGACGTCGTTTCATCTTCGCTCAGGGTCAAGAAGATCCTCCTCGCAACGCCGGTCTCGATTGTTCTCTTCTCCAATCGATCCCTGTTGTTGTTTTCAAGTCTGGAGACTTCATAGACGGGCTAGAATGCGCCGTTTGTCTCTCCGATCTCGTCGACGGCGATAAATGTAGGGTTTTGCCAAGGTGTAATCATGGGTTTCATGTTGATTGCATCGACATGTGGTTTCAATCTCATTCCACTTGTCCTCTCTGTAGAAACACGGTTGGTTCCGTGGAAGAGACGCCACATGGAGGAAGCGAGGGTTTGTCTCAAAATCAAAACTTTGAATCTGGGCATTCGAGTAATCAACATAATCCATCTCAAGAGCAGAGCCCTGTTCTTGGGTTTTCGACAGAACCTCTGAGTTTTCCGACGAATGTACTGGTTTGGGGAGATCACGATCAAGTTAGAAGTGCAGGCCTCATAGTTACTGAAGATATTGGTTCTGGAAATCTTCCGCATTCATCTAATGATCATCAACCTGAATCTACTAGTACTACTGGTTGTAACAGAGCACAAGAAGCAACCGCGGTTGTGGTTGATATTCCAGCGAATTCAAGTGAGACTTTATCGGAGAGGATCGAAGAAGAAGAGCCTAAGTCACCGATGTTCACAAGGTTAAGATCACTAAGAAAGTTTTTGAGTAGAGAGAAGAAAGGTGTGGTTTGCATTACTGGTTCAAGCGATACCAATAACAACAGTGTTTGAATAAATAGGTAATCTTTAATCCGTTCAAGAACATTGGAACCTTTCGAGATCAAGATATGTTTTGGTATGTTTTACGAAAAGTGTGTACATACAGTTTCATTTTTGGTTCGCTTTTAGCATTGAACAATAAAGATAAAGATGATATCATACTATCGGACAAGAAACAGAGCTAAGTAATTTGAAAAAAAAAAAAAAAAACATAGCAAGACTGGATTAATAACCTAACAAATAACTACACGAATAGGACTCTAAATTGATATAATCATTTGAAATAATAAACTAGACAAAGCTCTAGCTTTACGAATAAATATCTGCAATATGCCAATACATGTGGAGAATGTATACATTGTTACTATTTGTTATAATGTTTAGTATAAAGGTTTTGTGTACGAGGAATGTGATAAAACATCATTCCATGTAGTTTGATTATCAAAATCACTATCGATTATTCTTCTGATTGGTTTTGATGAGATGTTGAGTCTAAAAGTGGAATCAATTATAATTATAGATTCACAATGCAGCGAGAGATGATGAAATGAGGAGACACGCTCTCTTGGGATTACTCTTTACTTTTGTGTTCTGTGGTTCTTTAGCAAAAAGAGAAAAAAAAAATGTGATATGAGGAATTTCATTAACAAAGACCCAAAAGAAGAGTTCCAAATAAAATGGGAAAAATCCTACGCTTTACATAAGCTTGGCTTCACATCCTCTGCTTAGTCTTGAAAGGTGTAAACCCTATGATTTTGAAACTTTTCAAATCCTTGGAGATTTCAGTTCTTGTCAGAGTTTTCCTGTCGAGATTGTAGTAGAGAACGTAGAAAGGGTCTGATAGATATAGTACGGTGAAAACACAATATCACCTGTACCAGTCTTTCCAACAATGCGTATAAATTCGGTTTTCGGAACTATACTCGTCCACAAAGGAAGAAATTCGTAAATATGGCTCGACCGTTTACCCAGCATCTTCAAGAATCCACAACTCAAGATTTTTCTCAATCAAATCTGTAAACTGAACCACACCTAATTTACCCTTGTAGTTGATCAAAGTACAAGAAGATAATATTGGCATGCCTTCATCTTTGTCGACAATGCTGAATATCTCAGACCTAACATCAAAGCAAATTTGCCAGCACAGTAATGTCATAACATAATGCTCTGCAGGAGTAATCAACGGTTGGTTCGGTGACCAAAACTAAAATTGTACAATGTAAATTATGTTCTTTAAAATATTATCTCTGCAAATACAGTGCTTCCTCACTTCTCAAGGTTCTCAGCTTTGACTGATCTAAGACGTGTTGTCGTTGAACACCATTTTAATTTTAATTTTCACTTCTTTTTAGTTTCTTCTAAATAATATTACATGTGTATATATATATTTATATATATAGGTCTGGTCCGCAACAGACAAGAAAAAAAATCATTGTTTTGGGCAATTGGGCTCAGATCCTTTAAAGAAAATGAGGGGGGTTTTTCTATTTTAACAACAAATATACAGAACAGAAAAACATAATTTTAAATCTTACGTGGAACATCCATAAACATTGGATCTTCCCTGATAATTACATTAGTACATATATAACATAAACCTTCATATATCACGTGACCGTATCACATGAGCTCATTGCCCAAGAACGAATAATTGGCGACGAGAGTAGTCAAAAAGACGAGCACATGATCCCACTTAGACAATTCGTAAGATCATAATAAAATACTAACGAAATAAATGTATAAACTCGAGAGAATCTGTATACAATAGAGTATCAAGTTAGGTATAGGCTTATATAATACCTCTTGAATCGGTCACAAAATTGAAACCCTAAGAGTTATCTTCACAACAAAAACATCTAGCTAGAAGCCTCCATGAAAGGAGCTTGGAAACTTATCGCTATTGTGCTATTAACTCTTTTTGTTTCAGTTTTTTCGGGTCGACCCGTTCCCGAATCCGCAACACTAATCAGCTCATCTTCTCGAGTATTTCGGAATCACCCCCAAAAGAATCCGTCCGATCAAATAGACCCTAGCCTTCGGAAGATTCTGTTGGGGAAAACACAAAACGCAACAACGGCGCAGCAGAATAAAGTTCCCCGCACTTGTGTGAACCTGTGAGGAAGATACTTCGACGATGGCAGAAAATAATCAAAACGGAAAGTAAATGAGACACAAAATTATTTTACGTGGAAAACCTCCTCGATGTGAGGAGTAAAAACCACGGGACCATAGTCCACTCAAAAATTCACTATATGAAATGAATATGAGTTACAACCACGTCCTCCCTGTTCCCTCAGAACAGATCCAGAGACTCAAGCTCCAACAGAGCAATCTCCAATACAACAAGCTCAACAAGAGAGCAACACAAGAGCAATACAAGAGCTCGAAATAAGCAGTCACAAACGACTTCGGTTCACTAGGATTCCGGACACCAGATGAAGATCCAACCGTACAAATCAAAGATGAACCAGTCAACAAAAGCTCTGCCAAATTTCAGCTCAAACAGAGAAGAACTCACCGTCGGATTTGCCAAACAATCCAGACATACTCTGCTGAACAACTACAGCGAACAGCCATGCTAAAACCCCGATTCACGAGAAACCAACCGTTGAAATGAAAATCCCACCGTTGAATCTCAAACCCACTGAGTCACGAAGCTTTCCACAAAGTTTCAGCTCGATCGGAAAACTTTCAAGCCTCCGATCACAGTCTTCAAGAAGCTGGACGAAAACAGTTTTCACCTCTCTTATTTCCTCTCTTTTCTTCTCTCTCTCTTCTCTTGTCTTTCTTTTTCTGCTAAACACAAAAATGAGCTTAAGTGTCCTTTTGACTTTTGTTGCCTCCTTTTTAATTTTTCCTCTTGGCTTTTACTTTTATATAAGGACACAATTAGATTAAATATATATATATATATATATATATATACATATACCCCACTAGGAGGAACACCAACAAACTCCCCCTCCGACTAGGTGGAGGAAACAGCCATACCGGCTATCTCTCGGCAAACTTCAAGCTTCCCTCTCGGCAATGACTTCGTCATCATATCAGCTCCATTATCATCCGTATGAACTTTCACAAGTTCCACTTCCTTAGAAGCAACCACATCACGTATCCAATGATACCTCTTGTCAATGTGCTTTGAACGCGAATGAAATGTAGAGTTCTTCCCGAGACAAATTGCACTTTGACTATCGCAAAGCAACACATACTTATCCTGCTTGAAACCGATCTCCTCAAGAAAATTCTTCATCCACAACAACTCCTTACAAGCTTCCGTTGCGGCTATAAACTCAGCTTCAGTGGTAGAAAGTGCAACACATTTTTGCAACCTTGATTGCCATGCCACAGCTCCACCCGCAAATGTTACCAAGTAACCCGAAGTAGACTTCCTGGAATCAACATCCCCAGCCATATCAGAATCAGTGTAACTGACAAGCAATGGCTTATCACCTCCAAAGGTAAGCTTCAAACTAGAAGTCCCTCGAAGATATCTCAAAATCCACTTCACAGCATTCCAATGTTCTCTTCCAGGTTTGGAAAGAAAACGACTAACTGTACCAACAGCGTGAGCTAAATCTGGTCTTGTACAAACCATGGCATACATCAAACTACCAACTGCAGAAGCATATGGAACCCGCGCCATATCTTCCTTCTCAGAATATGTACTCGGACTCTGTTGAATGCTCAATTTAAAGTGTGTAGCAAGAGGAGTGCTAACACCTTTAGACTTTTCCATGTGAAACCTTTGAAGTACCTTCTCAATATACTTCTCTTGAGACAAGTGAATCAACCTCGCACCTCTGTCTCTAGCAATTCTAATACCAAGAATCTGTTTCGCTGGACCCAAATCTTTCATGGCAAAGGACTTGCTAAGCTGCTTCTTTAGCTCTTGAATTCTGCTCAAGTTCCTGCCCACAATCAACATATCGTCAACATACAACAATAAGATGATAAAATCATCATCACCAAACACCTGCACAAACACACAATGATCAGAAGTAGTCTCCTTATAACCATGCTCCCCCATAACAGACTTGAACTTCATGTACCACTGCCTCGGTGCTTGTTTCAATCCATAAAGACTTTTCTTCAGGCGGCAAACTAAGTCCTCTTTGCCCTTCTTCACAAAGCCTTCCGGTTGTACCATGTAAATCTCCTCCTCCAAATCACCATGAAGGAAAGCTGTCTTTACATCCATTTGCTCAACCTCTAGATCAAGACTCGCTGCCAATCCAAGTACAACTCGAATGGATGACATCTTCACAACAGGAGAAAAGATTTCATCATAATCAATCCCCTTCTTTTGGCTGAATCCTTTCACAACCAATCTAGCCTTGTATCGAGGTAGCAAACTGGTATCTTCATGCTTAATCCTGTACACCCACTTATTAAGCAATGCCTTCTTGCCCTTTGGCAACTTCACCAACTCAAATGTATGATTCTCATCAAAAGAATCCATCTCTTCTCCCATGGCACAAAGCCATTTATCCTTGTGTTCATCTTCCAAAGCTTCATCAAAACTTTCAGGTTCTCCCCCATCAGTAAGTAACACATAGTCACTAGGATCATACCTTGTCGACGGTTTTAGACCTCTCTCAGATCTTCTAACAGCAGGTAGGTTCTCGGTAGCTGGTGTTCCATCATGATCGTCACCATGATCACCAATACCATCATCATCATGTGCAGGAGCATCTGCACTGGGTGTATCAACTTGAACCTCACCTTCGATCTCACCGTGGACCGATGTAGAAGGAGCAACCTCTGAATCAATCAAACTCTCAAAACTCTGAGCTGGTTTTCCGGACTTGTCAATGTCCTTAATCGTTTGATCTTCCATGAACACAACATCTCTGCTCCTAATGAGCTTCTTCTCAACAGGATCATAAAATCTGTATCCAAACTCATCCTGGCCATAACCAATGAACACGCATTGCCGCGACTTCGACTCAAGCTTCGACCTCTCATCTTTAGGAATATGCACAAATGCCTTGCACCCAAAGACTCTCAAATGACCATAAGAAACATCCTTACCGGTCCAAACTCTCTCTGGAATATCACTCTCCAATGGAGCACTTGGTGACAAATTAAGCACATGAACAACCGTGCTCAAAGCTTCAGCCCAGAAAGTCATCGCCAAGCCTGACTGTGAGATTAAACATCTCACTCTTTCGACAATCGTCCTGTTCATCCTCTCAGCCAACCCATTCAACTGTGGAGTCTTAGGCGGCGTGAACTGATGCCTAATGCCATGTTCCTTGCAGTAAGCATCAAATGGTCCAGAATACTCTCCACCATTATCACTGCGGATACACTTCAACTTCTTTCCTGTTTGTCTCTCAACCAATGCCACAAAATGCTTGAAATATCCCAGAACCTGATCTTTTGTCTTCATAGTGTAAACCCACAACTTCCTGGAATGATCATCAATGAAAGTGACAAAATATGATGCACCACCAAGAGATTTTGTCTTCATTGGACCACATACATCTGAATGCACGAGATCAAGTATCTCAGGTTTCCTAGAAGGTGCAAAAGACTTGAAAGAGACCCTGTGTTGTTTTCCCGCAAAACAATGCGCACACTTCTGCAAGTGCAAACCGGAGATCCCTGGAATAGACTCCTTCTTAGACAACACAGTCAATCCTTTCTCACTCATGTGACCGAGTCTCTTATGCCACAACTCCATGGCATCATCATTCTCCAAAGCATTAACAATGTCTTTAGAGATCCTAGCTTGCATCCAATAGAAAGATGAAAGCTTATCACCTCGAGCCACAACCATAGAACCTCTTGAAAGTTTCCATTTACCACCACCGAATAAGCTATAGAAACCTTCATCATCAAGTCTTCCCGTGGATATCAAGTTCAACCGAACATCTGGGACATGCTTAACTCCTTTAAGCACAAGTTTAGTACCAATACTAGTCTCCAAGCAAATATCACCAATGCCAACAACTTGAGCTAAACCATCATTACCCATCTTCACAGAACCATAATTACCCGGAGTATAGGTAGAAAATAAATCCCGTTGCGATGTAGCATGAGTAGTAGCTCCACTATCAACCACCCAATTGGTGTCTTGACATGCAACATTAATGGCATCACAATCATGGAGAATCAGAAACTGATCATCGGTGATTGTCACCCGATCTTCACCATCTCCTTGCTGCTTGTTGTCTCTTTTCAACTTCCAGCAATGTTTCTTCGTGTGCCCTTTCTTATGACAATAGTGGCACTCTATATTCGCAAATCTATTAGACTTGCTTCTGCTTCTGCTCTTGTCCTTCTTGGGCTCTCGATGTGTATTCCTCCCCCTTGACTCAGTAACCAAAACATCTGAACGTGAGGAACTAGCATTTGACTGCCTTCTTGTTTCCTCATTTAAGAGACTGTTCTTCACTAAGTCCATCGAAACAGCACCATCCGATGTGGAGTTACAAATAGACATCCTGAACACCTCCCAAGAATCTGGTAATGTACCAAGAAGCCACAAACCGTGAATCTCATCATCAAACTTGATTCCCATGACAGACAGTTTGTTGAGCAATCCCTGAAACTCATTCAAGTGATCCGTCATCGGAGTTCCCTCCTGATACCTCAGCTCAATCAACTTCTTAATCATGTACATCTTGTTATTCCCGGTCTTCCGAGCATACAACTGCTCCAGCTTCAACCACAAAAGACGAGCATCAATCTCATTCTCAATATGATTCAAAACATTATCATCCACCCACTGTCTTATCGAACCACACACTTTGCGATGCAGCAACTTCCAATCATCATCGGTTATAATATCAGGTTTGGTCTCCTGAAACACCGTATGAAAATCCTTCACGAAAAGCAAATCCTCCATCTTGCCTTTCCATATATGATAGTTAGCTCCATTCAAGCTTATCATCCTGCCCATATTTTCCATCGTTCACACAAGCAAATCAATAACTCAAAGCTCTTTAAACCAGAAGCTCTGATACCACTCTGTTGGGAAAAATACAAAACGCAACAACGGCGCAGCGGAATAAAGTTCCCCGCACTTGTGTGAACCTGTGAGGAAGATACTTCGACGATGGCAGAAAATAATCAAAACGGAAAGTAAATGAGACACAAAATTATTTTACGTGGAAAACCTCCTCGATGTGAGGAGTAAAAACCACGGGACCATAGTCCACTCAAAAATTCACTATATGAAATGAATATGAGTTACAACCACGTCCTCCCTGTTCCCTCAGAACAGATCCAGAGACTCAAGCTCCAACAGAGCAATCTCCAATACAACAAGCTCAACAAGAGAGCAATACAAGAGCAATACAAGAGCTCGAAATAAGCAGTCACAAACGACTTCGGTTTACTAGGATTCCGGACACCAGATGAAGATCCAACCGTACAAATCAAAGATGAACCAGTCAACAACAACTCTGCCAAATTTCAGCTCAAACAGAGAAGAACTCACCGTCGGATTTTCCAAACACCGAAGATATAACCTGCTGAACAACTGCAGCAAACAGCCACGCTAAAACCCGGATTCACGAGAAACCAACCGTTGAAATGAAAATCCCACCGTTGAATCTCAAACCCACTGAGTCACGAAGCTTTCCACAAAGTTTCAGCCCAATCAGAAAACTTTCAAGCCTCCGATTGCAGTCTTCAAGAACCTGGACGAAAACTATTTTTTCACCTCTCTTCTTGCCTCTCTCTCTTCTCTCTCTTTTCTCTCTTGTCTTCTTTTTCTGCTTACTTGCCTCTTGACTCTTGTTGCCTCTTTTTATATTTGCCTCTTGGCTTTTACTTTTGACCCTTATGTAGCCATAAAACTATATTAAAAGCCTTTATATATATATATCTATATATATAATCCTCCACTAGGAGGAACACCAACAGATTCCTCGTAGCGGAGCAAATCCTACTCAGAACAAGTAGCGAAGACTATCGTTATTACATGGTTTTTATAAACGTAAGTTTTTACTATACATATTTGATATATGCTAGATAGATTAATGGATGAAATAATGAAAGTAACGAAGAAAGAGATTCAAAGATCTCTGTAACCTAATTTAGTTTTTCTTTTATTTTCTATTAATTCCCTTTTTAGTACTTCGCCTTGTAACCATGTTACCTGGCTTCAGTTTGTAAAGCCGCACGTGCTCACATTCAAGAGTAGAAGTCGTGATAATGTGTCGTCCTTTTTTATTCGTGAAGGAAATCTTTTTAACTTCTATCAATTTTAAATTTTTAATTTTTTGCTATCATCGAATTCAAAATATGTGTCTCAAAGTCTACTAGTTCTAGGAAAATAAAATAAATAAAAAGCTACAACAAATAGCAAATGCTAATTGACGTGACGTTGAACAATGGTTTTGTTTTTAGAGCCAACGGCATAAATTTGCAAATTATACTTCGAGAGGGCTTCTTGGTTATTTGAGTTTCCGCTTGAATGTTTCACACGTCGTGAGTTTTATTAAAGAATTTGTTCAACTCCAACATTAGTCTTGTCAATGGAATTCGGACATCCGGTGTTAAATATAAAAACATTGCTAGTGTAATGTTGTTGTTTAGTGTTGACCATTTTTTTCCTTTTTTTTTTGGTTCAAAGTGTTGACCATTTTCTTACTTTAAAAAAAACAATCATTATGATCGATATCATATTGCTAAATACATCAAAATGTATTGGCCCATAGAACTAAGAATTTCTAAGCCCGGCTTAGAAAAGAGACAGCTTTGATGACATTTTTAGTTCTGAAATCTTGGAGCGTGTATTTGTAGATAATATTTCTTTAAAAAGTTATTGAAAGATTCCGGATACTGTAAAATCTTCTGTTGGGGTTGTCCGTGTTTCATCCAAATGTTTTGCGCATGTGAGTATAGATGCAACAATTGGATGCTTATGATTTGCATCCAAAACATATGGATGCACCAACTGCATCCAAAGTCGTCCAAATCAACTAAAAAGGTAAAATAGAATTAATAGTTACGCAATGATAAAACCACATTTTATTTTATCGAATAACTTTGCATTTAAATACGTTTTTTGGTCTTACCTCTTAACTAACAAATAACATCCGGATATTATATCTGGATGAAGAACCGAAACGGACACGTATATTGTGGATTGTTATGGTTCGCCTATAGATAGTAATATTGTTGCGAAAAAAACCACTACAATGTTTAGGAGCCTATTAATTTTCTGTTTAATACGTCTTGTTACACATAATTTTTGTTCCTTGTCGATATATGGGAACCCTAAATAATTGGGTTATACGTTTTCTATTCGTTTTTTTAACGATATACGAGAGTGTTAATTGCTCTAGCTGGTCCAGCCTAAATCCAATCATACATAATTGTATTTCAGTTATATGTCTAGCCTAGCCAAAATTTAATGAACTAAGTTTAGTTCGAGTTTCCATTTGGAATCATACTCTAGTCTAAATTATAAACAGTGAGAAAGGAAACATAATTAACGTAAAAATTTAACTTGAAAATTGATAGAATTGGATCTGAACTGAAGCTTGAGTTTGATTAAAAATGCCAAACAAAGCACTTTCTCCTCAGATATACCGTCTGTTGCGTAGAGATCGGTTGTTCTTCATGGCATCTTCTGTTTTGCTCTCTCCAGGTGCAGTGTAGAGTTGTTTGAAAGGTATATCTGAGGAGGGAAGAGCTGGGTTGAAGCACTTGATGTCAACAGATTTAATTTTTTGGATTAATAAATTTTACATTCTTTTTAAAAAAAAATTGCCAAAGACAGATACTCGGGTTTTGTTCATTCGAATAAATGAATGACCTTTTTATTGAATAGAATAGTCTTTACCCTAGAAAAAACATAAACCGAGCTCTATTGACAACCTCTTTTTTTGTTCAACTGACAACCTCTTTTCTATACTCTTCATTTATTTATTTTGTAATTAATGCTGTGGGATTAATTAAATAGCGTGTGGATAACATTGTAATCCCACGCTTTAAGACACAATTATTCATTCTCGACATTTTTTGCCAACTAGTATCCTCTACCATAAAAGTATAAAACCAGTGTATATTAATACGTATCATTCCTACTGTATGTGGATCGCAAACATGATTGATGATTGGTGCATGTATCTGAAATGGAGAGCCACCAAATAACGTAACTAAGCTTTGAGTTCTAGTATCGTTTTCTCTGAAGTGGATGGCTCCTTCTTCGATGTTTCTTCAATAATTCACCATTAATATGTCCTATTTTTTTTCCCTACACGATGTTACATTAACTGTTACGATATACTCGAATGAAACATCGTGTAGGAAAAAAAACTTGTTAGATAGGATTTATCATTATTTCCTTTTCTCTTATTTTTTAGAAGTTTAATCTAAACTTTTTTAATATTATTCCTTCTTTCATCATCATTTATCAATTCAAGGTCTTCTCTCAAGTTTGGCATGGTATCAAAGTCTTTCCAAAAAAACGAGTTGTATCGACAATCAAAGAAAAGGTGATTTCTGATATATCCATATCAGAGTTGCAGAGAACAAAGACCAGATTAGTTTGCAATCTCCAGTTAAGTAGCATAAGTTTCTGGCCGGACAATGGTTAAGAACAAATAACCAGGTTAAAAATTGATGCTTTGGAATTCATCCGGTGCATGTTCTTATTTTTTTCCTAGTCCACCGTAGGTCGATGTATGTTTTTCTAATATACTTCTTGATAATGTTCAAGAGATATATACACATTCAGAGACTCATATTTAGTTATTTACTAGTATCTAAGATATAACCTTTTTATCAACTCTAAGAAAATCAATAGGTTAACATATATAATACGTCAAAAAAAAAAAAACATAATACGTCAATATGTTTCTTCTTTTTTTGGACTAGAAACGTCAATTTGCGGTGACAAAAAAAAAATATGAAAGAGAGAAAACACTCGTATCAATAATGTATGTCTGTTTTCTTTTTAAATAAAAGAAAACTACAAAAGTGAGATAGGAACTCAGACTCACTTTCGAAATATACACATAATCATAACCTTGTATTAAATGAACAATTATCCAATAATTAAACTTTAAAATAAACGAAGCGCGATTTACGGCGATATTTGCGATTATAAAATTCCACGTCCAGCCTTGTACCAACGAAAAATGTAAAAATAATAAAAATCAATAATTTCATGACATTACGGATATAATTACGATGATTTGTCAATGCATCCAGCCACCACACAACCTTTCGGCGATATAATTGATCATCTTCTTCTTTTTTGTCAACCCATAATTGATCATCAATCAATTTAACAGAATCACAACGTTTTAAATTTTAATAACCATTTTATTAACAATCAAAGAAAGAATACTAAAATAAACAATTAAAGAAATTAACATAGTAAAAATGGAAATTAGACCTTAAAAAGAAAAATGGTCGTCGTCTCTAATAATTAAGTTGAATTTGGCTTAGCTGAACTGAATGTTATGGCGTTGTCGAAATGTGGGTGTCCAACAGGCAACACTCACGTGGTCCCATTCTCAATATACCCCAACACTATATTAAACTATTTTCTTTTTTTGTGTTTTAGTTAAAGTTATCGATCTTTATTTTTGATATGTAAACTATTATATTTATGCTTGTTCTTTCAATTCAACTAAGATACTGGTGGGTAAGAACATGAACAATGATAGTTCTTACGTAGGTTCTTAGAATAAAAAAAAATTAAAATTGAATGAATAATAAAGACTTGATTCTTAATTAAGAACCAATTCTTAGTTTCTTTCTTCCTTTCTCTCTCTTACAATTCTTTCTCCTTCCTTTTATAATTAAATATTAACTAAGAACCAATTCTTAAGTTTTAACTATCGTACATGCTCTAACGTAACGTGGGTTCGTTTATTAGTCTCAAGAAAAATATTTTTTGAAAATAGACTACAGTGTCAAAGTCTTTCATTAAATAGTTAAAATTCTAATCAAGACATCATAGCCAAGAGGCCCGAGACGAACCAAAAATTTGCATTATTTTTATACGTTCTGATTCATACAGCGTGATATAATATAAATTCGACCTTTTCAAGTCCTAACAAAGTACAAGACACGGACAGAATGTAGAGCACTCCTTGCAGTATCCTGAAAATTATATATAAAACAGTCTCGTGGAATGTGCATGAATAATGAATGATGTATACTATCATGTATCACATTAAAATTGATCCAATGTTTCATGACACTAATTTTCAAAGTTCATAAACACCTACCTCCTTTTAATTCTTAGGATATTAACTTTTCTGTAATTATACATTAATCTAAAATCTAACAAAGATGGTTAATATTTTGACAACAACAAAAAAAAGAAAAGATCAGAATAGCTAGTGTTTGAACGTTCATTTTACACGACGTGTACAGACTTTCATTTGCGTAATACTAGTAAGAGTAATTAGTAAATACTGACATATATCTTTATACGACACTGTTAATTAGGAAAATGGAATATTGTCCCCAAAAAAAAAAGTCAAGAAAATAATATTTCTGCCGTTTCAGATTTTTGTTTCAGATCTTTAATGAATGTTTGTCGTTTCCAATTTCATCCAAAAATATGCATTTTTTCTTAGCATAAATCCCGGGAACAGCATGTGATGAAGGGAGTATGTAGTTGTTAAAGAAACAAAATATTAATTTTTATAGTTATAGATGAATTTTAGAATCAAGAAAAAAGCACAATTTATCCATAAGACCAAAAACCTATTAGAACGATATACAGTTTTCGACAATACTTGGATATAATTCCAAATTTCTAAAATTTATATAGTTCGAGTCGTAAAAGAACAAAATAAATGTATAGCTCGATTTAGGTGTGTAATCCACATAACTAAAACAAATGGACAGCTTCTTTGAAATATAGACTACGTATAGTATATCTTTCCATATATTAAATAATTATGAAAGTATATTATGTTGCCTCATGCATGTTTTATGGATTATGGACTTTAACGAGAGTGGTCGCTTCTTCCTCCTCGGACGGAA
Organism: Alliaria petiolata; assembly: GCA_020283515.1. NCBI lineage: Eukaryota > Viridiplantae > Streptophyta > Magnoliopsida > Brassicales > Brassicaceae > Alliaria > Alliaria petiolata. The sequence continues at coordinate 212,163,092 of JAHZTW010000001.1, forward strand.
ATCAAAATAACGCATGTTCACACAAATCAAGAAAATTACATTAATGATCAGAAAACAATATAAATGTCTTCAAAATAATTTAGAAATTGTATACGAGAATTGATATCAAAACCAGGCCTAAGAGCAAGAACAATGGTAGTTCTTATAAAAACTCTTAATATATATTAAACAAATAAAAATTATTATAATAATGAATAAGGTTCTTAAGAACTTAAGAAAAACACTCAAAAGTTTTTAAATAAGATACTTTCTTAAGTTTTTAAAAACCAATTCATTATTATAATAATTTTTATTTGTTTAATATATATTAAGAGTTATTATAAGAACTACCATTGCTCTTGCTCTAAGTAAGTTTGAAAATGTACCACACAAATAATTCATACATACAGGCAAACAAGTAAAACATTACAAACAAAAAAAAATATGATATTTATATATTTTTTCATCTCAAAACTCAACAATATAAACCTTACTCCACCATCTTCTATTTACTTACAAACAACATTGCCAAAACAAAAATGGTACCATTAAAAGATTTCATATCCAAATTCTCCGATTTCAAAAACAACAAGAAACTCTTATTCTCCTCCGCCGTCGTAGTCTTGCTGTTATTTTCCGCCGTCGTTGGAATCGCCACCACAAAAGCAAACCAAAACACAAACCAAAAACCCACAACCCTCTCTCCAATATCACACGCCGTTTTAAAATCCGTTTGCAGCTCAACTCGTTACCCGGAGCTCTGTTTCTCCGCCGTGGCATCCACCGGCAAAAAGCTGACGTCACATAAAGACGTCATCGAAGCGTCTCTGAACCTAACCACAAACGCCGTGCAACACAATTACTTCGCCGTCAAGAAACTGATAGCGAGAAGGAAAGGCTTGACGACGCGTGAGAAAACGGCGCTTCACGATTGTATGGAGACTATCGATGAGACGTTAGATGAGCTCCACGTGGCGTTGGAGGATCTTCATCAGTATCCGAACGGAAAATCTTTGAGGAAACATGCCGATGATCTCAAAACGCTAATTAGCTCAGCCATTACCAACCAAGGGACTTGCCTTGACGGCTTCTCCTACGACGACGCTGATCGGAAAGTTCGCAAGGCCTTATTGAAGGGGCAGGTACGTAAATTTATTTGAACATTTTAATAAATAATTATAATCTAAATTCCAAAGTTTTGTTATCTGCTTTTCTTTTATTTTCTTTTTTTAATAGTCTCTAATTTAGTATGAGAGTGAAATGATCGTTCGGATTTGAAAATCTTAAGATTCTGATTTTGTAAACAGAAACTATAGACGATAGTAACAGCACTCTTCGAAAAATGATTAGTATTCCAACAACACAATGATTAGTATTTTTTTATAAATCATTTTATGTAACTTGCTCTAGAAGAAAATCGAAACATTAACTTTGACATACGAGTTACTCGGAGAACAAAAATAAAATAAAATGATTAGTCGATCCATAATTAGAGCTAAATTATAGTATGGACTTCTTACTGATACATATACACATTTCCTTCACTCGAATAAAATCAAAATGTAATTAAGAGCTTATCATTCAACCGATCAAAAAACAGGTACACGTGGAGCACATGTGTAGCAACGCACTGGCAATGATCAAGAACATGACAGAGACCGACATAGCCAACTTCGAGCTAAAAGATAAGTCCACCTCCACCAACAACCGCAAGCTCAAAGAGGTTACAGGCGACTTAGACGGAGAAGGATGGCCAAATTGGTTATCTGTCGGAGACAGGAGGCTTCTTCAAGGGTCAACGGTGAAGGCAGACGCCACGGTTGCGGCTGACGGAAGCGGTGACTTTACGACGATTGCGGCCGCGGTAGCGGCGGCGCCGGAGAAGAGTAATAAGAGGTTTGTGATACATATCAAAACAGGAGTTTATAGAGAGAATGTGGAAGTGACGAAGAAGAAGAAGAATATAATGTTTTTGGGGGATGGGAGAGGGAAAACTATCATCACCGGAAGTAGAAACGTCGTTGACGGAAGCACCACTTTCCACTCCGCCACCGTTGGTAAATAACTAAATACTAAATTTTCATTTTTTTCAACTTTGGAGGAAGTAAATAATTTTTCAATATGCAGTGTTTTACTGATTACAGCGTAGAATCATAGTTTACGGTAAGATTCAGATATATGACATTTTATGTCTTGTTTTCTAAAATTTTCATTAAAAAAAATACCACAGAGTTATAGTAATTTAGTATTTTTGGAAATTTATTTTTGTGGTATTTTAGTCTACTTATGTATTGGTTATAATCTTATATTTAATTTCTTCAGCCAATATTGGATAAAATAGAAGAGTTTGCATTCTTTTCGTGAATGGAAGAATATATATCCTAAGTTTTTGATTAATATTTTTCGTTATTTACATTTTATTGTGTATGTTTTAAAAGTACTACGAGGAGTTTCGGTATACGTACTAAAATCACATGAGAGACATTTGTAGATAGATAGATATGGACAAAAAACTAAAGACACATAAGTAACGTTTTGCTGTAAATGGTGACGTGGACAATTTCTACGGTTAAATAATGATATTTTTATGATTACAGCTGCCGTCGGCGAGAGATTCCTAGCGCGTGACATCACATTCGAAAACACGGCGGGTCCGTCGAAACATCAGGCGGTGGCTCTCCGGGTCGGGTCGGATTTTTCCGCTTTCTACAACTGCGACATGTTAGCTTATCAAGACACACTTTACGTTCACTCAAACCGTCAATTCTTCGTCAAATGCCACATAACTGGAACCGTCGATTTCATCTTCGGAAACGCAGCCGCGGTTTTACAAGACTGCGATATAAACGCACGCCGGCCAAACTCCAACCAGAAAAACATGGTAACGGCTCAAGGCCGATCCGACCCGAATCAAAACACTGGGATTGTGATTCAGAACTGTCGGATTGGTGCCACGTCGGATCTTTTGGCCGTGAAAGGAAGTTTTCAGACGTATCTTGGTCGTCCTTGGAAGGAATATTCGAGGACGGTGATAATGCAATCGGATATCTCCGACGTGATCCGACCCGAGGGATGGCTTGAGTGGAGCGGGGGTTTTGCGTTGGATACTCTGACTTACAGAGAGTATTTGAATAGAGGAGGAGGGGCTGGAACTGCAAATAGAGTAAAGTGGAAGGGCTTTAAGGTAATTACGAGTGTTACAGATGCTCAGCAATATACGGCTGGTCAGTTTATTGGTGGTGGAGGCTGGTTAGCGTCGACCGGTTTTCCATTCTTGCTAAGTCTTTAAATTTTTTTAAAAAAAGAGATATTGATTTATCTTCCGTTATTAATCAATAAAGATTGGATTTATTAAATTTTAAACTCGCTCCTATAAGATTAATCATTAAAATTTATGAGTCTACATGCCTAATTATCTACACATCAGTATTTTGCTGAACCAAAGCAAGGTTCAAATTGTAAACCGGGGTAAAATTTGAACCAAACCCGAAAGCCGACAGAGATTCAAACTTTAGTTCCATAGTATAACAAAATTAATACAAAACCCAGAATGGGTTAGACTCAGAATGAGGGCCTACATAACCGAACCGGACTATACCCGGTTTGACTGGTTGATTCGAATTTATAAAATATGAGAACCGGGAATCACGTGTTTCCAATGCATATATACTTGAAGAATATATCGATTATTACTTGAACTGTAAAGAGTGTTGAATTTAAATTTGTGTTTTTTAACCTTAAAACTTTGTGTGCTTAAGCCAAATACAGCATCTTGATATTAACTTTACTTATGAGTTATGAATTACTAGGCATGGTACTGCTGCACTTGATTGAGAATTTAGGATCAAGACAAAAAAAAGTTACATAATGGAGATTATAATCAAGTTAATTAATCAAATAGTTACAAAGTAATCATGAATCTCCACATGCAAAAAGATCACTCACAGAGTCACATTGATATAAGAAAAGACGAACAAAAAGATAGATCACTCGCACACTCGCACACTTGCATACGCCAAGAAAGCACCATAGAATTAGCGAGCCACGTTCATAGATTCACATTTGCTTGTACCCTTTATAGTTGACAAAAGATAACATGTTAGTGAAAGTCTCAAATCGGAAGTTAAAACTATGTCTAGTAATATATAAGGGATATATAAACTAATTAATTTATTGTTATTTTGAGTTGAAAACTCATAATTAATCCATATTAATATGGTACCAAAGTCACATGATTGTTGGGACACTCTCTAGATGTTGTTCAGCAAAATCTCATGTTTCAGATGTTTATGTCTAAGCTCGAGGGGGAGGGTGGTTCCTCAAATGAACTTAAAGTTGAATTCAGAAAAAAAATTAATGCTAACGTCATGTTATCTTAAGGCCCCAAGAGATTTAGATGGAGACGCCACTTGTTAGAAACGCACATGACCAATTTAATGTTGCAAGATAATGTTCTTCTGTCTTCAAATTTCTTTTTGTTTGTATACACATTTTCATGTGTTTTTTCTCTTTCTTTCCAATGTGTATACTTGAAAAATGTACCATTAATAAATTGAAATGTGAAGAATGTTCGACTCTGACTTAAATCGGCGTTGTTTAACATCTTGATCTTTAAGTAACTTTACTTATACTGTAAAATGGTTACAAGATATGGTATCGTTGCACTTGATTGGTAAGACCAAAAAGTTACATAGTGGAAGATTATATAATCAAGTTAATTAATCAAATAATTACAAAGTAATCATGAATCTCCACATGGCAAATAGATCAACTGTCACACACACACTTGCCACACACCAAGAAAGCACCATGGAATTAGCGAGTCACGTTCATAGATTCACATTTGCTTCCACACTTGATAAAAAGACAGCAACACATGTCTCTCGGACATATTAAACAAAAGACCATACCAAACCCCAAAAGACATCTTAGTAAAAACCAAGAAACCAAAAAAAGGAGCTTACTGTAAGCAACTTTTAGGATAATGGATTCTGTGAATTCCTTCAAAGGATATGGAAAAGTAGACGAAGCTCAAAATTTAGCATTGAAGAAAAAGACAAGGAAACGTCTGATTCTACTATCCGTCTCCGTCGCAATCCTCGTCGCCGTAATAATCGCCGCCGTAGTCGCAACCGTCGTTCACAACAAGAAGAAAAACTCGTCCGAGTCAGCACCGAGTTCTCCTTCCGAGTTAACTCCATCCACTACGCTTAAAAACATTTGCAGAGTAACTCGTTTCCCTGAATCTTGTATTTATAGTATCTCAAAGCTTCCGGATTCCAACACAACAGATCCGGCGATTCTGTTTAAGCTGTCGCTGAAAGTAATCATCGACGAGCTCGATTCGATTTCCGATTTGCCGGAGAATCTCGCCAAGGGGACGGAGGACGAGAGGATCAAATCGGCGTTGAGGGTTTGCGGGAATCTGATCGAAGATGCGTTAGATCGGCTCAACGATACTGTTTCCGCCATGGATGCGTCCGAAGACGGGAAGAAGAAAACTCTAAACTCTTCGAGAATCGAGGATCTCAAGACTTGGCTAAGCGCAACCGTCACGGACCACGAGACGTGTTTCGATTCGATAGACGAGTTGGCTGGGAACAAAACAGAGTACAGGAATTCGACGATTACACAGAAACTGAAATCCGCCATGGGTAGATCCACAGAGTTCACTAGCAACAGTCTTGCAATCGTATCGAAGATCCTCGCTGCGTTAAGCGATTTGGGATTCACGATTCACGGAAGAAGACGGCTTTTGAATCAGCAGCCGAGTGGGGGTTTCCCGGAATGGGCGCGACGGAGGTTGTTACAGACGGCGGATTTGAAGCCTAATGTGACGGTGGCGGCTGATGGTTCCGGCGATGTGAAGACGGTGAATGAGGCGGTTGCGATGGTGCCGAAGAAGAGTTTGAAGGTGTTTGTGATTTATGTTAAAGCTGGAACGTATGTTGAGAATGTGGTGATGGATAAGAGTAAATGGAATGTTATGATCTTCGGCGATGGAAAGGGCAAAACCATTATTTCCGGCGGCAAGAACTTCATCGACGGGACTCCTACTTATGAAACGGCGACGTTTGGTATGTCCTCCTCCTCCTCCCTTGCTCCTTATTTTTGTTTCTTAGATTTTGCTAGAACGTACATGAGAGTTTGTTAAATCTTACTATTCTTAGTAGAGTTAGTATCAACTAACAAGTAATCCATGAAATGGCCTAATAGCAATATGATGATTCATTAATGCGATTCCGTATATTTTTTATTTTGTTCTGGTAATCATATAATTTTGTTTTTATTCTTTGATGTGATTATGCTCTCGATACTACATTAAACTTGCATAGTTTTTTTTTTAATTTATTTTACTTTTGACGACAGCTATACAAGGCAAAGGATTCATAATGAAGGACATCGGAATCATAAACACCGCCGGAGCAACAAAACACCAGGCGGTGGCATTCCGATCAGGCTCCGATTTCTCCGTCTATTACCAATGCTCCTTCGACGGTTTCCAAGACACACTCTACCCTCACTCCAACCGCCAATTCTACCGCGACTGCGACGTCACCGGAACAATCGATTTCATCTTCGGCAGCGCCGCCGTCGTTTTCCAAGGCTGCAAAATCATGCCACGTCAGCCTCTTCCGAACCAGTTTAACACCATAACCGCCCAGGGCAAGAAAGACCCGAACCAAAACTCCGGTATGTCGATCCAGCGATGCACCATCTCCGGCAACGGCAATGTGACCGCTCCGACGTATCTCGGCCGGCCGTGGAAGGATTTTTCCACGACGGTGATTATGGAGACGGAGATTGGACCGGTGGTTCGACCGTCCGGGTGGATGTCGTGGGTTTCCGGCGTTGACCCACCGGCGAGTATTGTGTACGGAGAGTATAAGAATACGGATCCCGGGTCGGATGTGACCCTGAGAGTAAAATGGGCCGGGTATAAACCGGTTATGTCTAATGACGAGGCTGCGAGGTTTACGGTGGCTACGCTTTTACATGGCGGTGATTGGATACCGTCGGGAGTTACGCACCAGCTATCTTAATTTAGTGACGTATTAATTACTTGGGAGTTTTAGATTTTTTTTATTTTTATAAGAAAACATCCGATTTCGATCTACTATTTATTTATTTGACACGGTTGTATGGTCTGTATCTTGTCCAACTTAGTTGTACTTTGAGTTTTTGGCCGGCAAAAAAAAAAGTTGTACTTTGAGTATTTCTAATATGAGATAATTGTTTAAGTTATATAATCAAAGCTCTCAAACTCCTCCGGTGTTCAGTCTCCGATGGAATTTATATAGACATAAGAAATCTGGTTCAAGCTGATACATTTATAACTCTCTTAACACATCAGACATTTCCTTGGTTTTGCTTTGATTGTTTTAATGTTATTGGAATTTCGTATCACATCTGTGCTGGTTAGAGCATCTCCACCTCATAATTGCATTTTTCATTGCAAAATGCAATTGGATTTCTATACAACCCATAATTGCATTTTATATGTCAAAAAGAATATTTTTAGTATATTCTTCTTTTTCTATTTTATTATTAATTACTAATTATACATATTTTAAAAAAAAATTACAAATTGACCTAATTATTTAATTTCTCTCAAAATTTCCATAAATTATGATATTTTTGAAATTTCATTATAATTTAAAAAAAAACACATTACACTACATAAAAATGAAAAAAAAACACATTACATTACACTTATTAAGTAACCAATCATTGTTGTACTAAATTTATGTTCTTTTATTTTTAATTTCAGTACTTTTTAATTATTTTAAATTTAGTATTATGTTTTTATATTTTCTATTAAATAATGTTATTTGCATTTTAATTTCATTTATTAGAGTGTTTTAATATTTATAATCATCAAAAAAAGAAATCATCATCAAAATAATTATTTATAACTCTAAAGTAAAAGTATCTAAAATTTGAATGACTATTTTATAAATAAAAAAGTTCAATTGTAAAATGCAATTGAAAATGAGATGTTTGCATATTTGAAACCAAAAATGGCATTATACCATTTTGCAATTGAAAATGAGATTGGGTTGGAGCAAAATTTATTGTAAAATGCAATTTGGCACCAAATTTGGTATTGGGTTGGAGATGCTCTTAGGCAAGTAATTAGTTTCCTCAATATAAAGTGATGCATATTTTTACGCAATCTTAAGATACCGAGATGTATAATTTCGTACCGTTTTTAACTTCATTTTCGACATAAAAATCCATAATTTCGTACAAATTTTGAGCTTTATAAAAATGATATACATGAATCAATATTTTCAACACTTCAGCCTACGATGGCTCGGGTGATACTTGCCGGTCCAAGAGATATCTTGAGTGAATTGTTGCCGGTCAATGATGAATAATTTGATGTTGTAGAGGAAAATATTTTGTTTGTGGAGTGGAGATTGTCAGGAACAACAAATTTGAAGTGAATCAATTTTGCCGTGCCTTTGATGGAATTGGAGCCCTTCATGGGTACAAGTGTCATGATGATGGTGACGAAGGAGTGCTAGATAATGATGATTTTGAGTACTACAGTAAATTCTGTTGAAACTTCAAAATTTTATAATTTTATATAGTTATTAATTTATAGAGATATTTTACGGTAAACTCTTAATGATTATCCATAGACAATAGCAAATTATTTTCAACAGTATGTGCAAAATTTGTTCAAGAGATGTAGCATCAATGAATTTGGAAGATGAGACAAACCACATTTATAAACATAAAGTTGTGATTAATAATCTCAATTATCGAAAAAGAATAGATGTCAATAGTATATTCGACCATCTAGATAAAAGTGATACATGCTCGAAAGTTCATAGTTTATAAAAAATTGTGACTAACGTCATTAGTGTTGATGATAATATAGAATATTTTATAGTAGTTATGCGTCATGAATCACTTATAACTTGTAAAACTTTTCATAATTTTTGTATGCTAATCAAGAAAACAACAACAAAATTATTGATACAATAAGAAAGATTAGAGATGAACACGAGAGAGAATCCAATTTTCAGAAAAACAACACAACAATAAAGTCATATTTTACTATATATATAAGCATATATATTTTTAATTATTAATTTATCTTATTATTGGAACCATATATTTACATAAGAGTTTCAAAAAATATATTATCTTATAATCTTATCGAATTTTACTAATTTTTATATTGGCACTGTTGGGGACCGACAAAATTTATTAATTTATAGTGATTATTAATTTATCGAGTATCAATTTATAGAGGTTCTATTGTATAACACTTCTGATGATGATGAGGAGTTCGATGATGATGCTTAGATTCGATATTGCTACATGTTCCCAGCCTCTAAGTTCAATTCTACCATTTGCAAATTATAGTTCGAGTGGGAGGGCTAATCTAGAGCACAAGCGGGCTAAGACATGGTTTAGGTCCACTAATTTTTTTTTATTAACTATTAGACCACATTTTTATTATAAAATAGTGCATTTATAAAGTCACTAACATAGATAAAAATTGATTACAACAAAATTTAGATTTTATGTAGCAATATAATTATTTAATGGATATAGCAATTTTATGTAGCAATATAATTATAATTTTTTTTATGTAGCAATATAATATAATTATAAAGTCACTAACATAGATATATATATAGTTATTAAAAAAAATTAAAAACTGAAATTATTTAATGTTTTTAGTAATAAATATAAAAAAAATTATAATTATTTTTTTGTGTTTGGGCCACCAATTTGGTTGGGCCGTTACGGGCTACTTGGTTATTTGAGTTTGCGCTTGAATGTTTCACACGTTGTTAGTTTTATTTGTGGATTTGTTCAACCCCAACATTACTCTTGTCCTTCAGTGGAATTCAATTCGGATATACGGTGTTAGATATATAAAAAATTGCTAGTGTAATGTTGTTGTTTAGTGTTGACCATTTTCTTACTTTTTAAATAAATATATCAATCATTATGATATCATATTGCTAAATCCTCGTGTGATAACATGAATCAAAATGTATTGGCCCATAGAACTAAGAATTACCAAGCCCGGTTTAGAAAAGAGACAGCTTTGAAATTTTAAGTTTTGAAATCTTGGAGCATTGTTAGGTAATAAAAAACTGGTCTTAACTACCAAATAACATCCAGATATAATATCTGGATTAAGAAACGAAACGGAAATCAAAGATACTTCTCTGTATCGAAAACACTTTTGTTCTAAGGATTGCTTTTAGATTCCGCCGAATATAAAATCTTCCTCAAAGACGACTAATGACTGCTTCGACTTCTTGTGGAGTGTAGAGATGATAAGCTGGTGCTACCTTGGCAATGTCCACATTATTTGGAGTCACCTACACAGACCAGAACAATTAGATGGGATCAATAACTTCTGTAAATTGCAAAACTTTCGACTCAAAAGTTTGTACCTTTTCTTCCATGACTTGCTTGAGGATCGATACAGCGATCGTCTCAGCTTCTTGAAGTGACAGATCCTGCAACAAGATGAGGAAACGAAAGACTTTAATGGCAAAGTACGTGATGCACTCAAGTGATTGATCGAGAAAATGAAAAAGGTTCAAGTTGCTACTTTGTTGAATTGCTCTTGAAGAGAACTATCAGCTCCTTCTGAGCCTGAACCAATTGCCTTTGCATTGCACTGCCAGAATGTTCCTGATGGATCCGTGTAGTACCTGTAGCAAGACATAGTCCTTTACAATGAGATCGACTAACTTCATCGCAAGTGAATCATATCAGTTGAAAAAAACATCTAAGTAAATAAGATCTTACAAGCTTGGTCCGTTCTCATCATGACCAGCAATGAGAAGAGATACTCCAAATGGCCGAGACTGTAGTAACATTGGAGAAAAAGGAGAATCAGTATTCACGTCAAAATGTCAGGACAAATTATACATTTCCTACTATCAAGGTGTTGTTCTGGTAATCGATCACCTCTTTCAATCATATAGCCTAAGCTGAGAGATGAGAAAGCAACAAGAGATTCCAATTTTATAATTACCATTGATTCTTCATCTCCTTCACCAAACCGTAAAGCCAGATCACACAGCGCTTGTGTTGTGGACTCTACAGTCATTGGCTCCCCATACGAGAATCTGTGGTTCTGTACAACAGCAAACAAGCAGTCAATAACATGAAAGATCTTTTGAAGCTAAAAGGAAAGAACCGAGAAACAGAAACCTCACCTGTGTCTCAACTCTTGCATGCTCAACAAGTGTACGCGCATCAGCAATCAGACCGCTCATGGCACAGCCAATATGGTCATCAATTTCCATAATCTTCTCCACACTGCTCGGTTCCTGAACAAAGACACAGAGAAGTATGATATCACCAGAACTAACATAGAAAACTTATACTTCACAATAAATTTCAGATTCCACGGGTAATGCAACATCACAAATCGATTTGCTGAATCAAAGAAAACCCAACAAATCAGAACTTAGAAAGCAAAGAGTATTCAGTGTAAGAAACTAAACCAGCAATGGCGAGGTGATACGCTTCTCAACAGCAAGCACAACTCCCTCCTTTGTCTTCACTCCAATTGCAGTAGAACCAAGCTGCAACAATTCCACAATCATCAGAGCCTCAAAATATAATCCATACACAGTGGAATCAAACAAGGAACTGTGAGCCAAATTTCTTGAATACACTAATCAGTCAAAGAAAACCCCTAAATCATTTTCAATGGAAAACACCTTTCTTCAAATCAGTTACCTTGATAGCTTCAATGGCAACAATTCCTCACGATATAAATGCATACACAGGGATAAATCCAGTCTAAGTCCTATCTCAATATACCACACTAAGAACTACGAGCGGTTTAAACAAGGAAACGTTAACCAAATTTGAGCAATAGGCTAATCAATCAAAGAAAAACCCCAAATCATTATCCAGGGAAAAACCCTTTCTTCAACTTTTCTCGATTCTGCTACTATCTATTTTACAGGGAAACTAATCGAAAATTTACCTTGATAGCTTCAATGGCATACTCGACTTGGAATAGCCTGCCTTCAGGAGAGAAAGTGTTGACTCCTCTGTCATACTCAGTCCTTCGAGCAACAAAATCGGAAATTACGATGAGCAAAAACCACGATTCAAGCAAAAAAAGACGAAAATTTAAGAGAACCCAGAAGCAGAAGAACATAGATTTGAGTTAAGACGGAGGAAGAAAATATATAGATACCTAGTGAGAAACATTTTCTACTCCGCGATATAGATCTGCAAAACCTCAGTGTCTGCACAATAGAATCAAAACCCTAGAAAATTAAGCGATCTGGATAAATCCAGAAACCCAGGAATGAATTAAAAAGGGAATAGAATCGCTGAGAACTTGTTGAGATTAGAAAATCACACCAGATGATTGATCTTCGAAAGTGTTGTTGGCTTTTTACAAAGTTTGCTCTTCTTCTAGCTTCCCAAGATGCACTTCTTGAACAACAAGTTAGATGGTTCGAAACGCGTCGTTTTGAAATGGGCTTTCATTGGCCTAACTATCTTTGTCATGGCCATGGCCCATGGGTGTCATAAATCACAAACATGTTCCTTTTCAATTTTTTTTCTTTCTTCGGTTGTTAAGTTTTTCCTTTTTTATGTTTTTCTCTTTTTTACTTTGAGATTTAAATTTACTTTTACATATATCTTATCTACTATTATTTTTCCTTTTTATAATTTATTTTTCGTTTTTTTCACAAGTCCTTAGTTTTGTAACAAAATTTTATAACAATTCTTACTGAAAACTGTGAATTGATAACTTCACAAATGTAAAGGACTGGAATTTTAACATGTCCTTTTTTTAACTCAAATGTCAGAATTTAAGTGTTACAATCAATAAAAGAAAGGACAAAATAGACAGTCGAAATAATTTCTTTTTGCCTGTACTCAAAATAAATGATTTTTACAATTAGTTGAGCGAATAAAACCAAACAGAAAAGAACAAGAAAAATGAAGGAGTGTTGTCTTGTAAAAAGAAGTATGGGGAGGAAGAAAAGCTGTGACTTGTTGCGAGGCTTCGACTCCTTCCAGACGCAAAAGTTTGTCTTTGGTCAGTCTCTTTTTTTTTCTCTGTATTTTAAACTTTTGCATGACAACAACAACAATTCAAAATTTAGTTAACACAAGAAAGCAACAAGAACAAAACTCCATAACCATATATACAGTAAAACAATAGGAGCTTCTACTAGTTAGTGTTTTCTTTACTTTATGTTCAAAATCTTTCGTCATTTTAAATTCACAGATTCAAACGTTTATCGGTAGCTAAAATGACTTAAGTACGATTCGATGTTTTCTTGAAAATTCCAGGACGATTCTACCACAAAAAATCATGATTTATTAATTAGTTTCCGTTCTTTTAAATTTTTATAGTCAGTCAAATACTTTTCTTTGAATAAAACAGTAAAACAAAAATAACACAAATATTGATAATTCAAACACATAAACAGTGATTTCTTGTTTTTGTCTATTTGTATTTTACTTCTTTTTTTTTTATCTTTTACTAAGCTAGCGACAAGTATTATTGCAAGGAAGACAACCACATGAGCTACGGCCGGCAACCAAATAGCCACGGCGGTTTGTCAGCTTCCTCGCAGTCTCCGCCGCTCTCTGCATCTGCTCAGCATGTTGTTGCCTCGCCGTTTCTCTCCAATCCTCTGCTCTCCGGTGCACCGTATCCATTCTCTTCATCAATTTCTCCTCCATATTTGATCTCATCTTCTGTATTTTCACCTAAAACAATAAAAACATCACCCCCAAAACCACACATTAATTCTTGAAAATTCATCAGTCAACTGTTTATTTTGGACTGTTATGATTAATAATTGAATCTGAGACTCTGATTTCCCAACAGAGGAAATTACTGAAAAATACTAATCTTTTCACATGGGTCTTGCACAAATAACAAGTTTCAACTACAAAGATCATATAACTACATTATATGATCTTGAAAATTCATCATTTCGACTTGTGTCATTATATAGCTACATAATTATATGGGAAATTTGGTTCAATAAACCAAAAAAAACTATAATTTAAAATCTAACCAATTTTTCTCTTTTTCTCTCTCCATCTATTCCTATCTCTCTCTATGTATTTTGGTTAGTTTATGAATTTTAGTTTTTTTATGGTTATACAACAAATTCACCCTAATTATATATGATTAATAATTATTGAATCTAAGTCTACAATTTCCCAAGAGAGAAGATTACTTAAAAAAAATACAGATCTTTTTTCACATGGGACTTGCACAAATTACAAGTACAGCTACAAACATGGGAATGTCATCTTCTTTTTTAAAAATTAGAAACTCGAAGACTTTCTCGTCTAAAGTAACAAAGACTAGTCAATGAAGTCGTCGTGTAAGGATTTCGGACATTACTCTAATGTTGGCGCGTGGCTCAACAAATCCGTTAGAACAGACCAAAATCCGTATTTTTATACTTCATCTCTCTAAAATACGTATTCGTATGCACATACCTCGAGTTTCCTGGATTGAGCTTCGGCTTTAGCATTTTGGAGATTCACCCATGCCTGGATTTTGGCTTCTTCTCTTTGATATCTACAAAAAAAAAAAAAAAATCGAATTTTTAAATTACCCAAATTCAAGTTTTCTTAATTTCTTCAAGAATTTGTTAATACCTTTGGCAAAATTTGATCTTGTCATCTTCGTCATCCCATAAAGTAGCTTTAGATTCTGAAACACTTCTCCGTAACTCACTTTCCGTATCGATATGTCTTAAGCTCTTCGATATCTCTTCCTCTTCTTCCTCCCTTGAGTTCCAATGACTCGTCACCGAGTTATAATACTGAGTCGCTGCCGACCCACTGAGTCGTAGCTTGTCGGCGAACTCGGAGATATCTATGACGTTTTTGGTTTCCGTTAACGGGCCAGACATTTTCGAAGGCGTGTTGTGTCTCGCCGGAGACATGCTTTTAAACGGCGTGTGACATCTTGAAGTCGTTACACTTCCGATCGGTGTCATCTCTGTTCCGATGTCTCTGTGTTGAATTTGAGCTTCTTCTTCTTCCTCGTAACGGATAAATTTGTCGGAATCTCTGAATATAAACCCTTCCGTTGATGGGAGAATCTGTTGCACTTCTTCGTTCGCTAACTTATCTAACAGAACACAGAATCAAAAAAAAAAAAATTAACTGTCAGTCTCAAAAAAAAAAAGATCAAAACTTTTGAGAATCTATTAAAAAGGTTTCTTCTTTTTTTTACCTTTAAGTATAAGATCTGGTGGAGATAATGAGACCTTTTCCTCCGTAACCCTAGATTTTTCCGAGTATACAACTTCCACCTGCAAAATCCAAAGACCCATTCTTGAAATTTCAATTTACTACTTCATCTGATTTCACATTCTCGTTTAAAGATTCGAACTTTATCAAATTCCCAATTCCAAAATGTTAAAAGAGTTTTATTAAGAAACCAAACCTGGTGCTTAAACCCATCAAATTGGGAATTATTACTAATTTGACTGTTTTTGAACGAATGTGCCGGAGATTCGTGACCGGAGGTGACCCATTTCTCGGCGTCAACCCATTTAGAAGGGAAGTTTCTTCTTCTACCAGAGACACTGCTACTGAAACTGAAGACTCCTCTGCCTGGAGTACAAGGAGACTCCATTAACATCACTCTTCTCTGTCCGCTGCTTCTTCCTTCTCCAATGCTCTTTTGTGATGAGAAACTCTGTCTCCTTTCGTTTACCATCTCGCTGCTGCTACTGCTTTGGTTTGATGAAAGTGGAAGTGATTTGATGAAATCCGCGGTTTCATTTAGATTGATTCTGCTTATAAGTGAGTCATCTGCAAATGGGTTTGTGCTAATTCTTGGCTCAACAACATCTGAGTTTTTCTCCTGTAAACAGACAAACAAATTAAGAGAGATTCAAGAACAAGAAAAGAAGAGAAGCATTTAAGAAATAAGACTTTGTTTCTTTTACCATATTAGGAGGAAGCAGAAGCTGACTTTGGAGATGGAGCTTAGTGTTGCTGTTTCTTGTGATTTTTTGTTCTATAGTGTTTTTGTTTCTGTTGTTTTATTTTGGTTTAGTTGTTGTCTGCATTGTATATGAATTGTTTTAGAAGAGGTTGTAGAAAGGGAAGTTGTAGGAAAACGGCAATAGCTTTTAGATGTCTATCTATAGAAGGAAAAAGACTTGACCAGTTTTTCAGAGTAGACCATTGCCTAAAGGGTACTACGTTTCGTGTAACAGTACACACATTTAGATTTTCATTATTATTTTTTGTTTTCTTATAGTATTATTTTCAATTTGTTAGTTTATTCGCACTCTTTGGATTCTGATCGGAAACACTACATAATATGACAGAATTCTGAAAAAGACATTTTTTTTTTTGCTCACTCAGATAACAGAATAGTTGTAGAGAAATTTGGTGAAATAACCATAAAAAAAACTATAATTTAAAAACTAACTAATTTTTCATTTTTTCTCTCTCTAACTCTTCCTATCTTTCTCTACTCCATTTGGTTAGTTTCTAAATTTTGGTTTTTTTATGGTTATTCACTAAATTCACCCACAGCTGTATATCAAGTATAATTCCGCAAAAATTGTGATTGATGAGATGTTCTGTTTTTTTTTTACAATTTATCAGTTACAAAATATCTTTAGTAAATTAGACTATTGAGCTATCAGAAACATCAAACTAAATTAAATATATATATATATGGATGATAATTTAGTAATATAATTGGACATTTGGAACTGGTGAAGTAGAGTATAGAATTAGAGTAATGCATAGAATTGTCCTCTTGGGAGAAGTACAAATGCATGAAAAGATGTGGCTCCTCTGTATCTCTATATTCGTATAATGTGATGATTATCATCATCACAATTATTTATTATATTAAAGCGCAATGGGCTATTAAACAGTGTAAGGGCCCGATAAAGAGTAATCTCAAATACTACTACTAGTATACTGCTGAGCTCTCCAAGTATCTAGTGTTTTGTTTTTTCTTTTTTCGACAGTATACTAGAGGTTTAAATTAGCCCTGCAAATTTCGGAAGGGATATCCGGTTCTCACTCGTATCCGTTTCGAATTTTCCGTCCCGTTACCGTTCTCGTTTAAAAAAATTCCCGTTCGGGACCATTTATATTTTTCAAACGGATACGGAAAGCAGGCCCGGCTCAGTGGGGTAGGCGGAGGGGCCAAGGCCTTGGGCCATTCCAAATTTTAAAAAAAACAAATTTTAAAAAAAAGGTCCAAATTTTTGTTTTTTAAACTCTATAATAAAAAGGCCCAATTTTTTTTTTCTAGGGCTTTTTAAAAAGCCCATACGGTACCGGGAAGGCAACGGGAATACCCGAACTTCCCGAATTTTCTCGAATTTTCCCAATTTTTTCCGATTTTTCCCGAATTATCCAAAATAATTACCCGTTTGGGAAAAAAATTACATAAGGGAATTTCCCGAACTCGTCACGTTTTTATGGATTCCCTTGTGGGAATTGTTCTTCAATTCCCAAATTTTTCGTTCCCGTCCCATACCCGTAAATTTCCGTCCCGATTCCCGAAATTTTCAGGGCTAGTTTAAATGGCAACAAGAAACAATATACATTGCGTATGAAAACGTTTCTGTGACAGCTAATTTTATTTAATTGTTTATGTGAAAGTAAAAGAAATTTTCATTTCTAATTTCTCTGAATAAAAAATGATATCTAAAAAAAATATTTTGCAGAGAGAAAAAAAACTAAACCACAATTTTTGAAATTACTAATAAACAACAAATTTGAAGAATCTATTCTGCTAGTCATAACTGTTCTTGTGCAGTATTATTCCAAGAAACTGTCAGCATTTACCAGCGAGGAGATTGCAAATCCAATGAACCGAAATCAGAGACCAATTCTAAGCCTATCAACTAATAATTGTAAAACTAAAAAAAACTAATAATTGAAACTATATAGTATATATCACTATTGTATATTTGTATTGTATGGGTATTTCTATTATTCGAATCTCACATTATCCACGTGACAACGACTTTACATGTATATATATACGTCAATACGTGTATATATATATAATATTTAAATTGGTTAACGTCGTTAAGTAATTTTTTTTCCCGTATTATTGTTCTTATCTCACATTGAACATGTGGATGTAAGACCATCGTATATATCCTTTTTTATTATAACCAGAGACTGAATTATTACAAATAACTAGAGGGTATAAATACGAAGAGGACATATACTATCAATCACAGCCAACTATAAAGTTTTTCCAATATATGCAAATACTTAGCAACGACCGTATTTGGATTTGTCCGGCGAAGAACATGGTGAAGATTCATCCTGATCAAGCATTACCGCTGGACTCCGCCGCCGGAGAAGACAAGAGTTCGCTGTACATGACGACGGAGCAGAAGAGTTTCACGATTTGGATGAGATCTCTTGTGTTCCATACCAAAGGCTGCACGGTTTTTGATTCCAAAGGGAACTTAATCTATCGAGTTGATAATTATGATTCCAAGAGTTGCAGTGAAGTTTACCTTATGGATTCATACGGAGAAGTCTTGTATACATTACGTCAAAAGGTAATAAACATTTCATATATGTTACGTTGTTATAGATCACGAACTCATATTTTTAAATAAACTTCATTTTGAGACTAACTTATTGTTGTTTGTATATAGAAATTGGGATTATTCAAATCTTTGGAAGGATATAACTCAACCGGGACAAGATTTCGATTAAGAAAGAATTTCAAGATTTCGCCAAGATGTTCATCTTCGTCTTACAAAGTTGTAATGGGATCGGACCGAGATGATAAACAATCTTGTTATAAGATTGTAAACCGCGGTTCGGTTTTGGCGGTCGAGGATGGATCAGGAAGATTAATGGCAGAAGTTAAAAAGAAGCAATCGAATATTAATGGTTTGGATTTTGGAGATGATGTTCTGTCGATGACAGTGGAGCCACAGGTCGATCATTCTTTCATAATGGGTATTGTCATAGCTTATAGTCTTCTCAAATGTAAATTGTGATTATTTTAGGGGGGTGTGATTGACTTATTTGTAACTTTAGGGTAGTAAATTGATAATATACAAATATTCAGGGAGCCATGTGATACTACTTTTGTTAATTATGTTTACAGATGAGTTAAACGTCATTACAAGCATAAACCCCAAAATCTCTCTAGCATCAAATTGTGATTTCGAAGATTCACACAAAATGTGGAGAAGATCGGCTTCGTTCATCCTCGATAAACATCAGAACAATAAACCCATCTCTCTTACTCCGTCGATCGACTCGCCTCCTCCACCATCTGCTTCAATGGCGGATGAAAACCCTAACCCTAATCCAATTTCGGCTTACTACCAAACCCGAGCGGCGCACCATGGGATCGTGACCAGCGATTGGCTGGAACAGGCGCAAGCCGCCGTTCGTCGCTATCCGGACAAGGATTACTCGGTTTCTCCCGTCGCGGGAAGACCCTTCAGCGTGATCGAGGAATTCAACGGTTGGAGGCAGCAGCCTGATTTGGCGGAGGCTGTTGCGGCGATTCGTGCCCTTGCGGCGGTTATTAGGGCTAGCGAAGCGACTACTATGATGGAACTTGAAATCGAACTCAAGAAAGCTTCTGATACCTTGAAAGTAAGCGTCTTTCTTCTCTGTTTGGGATTCAGTTTTTGAATTACTCGGTGTTTTGTTATTGCTTATTCGTCTTGGATTCAATATTTAACGAATATGCTATTAGTTTTGCAACTTATCTTTGAGTATTTTGCTTCAAACCCTGACAATTAATTTAGGTTTAGCTTGCGGTGGAAATGGTTGATATGATCGTGGCATTGCATATTACTTGTAGAGTTGTGAATTCGACTTGGCATTACATTTGAAAGTTTCTGCATTCTGCGAGTTTCTTAGCCGTTAAGACTCTCTGGCGGCTCTAAAGGGATAGAGAAATGACAAAAATATTATATTTTTCGATATCTTGATTGTTGTAATTTACATCTTCTATCAATTGATATTCTGTTTCTTTGGAGATGAGCTATCGGTTGATTGATTAGCTCTTCTGGCGTTAAGTAGTATACTAGTATTATCTGAGTCCTTCTCAACTTGTAGCCTTTCAATTATTGTCAGTGTAGAAGACTGAAAATGTAAGATTGCCTTCGCTTTTCAGGCATGGGACACAACCTCGATATCTTTAACAGCAGGATGTGATCTATTCATGCGCTACGTGACTCGAACATCCGCCTTAGAATTTGAGGACTTCAACTCAGCAAAATCCCGCGTGCTTGAACGCGCTGAGAAGTTTGGTGAAATATCTTGCAAGGTCAGTGGTTTTCTTAGACTGGAAATTGCATACATATATATGGATATTAGCTAGGATATTAGTAAGTAGAAGAAGAGTTTGAACGGTAAAGCATTTATTTTGCAGGCCCGAAAGATAATTGCAATGCTTAGTCAAGATTTCATATTTGATGGCTGTACTATACTGGTCCATGGATTCTCCAGAGTTGTATTCGAAATATTAAAGACAGCAGCTCAAAACAAGAAACTCTTTCGAGTTCTGTGCACAGGTGGGTTTTCTTTAAACTTTGAGATCGATCTGATCTGTCATTTTCCGGTTATCTCATTTCGATTTTCCTAACCAACAATCGCACATTTCCGTCGCGGTCATGGAAACGAAATCCAGAGGGAAGGCCAGATAAAACGGGAGTACTGCTAGCTAACGAGCTTGCGAAGCTTGATGTTCCAGTGAAGCTTCTGATTGATTCAGCCGTGGCCTATAGCATGGATGAAGTGGACATGGTGTTTGTTGGAGCTGACGGAGTAGTTGAAAGTGGTGGGGTAATTAACATGATGGGTACTTATCAAATCGCCCTCGTCGCGCACAGTATGAACAAACCAGTCTATGTAGCTGCAGAGAGTTACAAGGTAAAATACCTCAAGAACTTTTTAATCTTTTCAATGTGGTTGCAGAAACACTGTGGTCCAGCGTCTAACTTATTGTTATCTTGAAGTTTGCACGCCTCTACCCGTTGGATCAAAAGGACTTAGAACCGGCCTTGCGACCTATTGATTTCGATGTTCCTGTTCCTCCTAAGGTTGAGGTAGAAAGATCTGCGAGAGACTACACTCCTCCTCAGTACTTGACTCTGCTCTTCACTGATCTTGGTGTTCTCACTCCATCTGTAGTAAGTGATGAGCTAATTCAGCTTTACTTGTAAGCAAAGCTGTCTTCTTCTTCATTCTAAAGCTTCTCTGAAAACTTTCATTTCTTTTGTATAAAAAAAAAAAACAATTTTTTGGCTAACACAGACATACATAGCTTTTCTCTGATTCTATTGCTATGCAGAGGGTTTTGGTGGGAGAAAGAGTGTGTGACTTGTAATATTTACTCAAAATTTCTCTCTCAAGTCTCAATAGTATAATATTCAATCATTATATGGTTTTGATTTTTAGAGATTGCGTTGGTGTCATTACATAAACCAGCTTAAAAACAATGAAAGACTTTATAGAACTAACTCACTGTCATCATAGTTGGGAATGAATAATTTGTTTATTATATTGCTACTATTATTCATTTGTGATTTTTCTTTCTAACTTTATATAAAAATTGTTATTGAATTCAAATTTCATAGTTTTTATGTATAGCTAATTATACATATGTTAATTTTTATTTATGTTGCATGATGTTTTAAAAAAATAATAATTAACTGCTTATATATTTTATACATGTGGAAAAATAATGTTATGATTGACTAATAAGAAGAAACTGTTGTGACATCTTATAAAGAGTCTCATTCATCTGTTATATAGTAGATGATGATTTGTGATTTATGAATGTGTTATTTGTTTATTTTTTTCAATGATTTTTTTTGTTGTTGAATATGTTATTTTATTATTTTTTATACCGTAATAATAGACATTTTATTATATACATAACAGTTGACACAATTTAATCTGAAAGAATAAGAAAGTGAAAATTGAAATTGTTTATAATTATGTTTAGTCTATATCTTTTTATCATATATAGTTGGATGCGTTTAAATTAGTAATTAACATGATCGCGACACGTGGTAAGTGAATTGGTTAGATTTCGACATGTGTTGCAATTTGAATATATTATATAGTTAAAATTAAATTTAATGAGTAGTTAGATTTTAATAAATAAATGAGTGTTAGTATGTTATCGATTATGAAAAAAAAAAAAATTAGCTGACTTCATTGTAAGAAAAGATAAGCTGAAACACTAATCCTTTAAAAAAAT
Organism: Alliaria petiolata; assembly: GCA_020283515.1. Lineage (NCBI taxonomy): Eukaryota > Viridiplantae > Streptophyta > Magnoliopsida > Brassicales > Brassicaceae > Alliaria > Alliaria petiolata. Next base: position 212,185,311 of record JAHZTW010000001.1, read on the forward strand.
ATAACTTGAATGCTTTTTTTTTGGGTTTTGTGAATAAGATTTTATTTGTCATTAATTACAATAGATATTGTATATAATTTAATGATTTGATAACTTATAGGTGGTGTTTGTTTGAAGATTTTTTTTTTTTTAATTCTATAATTTATCCTTTTGATTTATTTTGTTATGTTATTTTCAAAGTTGTAATGTATATTAGAACACCATAGTTTTTTTTTACGCCTTTTACTATTATTATAGTAATTTTCGCAAAATTTGAGAAGGAGTACTTATGGCATAATGGATAAGACTGTTGATTTTCATTGAGAAGATTTTGGGATCGAATCCCCTTAGATGTGATTTAAAAGTATTTTGTTTGGTTCGCATTTAATGCCAAATGAAACAAAATTTAATAGGTACTAAAATTTTAAAATTTTTTCTTAAATAAACTAAAACTCACATGAGCAAAATGTGAAAAGAATAAAAACGGTCAGAGTTCTTTCGTTTTCTTCCACAACTTGTTTAATTCCCACTAACTCATAAAGTTAAAGACTCGTATTTATAGCTTATGTTTCTTTCTTTAGTCCGGAATTTTTAAAGTTTAATAAATGAGTTTTATCTCTATACCTTATATTAATTTTGGTTAATTTCAACTTATTGAGATTTTGATCGATTTTGATACATGATTGCAATTCGATATCACTATGAAAAATATTATAAATCAATATTAGACCACACATCTAAAAAAAAATTTACGGGGATCTGCACATCCTCTCTGAGGCGTATATGAAACGATATTCATCAAACTTGTTGGATGATGCAAAAATTATGATTTGACTTTTCACTAAGAATGAATTCTTGTGATTGAAAATTGATGAATGACAAATAGTACCCCTTGTATCTATTTCATCTATGCGGACTTTTTGCCTATCCCACAAGTATGTGTACAGCTTGATAAATTGAAAGGGTTATTTTTTGGAGAAATTAAAGAAATTAAGGTGTAAAATATATTTACCATTTAACTAATTATGAATGGATTAATACTAACATGAATGTAATAAATTTAAATTTGTTATTTCACTAATCAGAAATTTGGAATTTTGACTCACATCAGAAATTCAAATTTGAAGTCTAAATTTACATATAAAATATTTAAAACTATCAATGGTATCTGCTTCTCATTTAATGTGTAGAAAATTGCAGAAAAGAGCGAATATCACATATTTTTAGAAAGAATAGCCAAGAAGTATCCATGGTCTAATGGTTAAAATGATTGACTTTTAATGAGAAGATTGTGGGTTCGAGTCTTGGTGGATGCAAAACAAATTTTTAAAAATTAAATAAAATTAATTTTTAAAAATTAAATAAAAAAGGACAGGTGGTAGGCTCTTGTGTGATGACGTGACACTCCCAGGAGAGTTCCCTTCTACTTTTATATAGTAGATTAATTATTTAAAATACAATAAATCTTAAGCTTATATTCTTATATACAATATACCTTTTTGACATAAGAAATACATATACTTAAAAACACCTCAACCGAAAATTACACCACTAAAAAAAGAAAAGTATTACATTTTTAATATTTGAATATGATCATTATATTATATTATATATCGTCTCAAATTAACTCATCAAAAGATTGAATCAATTTTGTTAAATTCAAACTTACATTAAAATTTGATACGACTTAAATCGTAAAATAAAGTAAAAGGAATTAGACATTATGTTAAAATTCAACAAACGTTAGGTAAGAAATGGTTTAGACTTTTTTCTACCAGCAGTCAAATAGGACTAAATCTCCTAGTTACTTGCTTACCATAATCCTAATATACAGTATTACAGTAGTAAAATCTAAAGTTAATGAATGTAAAGTAAAAGGGTAGTTTCGTAAACAATATTTCAAGTTTAAGCAATATAATAATAATTAAAATAACGCTTTGTTCATCTTCTTAAGCTAAAAAGTCCCTTTCACATCCATTTTTTCTGATGAACAACAAAGCAAAGTGCTGAAGAGAGAGGAAACGAAAAGATAAACCCCGAAGAATCAATTATTTTACATTTCGCCGCTAAGATTCTGTTTCTGAGCATTTTATACCCTCAAGAGTCTCCCTCGTGTGAGCCGCCATGTGTGGAGGAGCTATAATCTCCGATTTCGTTCCGCCGCCGACATCTCGCCGCGTAACTAGCGAGTTTATCTGGCCGGATCTGAAGAAGAATGTGAAGGGATTGAAGAAGAGCTCGAAGAAGCGTTCGAGTTTCTTTGATCTTGACGATGAGTTCGAGGCTGATTTCCAAGGTTTCAAGGATGACGCGTCTATCGATTGCGATGATGATTTCGATGTCGACGACGTCTTCGCCGATGTGAAACCGTTTGTTTTCACCGCGACTCCGAAACCCGTCGTCTCCTCTGCCGCTGCCGGTATAATATTTAGATCATTATAGCTTAAATCCGTTTCTAGCTTACTTTGAGCGATTGAGTTTGGGTAGAAATTAATTCTCCAATCGATTTGCTATGTTCGTTGGATTTGAATGTCTCTCACATGATCAAGGTTCGGATATGGTTGCTTTGCTGTGAAATCAAAGTTTCAGATTTCCCAGCTCTTGAGAAATTAGTTTGACCTTGTTGTTTACGAGCTAAAATTATCATTCATAGCTTCTGAGTTTCTCTGAAAAAAGTTTTATTCTTTGGAATCATCTGTTCTTGGATATCTTCATGCCTAAGATTTTGAACCATCTGTTCTTGGATATCCTTATGCTTATGATTTTGAGTGATGATTGGGGGCATACGAGGTCTGATTCGTGTGTTGAAATTGATCTGTATATGTTCATGGGTCGTCTAAGAACTCTTTTGTTTTGTTGTTGTTATTCCACCTTCAGATTCAGCTTTTGGCAAGAAAGTTGCTGACTTCAATGGACAAGCTGAGAAATCTGGAAAGAGGAAGAGGAAGAATCAGTACCGAGGGATAAGGCAACGTCCTTGGGGCAAATGGGCTGCTGAGATCCGTGATCCAAGGGAAGGTGCAAGAATCTGGCTTGGGACTTTCAAGACAGCTGAGGAAGCTGCAAGAGCTTACGATGCTGCAGCAAGAAGGATCCGTGGATCCAAAGCTAAGGTGAACTTCCCTGAGGAAAACCCTCAGAAACGCCCTGCTAAGGCCAGTCCTCAGAAACCGGTCGCTAAACCAAACCCAATCCCGAGTCCAGCGTTGGTTCAGAACTTCGACAACTCCTTTGACAATATGTGTTTCATGGAGGAGAAACACCAAGTGAACAACAGCAATCAGTTTGGGTTGACCAACTCCGTTGATGCAGGAGGTAATGGGTATCATCAGTATTTCAGCTCAGACCAGGGTAGTAATTCATTCGATTGCTCTGAGTTTGGTTGGAGCGATCACGCTCCGATAACTCCTGAGATCTCTTCTGCGTTTATCAACAACAACAACAACTCTGCTCTGTTCGTCGAGGAAGCTAATCCAGCTAAGAAGCTCAAGTCCTTGGATTTTGAGACACCTTACAACAACGCTGAATGGGACTCTTCACTTGATTTCCTCAACGGAGATGCTGTGGCGACTCAGGACAATGGTGAAAACCCTTTGGAACTATGGAGCATCGATGAGATCGATTCCATGATTGGAGGTGTCTTTTGAAGAGATCCATTTTCATGTAAATAAGTCTGCATGTTAGTGAGATTCCCGCATCATCATCATCGTCATCAATATCCAAACTTTTAAAAATCTGTTACTTTCATCGTCTTGCTGTCTCTGTATCTCTCAGGAGTTGCTGTTGGAGAATGGTTATAAGACACCTGAAGCTTGTTTGCATTGCAAGAGCCATAAGCATCTCTATCTCTTTCCATGCTAATAAGGGTGTGATGAATTTTAAATGGAGGCTTAATTTTAGGACTTTCTTAGTGAATCTTTTGTGTTGGCTTTTGTTTTGTTTTTCTTACTTTGTGCCCCATGAAAACTTCTTTTAACATTGTCATAAACTCATAATATGTTTTTGAACCTCTCCTCCTCTGTTTTTATCTGGATGCTACTACTAAGGACCGGTACAAATCGAACCGGAGGAAAAAACAAGGACCGGTTACCGTAAATTTTGTGATCAGAAAGCGGTGAGATTGCGTGTATTTAACTCGTTGATTGCCTAGAAAAATGAGCCATTTTTGTTACTTTTGCATGTACAATGAATCTAGAAGAAAAACGCCTAAACGACGTCGTTAAACGACAAAAGAGAATCTAAAGGTTGCACTTTCTTTGCAAGTGGTGGTAACTGGTGAGTTTGTGTCTTTCTCGTGACCCTTTTTTCTTGAGTCTCTTTTTTCATGAGACACAAAAAAGTTAAATCACTCTTCTCATGGACGACACACTTCTGCTTCTTTCCCGTCTTTTTCACCCATCTGTATAAATATAATATATATTTTTTTATATAATAACAAACATAGATGTATTTACGTGTTTTTTATAGCCATATATGTACAGTTGGTAGTTAGTTACAAAAAAAAAAAAAAAAAAGAAAGGGAAGAAAATGTTTTTTGTTATTCTCATCTCAGGAAATTTAATTTGATAAATAACTATCTTTTCAGTTTTCTCATTACTCTTGTCATTGTGTTCATAATTAATATCAAAACCCTAATCCAAATTAAACATTATGGTGCATGAGTGTTAATTAAAGTATACATCATTAACGTTTGTTTTCTCCTATATATTATTGTGTGAAGAAATGAATTATCTTACCATTAACTAATAATACTCTACTAAACGAAGTTAAAAAAGACCCAAACATTTGACTTCTTTAAACAGTCGTTTTGTATGTAAATGTGGACACAAACTTTTTATATTATAAAATATATATATACACAGTCTTGTCGACATGTCTACAAGTTAAACTAAAAAAGCAAATAATTTGGTCTATATATATGCACACAAACACAAACACGATTCTTTAGAATTTTTGCGGTGGATGAGAGAGTCAACATTAATGGAGAAGGCCACAAGAAGAACTATCTCGTCTTTCTTCTTCTTCTTTCTCTTTCTCGCCGGAGAATCCGCAGCAAAGTTTTCTCACGACGGTGACAATAATAATGTGACGGCTTTGTTCATCTTCGGAGACTCATTCTTGGATGCAGGAAACAATAATTACATAAATACCACTACACTTGACCAAGCTAATTTTCCACCTTATGGTCAAACATTCTTTGGCCTCCCCACCGGAAGATTCTCCGACGGCCGTCTCATCTCTGATTTCATCGGTGAGAAGTTAGTTTTTATAACCCTTGTTGCCAAAAAAAAATAAATTTAGTTTTTATAAAGTTCAAAAAAAAGTTAGTATTTAATTTTTATATATCTTTTAACCAAAAAAAGATTTTATATTATTATTATTATATAACCTCGTGGCCTATTTAAATATATTATATTGACGGAAATGTACGTTAATGATAGCGGAATATGCGAATTTGCCGTTAATTCCGCCGTTTTTGGAACCGGGAGGAAGTCAAAAGAAGCTTTACGGCGTCAACTTTGCATCTGCTGGAGCTGGTGCTCTAGTAGAAACGTTCCAAGGTTCGGTACGTATGGTTTATCTTTTTTCTTTTCTTTTCTTTTTTTACTTTAGAATTTTTCAATATATAGTTTTGCATTATATATATCATCTATTTATCGTACACACACGGCACATGGTAGTTCGTTATGATTGATTGATCTAGAAATTTGATTGAAGTTGATTTTTTTTATATTTTAGAATATGAGTTACATGATACCATGCATATGGATCAGTGGGTTTTAAGTTTTGACCCGATTATTGTGGCTTAATTAGTTGAACAATCTTCTTTAAAATGTAAATCTTTTGGTCCCACCTACGATTTGTTTTTGTATTTTTTTATTTTTACATGCTTTATTTAGCTATATAATAAAATTCCTCTCTTATTAAATTAAAAAATATGTAGCATCCACTTACTTATTTAGGACAACTAAAATTTATATCACTAGGTTAGGTGAGATGTACAATTCTATGTTAATCAACGTGGTGACCAATTCCTAATAATTATTGTAAGGTGATAAGTTTGAGAACACAATTGGATCACTATAAGAAAGTGGAGAGATTGTGGAGGAGAAAATTTGGTAAAGAAGAAAGCAAGAAGAGAATCTCAAGAGCTGTCTATTTGATAAGCATCGGGACCAATGACTACTCAAGCAATTTCTTGACCAATCAATATCTTTCCATTTCAATGTCTCAACATGTTGACAATGTCATTGGTAATTTGACTACATTCCTTCATGTAAGTTCATCATCATTACAACCACCACCATAATAATAAGATAAACCACATAATGTTCATCATTGTTTTTGAATCTCTTTTGGTTATATGGGGTTTTGTAACAGGAAGTATACAAGATTGGAGGAAGGAAATTCGGGTTCTTGAATGTCCCAAACTTGGGATGTTTTCCGGCTTTACGAATACTACAACCAAAGAATGAGTCTTGCTTAAGAGATGCTTCAAGATTAGCAGAAATGCATAACAAAGCTCTTTCAAATCTCTTGTTTAAGATGCAAAGACAAGTCAAGGGCTTCAAGTTCTCCCTATTTGACATGAACAAAAGCCTTAGACTCAGAATGCATCATCCATCTAAATTTGGTGAGTGGGTTCGTTGTGAATTTTGGTGGATTTTTTTAGAATTTTGGACCCACTTAGAATATTCACAAAATGACTCATTATAATTTAAACTATATATCTTCATAATTTTACATCATATTAATTGTGATTATTAAAAGGGTTTAAAGAAGGGGAAGAAGCATGTTGTGGAACAGGGAAGTGGAGAGGAGTATTCAGCTGTGGAGGGAAGAAAATTGTGAAGGAATATAAATTATGTGAGAATCCTGATGATTAAATATTCTGGGATTCACTTCATCTCACCCAAAATACTTATAAGCAATTTGCAAATCTAATTTGGAATGGTGGGCACATGTCAGATACTCTAGTGGTTGGCCCATACAATGTCAACAACCTATTTCAGATTCCTTGATTTGTATGTATGACACTAATATACATTGATATTTTCTTCTTTTGATCGATGGTCAACCATTGTTTGTTCATTAATGGATCCAAAGATTCAAAACGATATACTTCTATATATCTTTTTGTTTTTTTCTTTCTTTTTTTCGACAGGATCGTTTTTTTTGTTTTTCATTTACCCGAGTAGGTGTGCTTTACATTCAGTTTAACTATTTCTTTCATTTTCGGAAGTTTATGTAGCTTCGCCACTGACTATATCCCTAACGAGTCATGGAAGACATACCGGCGAGAATATATTTTCTGGTGCCTCTTCGGTTTCCTTTCCTATCCGATATTTTACAGATTTTGTTCTTCGACAATTGTTAAAATAGCACAGGCCGTATTATTGACTTACCAGTTCACTGGGCCAAATTTCGAGAACTGTAAAAGTGCCATTACTTACTGTCAATGTGCATGAACAACCATATTTTTCATTATTTCCTTCATTTAATGGCTTTTTGGTGCGTATTGTTGTGATTCTATATTTTTTACTTTACAATAAACGTTATCATAAAAAAAAGTTGCTAATGTTACATTTTTACTTTACAACACTTTCATACGCTTTTTGGTGCGTATTGTTGTGATTCTTCCATGTTGCACATTTTGTGTCATTTTTCAGTTGTGCTTATAAACTTTAGAAACAAGAGGTGATTATAGATTTTAATATGAAAGTGTTGAAGTAATTTCAATATATTTCAGTATCCACAACAGTTTGCAAATGCCTTTTGACTAGAGAGTAATACAAAAAACGAGTAGGTGATATGGGTGAGAGGAACGCCTTATTGGAGCTTTGTAACTAGTGGCCGATCGATTTCGGCAAAGACACAAAGCGGCTCAATTCAACAAATATTTCCATATATGTGAATACACACCATATTTAGCTAAGATACACTTGTAACAAAAACAATTTCACATAAGATTTTTTGCTTTTGTTTCTTTTTTTACATGCTGCGGGTAAACTTCACTTACGTGTGATTTGTTTTTAAATGCGGTATTCAACTTTTTTTATAAAAAAAAAGCGTTAAAAACTAAAGAAAGATGTGCGAGTTAATTTCAATTGTTTGATAAAGTTTTATTCAAAATAAAAATAATTTTGGTGATCCAAAGTGTTAGACAAAATAAATCAAAATTTTGATAACTATTACCCTCCAAATTTTGTTTCTCTTAATCCGTTTGTTCCGCATGAACAGCACTTATCCACGCAATCCATCCTATCTATTTTGACGGGCATGATGGGCACTGCTTGCATGATCTGTTGTCACAATTCAAAATAAAATCGTACTTCGTGAGGTTGTCTTTGTCAATTTCACATTTTTTAATATTAAAATCACATTTTATATTCGAATTCGAAGTGAAAAACAACTTTGGCCACTTGAATAAAAAAATATCCAAAAATCTATATATACAAATCGTTTCTATCAATATAGTGAGAATATATTATTCAAAATTTTAAATTACTATTGGAAAGTGTTTACTGTAAAAACTAATATACTTAATACTAAATATTAATTGTTTGTGAAAATTTATAAAATTAGAAACAGAGAAGGAGTAAGAGCATAGAAGGAGTAAGACACTGGCACTTTAAACCTAGCCTCTTAACTAGGAAGCCACAAGTAAACGGAAAATAAGATCCAAACCAAAACAAGTAAAAGCCCAACGGTAATGAAAAGAAAAATGAAAAAGCCCGTAACTTAAGATAGAGAGACGCTACCTCAGACGCAATACCAAGTGAAGGGTCGATTCATTCTCGATGTGGTAGTCGGCTAGGGTGTGACCGTCTTCGAGCTGTTTGCTGGCATAGATCAGCCTCTGTTCGCGCGGCGGGATGCCCACTTTCTCCTGGATCTTGGCCTTGACGTTTTCAACGGTGTCGAAGCTGCCCACCGTTAACGTAATGGTCTTATTATTGAAATTCCTATAAAAAATCTGCATGACATGACCGACCCTGAGGTCGACGGTTTTGGAGCTATCCACCTCTAGGTTTATAGTCATCTTTCCATCCAAAGTTAGAAATCTTCGTGAGTTCACCACGACGAAAGTCTGGACGGGTTGGGTCTTCGTCGATTTTGATGTCGATGGATTTGGAGTTATCGACCTCTAGGTTGAACATTGTTTTTCCATCCACATTCTTCATAGAAATATGCATCTTACCACGAACAAGAGAATTTGAAAATTGCTAAACAAAATCGAAATATGAGACCAATCGAAGATCCAACTTTTACTATGATCTCCTTGCCAAATTCAAGGGAATTCCTTGCTTGTATGTAAATTGTATTGATATTAAGCAGAATATATTTAGTACATGGATCAGGTCAAGAGACCCTATAAAAAGGATACAAATATTTAGAGATATGGAATATATCCTTATTCTTAAGTCTTAACAAATCTCTTAGGTTTCCTACCCGAGATTTTACAAATTTAGTTTCTTGATAATAATTATTATAAAAATAAAACAGGCCGTTTAATTAACTTAACCAATGAGCCTTATTAGTTTTATGAGCCAAATATATCCTTATTCTTGACAAATTTGTTTATTTTTCATATATAAAAAAATTGTTTCAAAAAGAAAAATTAAAATTAAAATAAAATAAAATGTTGATATGTTTGATAATACTTATCCACAAGAGTGATCCACAAGAAAACTCTTACTCCTTGTTCATAGCTTTCTTCCACGTCGCACATGAAGTGTCATTACTCAGGTGTGCTAAACTTTGAACAAGACGTGATTTTAGATTTTAATACAAACTGATGAAGTAACTTTCAATATACATATTATAGATATCTACAACGATTTAAAATATACCTTTCGACTAGACGATGATATATAAAATGAGCAGGTAGATGAAGAAGATCTATCACAAAATCACGAGGCTGCCTTCCTCAGTGAAAAACAACTTGACCACATGAATAAAAAAAACAGCCAAAAATCTTACGAAAGAACACGTTTCCGTGAGTGAGTGGTATTCTAGTCAAAGCTTACGGCATAAAAAAAGATATATCATAGCAGTGCTGTTTATCTATGAACAAAACAGAGCATTTATATATAAACAAAACAGAGCATTTACAGTAGCAGTGTAACACCAAAAACACAACGTTCAAACATGGAAAGTTCTCGATTCTTGTCGATCATCTTCTTCTTTTACACGATAAGTTTATCGTTTGGCTCGGTCAGTTGCGGAGACAGCAACGATCTTGTAACAAACCAGGCCGCTTTGTTCGTGTTCGGAGATTCTCTCTTCGATGCCGGAAATAACAATTACATCGATACTTTCTCTAGATTTCGGTCTAATGTCTGGCCGTACGGTCAATCAACGTTCAAATCGCCCACCGGAAGAATCTCAGATGGACGTCTGATTCCTGATTTTCTCGGTAAGACTGATAAATGAGTTCGATTGTTGAATACTCTGTTCGTTATCATTTTCCCCGGCAATTTTCAACAGTTTTTTTTTTTAACTGATTGCTGACGTGGCAGCGGAGTACGCATGGTTACCGTTGATCCCGCCAAATCTACAACCAGGCAACGGTAACAATCAATTTACCTTTGGGGTAAATTTTGCTTCAGGTGGTGCCGGAGCTCTGGTCGGAACCTTTCCCGGAATGGTAAATTAGTAAATTTTAATCTGTTGACAACTTATTACATACATCAATATATATAAAATCAGTGACAATTTTTGTTTCCTAAAACTTTTTGACCATAAAGGTGATAAATTTGGGAACACAGTTAAAAAACTTCAGAAACGGTGAAAAGAGATTGAGATCTGAGTTAGGAGATTCAGAGGCCAAGAGGATTTTCTCAAGAGCTGTTTATCTATTTCATATTGGAGCCAACGACTATATTTATCCCTCCTTATTTGCAAATTCTTCCACTTTCCAATCCAATTCCAAGGAGAAGCTCACCGATTTTGTTTTCGGTAACATAACCGCAGTAATCGAGGTAAAAATCGTATTGAAATTCATCTCAAAAACTGTTTTTTTTTTAATATATTTTGTTTGTGTGTTTGAAAATGAGATCCTGAGTTTCTGTGTTCATAGGAAGTGTATAAAATTGGAGGAAGAAAGTTCGGATTCTTGAATATAGGAGCGTATGATTGTGCACCAGCCTCATTGATTGTAGACCGAACAAAGATAGGATCTTGTTTCAAGCCAATCGCCGAGCTGATCAATCTGCATAACAAGAAGTTTCCTAATGTGTTAAAGCGTCTAGAGCGTGACCTATCTGGATTCAAATACGCCCTTCACGATTATCACACTTCTCTATCCGAAAGAATCAACTATCGTCGAAATACGGTAAATCAAGGCATATGGTATATAATTACATGTAATTATGTAAGAAACCTCTAATTTGTATTTTGTTATGGTTGATATGAAGGGTTTAAGGAAGGGAAGAAGGCGTGTTGTGGGAGTGGACCTTTGAGGGGAATCAATACTTGTGGAGGCCGAGTTTTGGGAGTATCACAAGGTTATGAGTTATGCGAGAATGTTACTGATTACTTGTTCTTCGATTCATTTCATTTGACGGAGAAGGCTCATCGTCAGATCGCAAAGCTTATTTGGAGTGGACCGTCTAATGTTACTGGACCTTATAATCTCAAAACATTGTTTGAGTTGAAGTAGAATTTGTCCATGTATATATTATATAGGTATGAAAACAAGAGACGATGAGGTCGTGTTTTCATGTCTAGTCGTATCAGTCGTGTTCTTTGTGTTAAAAATAAGAAGAACTGATGAATGTAAGTGATAATAATATGAATAAGATATGCTCAAAGAAATTCATTGAACTAAAAAAGGTAACACATTAATTTTTAAACATAGTAAAAAGGTTTAAAAATGTTAAATTAAATAAACAAGAGTTCAACATTTTCAAACAATTTGGCCAAGCCAAAAGTTGATGTAATAATGCACACAAATCAGAAAGATAATAAGGATCAAATTAATTAATTATTTTTATTTTTAATACCTTAGGAAGGACTAAGATTATTCGTACTCCCCTAGTCATTGCCTTAAATTCAAAGAAACGAAAGTACGAAGACAAACACATTATTTCAGCAAACTTATTATCGGATTTATGGCAAAGTATTAGAAACGACAGGGAAACGAAAGATGATGTTAAGGATCGACTCATTCTTGATGTTGTAGTCGGCTAGGGAGCGATCATCCTCGAGATTCTTGCCGTAACAGACAAGCCTCTGGTTAGCCACTGGAACGCCCTTATTGTCCTAGACGCTTTTGATGGTGTCGGATCCCTCAACCTCTAGGGTCAAGTCGGACACGCCTAGCTCCTTTACATATATCAGCATAACTCCACACACAGATCTTGAAAATATGTCACACCTTTCTCCTTTGAACGATGTGTAGTCTCGAACCCTTCAAAAATAACGATGTAGTCTCGAACCCTTCAAAAATAACGATGCTTTGAGAGAATATTGAATTTTAGGGTCTTCTTTTATACTAGATCTTTACTCATGTTTTCATACTAATTTCTAAACAGAAAACCAAAATTATATTTCAAGCCATTCATAACATTTTACCTATTTTTTCAGCTACAAAAGATTATATTCCTTGTCACGTCAGATAAAGTTCCCAAAACAAAACATATCTACTAGTATTTGGAAATCAAACACAAGTCTTGACAAGCAATACTGATTAAAGAAAGACTGAAAAAGAAAAACTGAGTAAAAACTTCGGAATACAAAGAGAGACATTTAGCAAATGCAACCACTCTGCATAATGACAAGATTCGAGTCCGGCTTGATGTTGTAGTCAGCTACGGTGCGACCATTGTTGAGCTCCGTGCCAAGAAAGTTTAACTTCAGCTTGTCCACTGGTGGTCCCCCCTGATCATGGATCATGGTCTTGACTGTTTTAATGGTATCGGGCCCCTTCACCTCTAGGATGAATGTTTTGTTCTTTATAGTCGATACAAAAATCCGCATGACTGCATCCGGACCAGGATCCAGACCCAGATCCAGGACCAATTGACGGGTGGGTCCATGGATCTTGAGGTCGATGGTTTTGGAGGTATCGTCCACCTCTAGGTTTATGCTCTTTCCTTTCACCGTCTTTATCAAGATCTGCATTGTTAGCCCGACTTCTCCTCTCTCTCTCCGTAGAGTTTTCTCTTATAAATACACATCTTTGGGGAGTAATTTATTTGTTATACAATTTCCCATACTATCATTATTAGTTATTTTGACGGTTTCTTTGCCTTAAGTCTAAAGCTATTAATTAGTGATTGACCGTTGTGAAGAAGTACATGCTGCCCTTTGGTTTCTTTATCGGATTTCGGATTTCGGATTTTGCAATTTGTTTTTCTTCAGCCATTACTTATTATTATTACTAAAAGAAAAGGGGCTGTATATTATTGAATTATAAGTTCTATCGATGAGCCTAATATCTAAAAGCTTAGTAGTTTTCATTTTTTCAATCTTTTTGGACTGGAACGCAACATAAATATCATTCTGTGACGTCTATAAACAAAAAAGAAAAAAAGGCAAATGTGATTTCAATTGAAACAAACTTTAAAAACTTCTGTCAATTTTCTGAAAAAACGTTTGCAGTAGAATTAACGCACGTTGCCTGACGGATTTAAAGTGCGTTTAGGGCCTTTGGGCAAAAAAAAACACACCAATTTTCATAGAGATATATAAACGGTTAAAATAATCATGTATTCCTTTCATTATACATATGATACTTTAAAGATTTTTTTTTTAATTTATTTGATATTTTCAAATCTTTATGCAAATTTTAGATTTAGTTGATATTTGTGATAAGTTATATTCCACAGTCTCTTTGATAATTGTCTGAATTTTTAAAAATTATATATTACGTGATCATTTTTTTGTATTCAATTTGCTTTAGGCCATTTCATAAAGCATATGAAAAAATCATGTGCTTTAGGCCATTTCATAATCAAAACTCCTATTTACAGCGTTTACATATTATGATATAAATTGAAACTATACTCTTTTCTAAATCAATATCTTCTTTTTTTTTGACATTTTCTAAATCAATATCTATATAGTTCATTCTATTCATATTATTATATTAACATTTTTATTTCGCATATATATGCTATTGTTTTCCTTGTCCAAATATTTTACCTTTTTGTTTGGTGCATTGTTAGAAAAGAGAAGATTTATTGGTAAATTTAACTGAATAGAGACAACTGAGTTCTAGAAAAATGGAGAAATTTGATATACATACGTGTTAGATACATACACATGGTTTTGATTTTGGATGAGTTCTTCTCATTTTCTTTCTGATGAGTCGTGTTCTTAATTGTGGTATTAAGTAGAAATAGTTGTTGAGTTTCTTCAATTATTTTCCTTGTTACGTCATAGAATAAAATTAAAACATCAAATTTTAATGTTTGGGAAATCGAACACCAAGCCTTTAAGGATTTAATTTAGCACAAAAAAAAGTCTTTAAATAGATAAAAAGCTTTGGAAAAGAAAATAGAAAAAGAGAGACATCTTAGCAACCGCAAAGACGCGTCACCATGACAAGGATCGACTCATGCTTGATGTTGTACTCAGCTAAGGTGCGACTGTCCTCGAGCTGTTTGCCTTGAAATATTATCCTCTGCTGCTCCACTGGAATGCCATCAATCTCCTCATACTTGGCTTTGACTTCTGTAATTGTGTCGGACCCCTTAACCTCGAGGGTGTGGGTCCTACCCATAAGAGTCTTTACAAAAATCCTCATGGCTGCTGCACCCCGACCCTTACCTTGACCCAGTCGCAAAACCAATTCACGCATCGGCTCCCCATGGATATTGAGGTCGATAGTGTTGGAGCTATCTTCAACCTCTAGGTTTATGCTCTTTCCCTTTACTGTCTTGATAGAAATCTGCATTGCAAACCCAACTTCTCTTCTCTATCTCACTCTTTAGGGTTTTGTTTTATAGTACATCTTTGAGAAGAGACTTATCTGTTTTACAATTTCCCATGATAAATTTATTCGTTATTTTTACCCTTTTTGGAAAACGTCGTCTTTCATTAAAGCTATTAATGATCGATGAAAAGGCCAAATACTGCCCCTTTGGTTTCTTTCTTAGAATTTTGCAGTTTTGCAACTTTTGTGTTCTCTCGACCGTTAGTACAAGTTGTTGGATCCAAATTTATGGGCTAATGGGTCTCGAAAAATTTGGGCAAAATTGTGAAGAGAAATGAGAGGAATTTGAAGAGGCAAAAATTGGTTTTGTCCCATATTGAAAATGTGAGAAAAATTCCTCTTGTATATATAGAGTTGAATGTGAGTCATGTTCAACATGGTGTGTATGGGAGAGACCGGACAGGCCTCGCGCACCGCCGCCACCTAGCCGAGCCGGGCACGGGCCGGGCCGGGCCGGGCATTATGCTATGTTTATACGTGGATGACATGCTCATTCTCGGAAGCACGAAAGATTTAATCAATCAGACTAAACAATTGCTGAAAAGCAAGTTTGATATGAAATATATGGGACTCGCAGATGTAATTCTAGGGATTCAAATCACTAGAAATTCTGACGGGATCATCCTGTCTCAAGGTCATTATGCTGAAAAGATACTTGAGAGGTTTAAAAACTACTCAAATGGAACAGCAAAAACTCCAGTAGATTCACAACTTCACCTTCAAAAGAATTCGGGTGAAGCGGTGTCACAACTAGAGTACGCAAGAGTGATCGCAAGTCTGATGTACTTAACAAATTGTACTAGACCCGATTTAGCGCATGCAGTAAATGTCCTAAGTCGCTACACAAGCAATCCAGGACATAAACATTGGAAAGGTATAACCAGAGTATTAAACTACTTACGTTATACCAAAAGTTATGGTCTTCACTACGGTAAAGAACCCGCAGTTTTAGAAGGATACAGTGATGCAAACTGGATATCCGATTCTAAGAACTCAAAATCCACAAGTGGATATGTCTTTACACTAGGAGGTGGAGCGGTGTCCTGGAAATCTTCCAAACAAACTCTGTTAGCTAGATCGACCATGGAATCTGAGTTTATAGCGCTAGATAAAGCCGCAGAGGAAGCAGAGTGGCTTCGAAATTTTCTGGAAGATATTCCTATGTGGGAAAAACCAGTGCCAGCATTACGTGTACACTGTGATAGTCAATCAGCTAACGCTCGGGCATTGAATACTCTCTACAATGGTAAATCTCGTCATATTCGAAGACGACATAAAACCATTAGACATTTGATCTCAAGTGGTGTAATCAAGATTGATTATATCAAATCGACTGACAACCTAGCGAATCCATTTACTAAAGGTTTTTCACGAGATCAAGTAGAAAAATCATCAAGAGGAATGGGTTTAAAGCCTATGAATTAAGACGAAGTTTGATGGAAACCCCACCTAAGTGACTGGAGATCCCAAGATCTAGGTTCAAAGGGAAAACTAAATCAAACGTAATCTGTGAAAAGCACTGCGAGACTTGTATCTCTACCCAGTTCCCAGGATGATAAACAGTGCTCTAACCTGTATGTAATAAGGCTAAGCGTTAACTTATAATGATTCCATAACTTTATTATAGTGGAGTATAACATGATACTTCTGAATAAAAAATTAATGGCATATCACCTAGTGAGTGTGAAATACGGCCGTTTCTAGGAGAATAAAAGTAAGGCTATATTCTCCAAGTGCACTCACGAATAACCAAGCAAGTTCAAGGCCAAAATGAACACAATAGAGAACTTAGTTCTACGAGAAATGAAACTGTATTATATTTGTTGTCTCGGTTTACATAAAAATCCGGGTGGTTCAAGACATCATGTTCACCTTCTGGCAAAGTAAACCCAACATATATAAAAATGAGAAGTTCAAAGCTGAAAAATGCCACTTACTCAAACACAGTGAATTTTCGTTAAAACACTCGAAAAGTCAGTCTGTCTAGTCAGTAAAGTCTAGAAGAGTCAGTCGAGTCTTCATATGTTTATAGTCATTTCTATTCATGTGGGGGATTGTTGGATCCAAATTTATGGGCTAATGGGCCTCGAAAAATTTGGGCAAAATTGTGAAGAGAAATGAGAGGAATTTGAAGAGGCAAAAATTGGTTTTGTCCCACATTGGAAATGTGAGAAAAATTCCTCTTGTATATATAGAGTTGAATGTGAGTCATGTTCAACATGGTGTGTATGGGAGAGACCGGACAGGCCTCGCGCACCGCCGCCGCCTAGCCGGGCCGGGCACGGGCGCGGCTCGCGGGCGCGGCTCGCGGTTGTGCGGTTGTGCCTTCGGGGCCTAAGGCAGTTATAATTTTTGGGCCATCTTTGATTTTGTTAGCCCAATCAAAAGATCCTTAATATTTTTGTGTGGTTTCCACATATGCTTTCCACATCCGAAATAAACAAACCGCACAGAACTGTCGGCAGCCCTCAATTGCGGACTTTGTGGTCCTCTTCTCTGCCTATAAATAGAGAGTTTGTCTCTCTCTTTTAGATACACTTTCTTGCTCTGTAAAAACTCTCTCAAAATCGTTTATCAAATCCTCTTCTTGAAATCGTAAGTCTCGAGTGTTTTTTCGTAGAACTTATAGTTCGCGGATTTCGTTTTTGAGTGTTGCAAAACGATCTCGTATCGGTTGTATCTTGGGATTCAAAAATCGCATATAACCGTATCACTACGGGCGATTTATTGAGTTACGGAAAGAGATTTTCTCGCCTCCGATATTCATATTTCTTTAAGAAGATCTGATTTTCTTTTTCTCATCTTCTCCCTCTTCCTAACCTGGTTTCTAACTGATTTTATTACCCTAAAAAATCTTTTCTGGTTTTGCGGTTCCTACACAAGTTTTACAAATTCTAGATCATGAACCTAAGATTCAAAATCCGGAGTGTTTTTTGTTTTTACCTCAATCTTGTATGCAATTAAATAGCAATGTAAATATTTAGAAGCATTTGGTATCGTTAAAGATTTTTATATATATATTTTTAAGAATCCTAGTTTCTTGTGTTTTAGTCTTTTAGGTTGACTCAATGACCACCAAATTCAAATTGAGGGAACAAACCGTTTATTAAAGATAAATGCCCGGTTTAGTTTGTACCGGTCGTTGTAGCGACATTTAAATCCCATCTTTTAGTAACAGATTTAGATTTTAACGTATACTAGGTGATTGGCTATAAAATATTGTATATGTTGAATATATATTTAATATTGTATATTGAAGTTGATCTATTTGAACATAATTAATTATGTATTAATAATAACATTATATGAATATTTAATAATAAAAATAACGATAAATCAAATGAAAAATGTTATAGATTTCAATATAAATTGAAGATAAAAAAGCCATTAACCAAGATTTTAAAATATTTCCTTAGATAAAAAGTCTAAATAATTGACATAGACGATTTGGTTGGTCTGCACGCATATTTATGCATATAAGTATGAGTTAAAAATAAATAATTGACGAAACCTAATAGAGCTCCATGTTTGGATAAACAGGAAATTGTGTAACAAAATTCAAAACTTGGATTTGTTATAAAACGAAACCTAATAGAGTCAGAAAGAAGCTGTCTGCTTTCTTTACAAACTTGTGCAAAACATGGAGCTAATTCAAATAGAGCTTTGAGATTATAATCCAACGATTTGGTTGGCCTGCGCGTTCTAGGTTAGATTCTCCGAATTAGCTCCATATTTTTACTGTTTTTGACTGTTGCGAAGAAACGGCTATTTTCTTACGACCGTTGGAATATAAACCGGGATTTATTATTGCTTTGTTAGTTCTATGAGCCGACGATATAGAAAAGCCCATTGGGTTTACTGAACGATAGCCAATCAATCCTTTTTAAAATCAAAGCCCTTTAAGTTTTGTTCTTTCTCAATCCAATCCTTGGCTCCCAAAACTAGAGGTGTGTTCGGTTTGGATTTTGGTTTTTCTAATTTTTGGTTTTTTAAGTTGAAAGTAAAATATAATCTATTATGGATGGTTTGATATGGTTTTCCTTTTGATTCTGATTCAAGTTTTAGTCAAAGTTGCCAAGTTTTTCGGAGGCCCAAAAGCCCAATCAAGATGCTTACTACATTCACCGATATCACCACAATATTCCGATCGCTTAACCATATTTTGAATCCTTACATTTTTACACTAATTTTGGAATTGGTTTCGGATTTTTGTTTTCATAATTTGTTTTTATTGATAGATTATATATCAAATAGATTAACACAAGAAAAAGAAAAAAAAAAGTCAAAACAAATGCTTGGGCAGTAAGGAAAGAAATTGAACATCTCTTGGTCAACTTAATACTTTTCTACATTATACGCTGCTAGCTAGTATAGACTGTAGACACACCATGTCGATTTCGATTCAAACTCGTACAATTGATAATTATGCTTGAGAAAAACAACTTGACCACAATAAACAATTTTCCACAAAAAAAAAAAAAAATTATCTTACAAAAAAACAAACAAACTGTGGAATAAATTAAAACGTGTCGAAAATATATATATAAGACAGCTTCACACATACAGAAAATAGAACAACAGTAAATATGGAAAGCTCTAGATTAGTTTCGATAAGCTTCTTCGTCTACACAATAATCTTATCGACCATCTCAATAAACTGCGCAGAGAATAACAATCGGGTAACGAACCAAGCTGCTTTGTTCGTGTTCGGAGATTCTCTGTTCGATGCCGGAAACAACAACTACATCAACACTACTACCCGAGCCAATTTCTTTCCGTACGGTAAAACCTTTTTCAAGTTTCCCACCGGAAGAGTCTCCGACGGACGTCTGATTCCAGATTTCATCGGTAACAAAATTACTCTGCAAAAATAAAATAAATGACTTTGTTAATTTTTCATCAAATTTATTTGTTTTAACTGCACGCTAATGTGACAGCTGAGAACGCATGGTTACCGTTAATCCCACCAAATCTACAGCCAAGCAACGGTAATAATCAATTTACCTATGGAGTTAATTTTGCTTCTGCCGGTGCCGGAGCTTTGGTGGAAACCTTTCCCGAAACGGTAAATATTATCAATTTTTACTTTTTCCTCTGTTTCACTATCGTTTTGATACTTTTCATACAGATAATAAAAAATAATTTTCGAAATTTATGATAAAATAGCGGAAAATCCATCTATTTCAGATTTTTTTTAATTAACCACTAATCATGAATATATGAACTAGATATTTGCGATAAAAAGTCACATTGGAAATTTAAAACGATATTTGACTAGTGTAAGAATATATTTGACTAATTAACACTCTCTCTTTTTTTCCCCTTCTTAACTTTTCAAGGTCATAGATTTGGGAACACAGTTAAAAAGCTTCAAGAACGTTGTAAGGAGCTTGAGATCTGCGTTAGGAGATGTAGAGGCCAATAAGATTTTCTCAAGAGCTGTTTATCTGTTTAGTATCGGAGCCAACGACTATTTTTATCGCATATTAGCAAACTCTTCTCTTCAATCCATCTCCAATGAGAAATTCGCCGATATTGTTATTGGTAACACGACATCCGTGATCGAGGTAAAAAAAAAAAAAAAAAAAAACTGATTTCAAATTTTACTAACTTTTGGTCTAAAATGAGATATATATATATATATATATATACAATATAGATGTTATGTTTCTCAGGAAGTTTATAGAATGGGAGGAAGGAAGTTCGGAATCTTGAATTTGGGAGCATATGATTGTGCACCACCCGCATTGATCTTAAACAGTACAAATATAGGATCTTGCTACAAACCAATCACCGAGCTGTTCGATTTGCACTACAAGAAGTTTCCGGAAGCTTTAAGGCGGCTACAGCGTGAGCTACCTGGATTCAGATATGCCCTTCACGACTATCGCACTTCTTTATTGGAAAGAATCAACAATCCTATGAAATACGGTAACTAAACTTACTTGGTAATTACATATATATGTAAGAGATTGTTCTTTAGTGTAGCTTATTGAAAGTTTTTTGCGTTTGTTTTGAAGGGTTTAAGGTAGGGAATATGGGATGTTGTGGAAGCGGACCATTTAGAGGAATCAATACTTGCGGAGGGCGAGGGGGAGGAAGTTACGAGTTATGTGAAAACGTTAACGATTATTTGTTTTTCGACTCCTCTCATTTGACGGAGAAGGCTCATCTACAAATCACAGAGCTGTTTTGGAGCGGACCACCTAATGTCACTGGACCTTATAATCTTAAAGCTTTATTTGAACTTAAATAGGCCTACTTAGTATCGCCTATGTATGTCTATGATAAAAATAAGGACTATGTTGCTTATATATATCTTGTCCAATCTATGTTGAAAATAAGGACGATGTTGCTATATATCTTGTCCAATATATGTTAGTCATATACTTTGTGTTTATAAATATTTTGCCAGTAAGATTTTATGAAAACCCTAACACTTCCATCTATATATATACATATCATATTCTTTTTTACTTTCGTCTCATGAGCAATTTTTGCAATTCCTTAAACAACAGTTTCTTGTTGGTCAAGGAGCCATTCCCGAGCTGCTGCGCGCCGTGGCTCTTGATGGATCAGTGTGCCAGTTAAAACAGGAGCTTTAAGGGTGATTCAGATAACTCATGGTCACATGATAGCCTGTTTTTGAAGTATATTCGCCTAATTTCGTTGGTAGCCAGGCCAAGGAATCAAAGACCTTATTAATGTTTAACTTAGAGAAGTACATCTGAATATATTTATATCCATGAAAGGGAATGTTAAAATTGCTTTCCAAAACATCACGATCTCTAGCAAAAGATATGGAAAGACCTCTCTCCAGGTGATGATACGTCAGCATTTCAGAAGAGGACACCTGTCTTTTATCATTTAATTTTCAAAAATTTAAAATAAACAAAATATTTTTATCCTCTTTTTTGTAATTATTGGGATTCGAACCTATAATCTCCTCATTAAAAGACAACTGTTTTTTCTATTATGTCATGGGTACTCTTTAACAATACTCTCTAAAAGTTTTAAATATTTGTCTCTATGTTTTACACATTAAAGTAGAAGCATTTTTTAAAAATTTGTATGTATATCAATTACAAACTTCACAGGATGACTCAAACACATAAATAAAGAAATTCTCAAAATGATAGATTGAAAAAAACAATTAACTAATTTTTATTTTAAAACATCAAGTAACATAAATAAATATTAACATATGTACATTTAAATATACATAAAATCATTAAATTTGAATTCAACTATTTAAAAAATATTATAAATAGATAAAATTCAAATTTAATTTAAAAAATATTAAATATATAAATATTATTATAATACATAATTTTAAATATATCATTATATTTACTTTTTGGAGTAATTTAATCCCTATTTTCAAAATTATGATAATTAAACGTTGGTACAAGTGAAAAAAATTATGATATTGAATAAATTAAGAAGTTAACTCCAACCTATAAAATCTTAAGACACAACAAAATATTCAATAAAAAATCGTAAAGTTAAGAAATTATATAAAAAAATATAGAGAAGAAAAAAAAACAAATAAGAATGGATACAAAAATATATAAAATTTTAAAACACTGAATAGACATGGATTAAATGCAAGATATGTAACAGAAATCATGAAAATGATAAACTAAAAACATTAAAACTATTATAATATTAAGATTTAGACACATGAAAAGAGTATGAAAAGAAATGTATTTTAAAGATTCATAAAATAACGTATGAAAGAGATTGCACAGATCATCAAGAAAAAAGTAAAAAAAAATCAATTTCTTAAAAAACAAGATGAAATCAATAGTCAAAATATAGATATAAAAACATAAACTTAAATTAAAAAATAAAATCCGTGCATCGCGGGTTCTCTCCTACTGTAGTACCATTTAATACTGAGATAAAAGATGCAAATAATTACGATTTAATTATGTTCAGAATGTATAGTTTCAGTTTTTTTTTTTTTTTCAAATACCAGATCATAATTATTTGTATCTATTGATTTTGAATTATAAATTGTTTCACAAATATTTTAAAATTATTTTTGATGATGAGATTTTAAAACTTTATATAAATGACTAATCCAATCATTTTAATGCAATATGTGCCCCCTTAGTCCAAGTGGGTGGGGGCCAAAATGTAATTAAAACAAACAAACAAATTGTGGATTAAAAAACGTGTCAAAAATAAGGCTTCACATACAGAAAAAAGAAACTACTTTTGTATACTTTTTTTTTGGGCAAACTACTTCTGTATAATTAAGAACACAACAGTAAATATGGAAAGCTCTCGATTGGTTTCGATAATTTTATTCGTCTACACGACAATCTTATCGACAAGCTCAATAAACTGCACAGAGAATAACAATCTGGTAACGAACCAAGCTGCTTTGTTCGTGTTCGGAGATTCTCTGTTCGATGCCGGAAACAACAACTACATCAACACTACTACCCGAGCCAATTTCTTTCCGTACGGTAAAACCTTTTTCAAGTTTCCCACCGGAAGAGTCTCCGACGGACGTCTGATTCCAGATTTCATCGGTAACAAAATTACTCTGCAAAAATAAAATAAATGACTTTGTTAATTTTTCATCAAATTTATTTGTTTTAACTGCACGCTAATGTGACAGCTGAGAACGCATGGTTACCGTTAATCCCACCAAATCTACAGCCAAGCAACGGTAATAATCAATTTACCTATGGAGTTAATTTTGCTTCTGCCGGTGCCGGAGCTTTGGTGGAAACCTTTCCCGAAACGGTAAATATTATCAATTTTTACTTTTTCCTCTGTTTCACTATCGTTTTGATACTTTTCATACAGATAATAAAAAATAATTTTCGAAATTTATGATAAAATAGCGGAAAATCCATCTATTTCAGATTTTTTTTAATTAACCACTAATCATGAATATATGAACTAGATATTTGCGATAAAAAGTCACATTGGAAATTTAAAACGATATTTGACTAGTGTAAGAATATATTTGACTAATTAACACTCTCTCTTTTTTTCCCCTTCTTAACTTTTCAAGGTCATAGATTTGGGAACACAGTTAAAAAGCTTCAAGAACGTTGTAAGGAGCTTGAGATCTGCGTTAGGAGATGTAGAGGCCAATAAGATTTTCTCAAGAGCTGTTTATCTGTTTAGTATCGGAGCCAACGACTATTTTTATCGCATATTAGCAAACTCTTCTCTTCAATCCATCTCCAATGAGAAATTCGCCGATATTGTTATTGGTAACACGACATCCGTGATCGAGGTAAAAAAAAAAAAACGAAAAAACTGATTTCAAATTTTACTAACTTTTGGTCTAAAATGAGAGATGATGTTATGTTTCTCAGGAAGTTTATAGAATGGGAGGAAGGAAATTCGGAATCTTGAATTTGGGAGCATATGATTGTGCACCACCCTCATTGATCTTAAACAGTACAAATATAGGATCTTGTTACAAACCACTCACCGAGCTGATCGATTTGCACTACAAAAAGTTTCCGGAAGCTTTAAGGCGGCTACAGCGTGAGCTACCCGGATTCAGATATGCCCTTCACGACTATCGCACTTCTTTATCGGAAAGAATCAACAATCCTATGAAATACGGTAACTAAACTTACTTGGTAATTACATATATATGTAAGAGATTGATCTTTAGTGTAGCTTATTGAAAGTTTTTTGCGTTTGTTTTGAAGGGTTTAAGGTAGGGAATATGGGATGTTGTGGAAGCGGACCATTTAGAGGAAACAATACTTGCGGAGGGCGAAGGGGAGGAAGTTACGAGTTATGTGAAAACGTTAACGATTATTTGTTTTTCGACTCCTCTCATTTGACGGAGAAGGCTCATCGACAAATCACAGAGCTGTTTTGGAGCGGACCCCTCAATGTTACTGGACCTTATAATCTTAAAGCTTTATTTGAACTTAATTAGGCCTACTTAGAATCGCCTATGTATGTCTATGATGAAAATAAGGACGATGTTGCTATATATCTTGTCCAATCTATGTTGAAAATAAGGACGATGTTGCTATATATCTTGTCCAATATATGTTAGTCATATACTTTGTGTTTATAAATATTTGCCAGTGAGATTTTATGAAAACCCTAACACTCCCATCTATATATATATACATATCATATTCTTTTTTACCTTCGTCTCATGAGCAATTTTTGCAATTCCTTAAACAACTAGTTTCTTGTTGGGCAAGGAGCCATTCCCGAGCTGCCGCCGTGGCTCTTGGTGGATCAGTGTGCCAGTTAAAACAGGAGCTTTAAGGGTGATTCAGATAATTCATGGCCACATGATAGCCTATTTTTGAAGTATATTCGCCTAATTTCGTTGGTAGCCAGGCCAAGGAATCAAAGACCTTATTAATGTTAACTTAGAGAAGTACATCTGAATTATATATCCATGAAAGGCAATGTTAAAATTACTTTCCAAAACATCACGATCTCTACTCTAGCAAATGATATGGAAATACGATTTAATACTGAGATAAAAGATGAAATCCCAAGATGTTTTTGTTCTGAATGTATACTTCAGTTTTTTTTTTTTTTTTCAAATACCAGATCATAATTATTTGTATCTATTGATTTTTAATTATAAATTACTTCACAAATAATTTAAAATTATTTTTGATATATTTTATTGATAAAATCTTAATTTTTTAATAAGGTGAGATTTTAATTTTTTTTATATAAATGACTAATCCAGTAATTTTAATGCAATATGCCCCCTTAGTCCAAGTCGGTGGGGGCCAAAAAGTAATTAAAAAAAAAACAAATTGTGGATTAAAAAACGTGTCAAAAATATAAGGAGGCTTCACATACAGACAAAAGAGCAACTACTTTTGTTAGGCTATAGTACTTTTTTTTGGGGCAAACTACTTTTGTATAATTACGAACACAAGAGTAAATATGGAAAGCTCTCGATTGGTTTCGATAATCTTCTTCGTCTACACAATAATCTTATCGACCATCTCAATAAACTGCACAGAGAATAACAATCTGGTAACGAACCAAGCTGCTTTGTTCGTGTTCGGAGATTCTCTGTTCGATGCCGGAAACAACAACTACATCAACACTACTACCCGAGCCAATTTCTTTCCGTACGGTCAAACCTTTTTCAAGTTTCCCACCGGAAGAGTCTCCGACGGACGTCTGATTCCCGACTTCATCGGTAACAAAATTACTCTGAGAACATAATTAAATAAATTACCCACAAAATTTTAACACTTTTGTTTTTAACTGCACGCTAACGTGACAGCTGAGAACGCATGGTTACCGTTGATCCCACCAAATCTACAGCCAAGCAACGGTAATAATCAGTTTACCTATGGAGTTAGTTTTGCTTCTGCCGGTGCCGGAGCTTTGGTGGAAACCTCTTCCGGAATGGTATATATTATCAATTTTTACTATTTCCTCTGTTTCTATATTTTTCATGCAGATAGCTAGTGATAAATAAAATATGTCAAAATGTGTTTACAAGCAAACTTAACTTTTGAAATTTTGTTCTATTTCAGATTTTTTTAAAAAAATTAATCATGAATATGTGAACTAGATATTTGCGATAAAAAGTTACATTGGAAATTTAAAACGATATTTATTAAAATTACTTTCAGTTATTTGACTAATTAACTCTCTCCTTTTTTTGTCTTTCCTTCTTAACCGTTCAAGGCCATAGATTTGGGAACACAGTTAAAAAGCTTCAAGAACGTCGTTAAGAGCTTGAGATCTGCGTTAGGAGACGTAGAGGCCAATAGGATTTTCTCAAGAGCTGTTTATCTGTTTAGTATCGGAGGCAACGACTATTTTCATCCCATAAATGCAACCTCTTCTCTTCAATCCATCTCCAATGAGAAATTCGCCGATATTGTTATTGGTAACACGACATCTGTGATCCAGGTAAAACAAAAATTTCAAAAAACTGATCTCAAATTTACTAACTTTTGGTCTAAAATGATATATATATATATATATATGTAATATGTTATGTTTCTCAGGAAGTGTATAAACTGGGAGGAAGGAAGTTCGGATTCGTGAACGTGGGAGCATATGATTGTGCACCAGCCGCATTGACCTTAGACAGAACAAATATAGGATCTTGTCACAAACCGGTCAGCGAGCTGATCGATTTGCACAACAAGAAGTTTCCGGAAGCTTTAAGGCGGCTACAGCGTGAACTAACCGGGTTCAGATATGCCCTTCACGACTATCACACTTCTTTATTGGAAAGAATTAACAATCCGATGAAATACGGTAACTAAAATTACTTGGTAATTACATATATACATGTAAGAGAAAAAGACAAAGTTATGTGTTTTGTTTTGAAGGGTTTAAGGAAGGGAAAAAGGCATGTTGTGGAAGCGGACCATTTCGAGGAACCAATACTTGTGGAAGCCGAAAGAGACAAAGTTACGAGTTATGCGAAAACGTTACCGATTACTTGTTTTTCGATTCCGCTCATTTGACGGAGAAGGCTCATCGACAAATCACAGAGCTGATTTGGAGCGGACCACCTAATGTCACTGGACCTTATAATCTTAAAGCTTTATTTGAACTTAATTTGGCCTACTTAGAATCGCCTATGTATGTCTATGCTGAAAATAAGGACGATGTTGCTATAAATCTTGTTTGATTTTGTTTGTCATTGACAATATTTGCAAGTTTGCGCGTTGGGAGACACAAAAATATGAGGAGAGTTTTATGTTTTGGTTTGCTACTAGACCACTTTGATAAATTGTGGTAAATCATTACACTTTGTCACACTTCACAATTGTTGCAAAAGAAAAGGTTTTTGATTGAATAAATTTTCCATTAATTTTTTTTCAAAAATGTAAGAGTTTATAAAAATCTTAACACTTCCACCCAAAAAAAAAAAAAAAAATCCTATATACATAACATTTCTTGTTTACCTTATGACGGTCTGTGGAAATATTTCTCTGATAGAAAAATATTTGTAGTGAAGAAAGGAAATATTTGTAGTGACGGTCTGCATGGAGAATTCTAAAATATTTGTAGAAGGTATTTTTTTAACCTTCGTCTCATGAACAATCAACAATTTTTGCAATTTCTTAAACAACATTGATTTGTTCAGGGTTAATATGTATGTTGAATCCACTCAAACATAATTGAAGAATCCAATTAAGATTACTTACAAAGTTACATACAGAAATCAATGACGAATCCTTTAAATTATTTTTATTGGAGGAATATATTTAAATACTGTTATCACAAAATAATATTAATACTTTACCAACGTACACCAATTTCATAATTAACCTAATATGTGTGGTTGAAAATAAGTAAATATTATTTTATTAGTTACAAATTTATATATATATCAATAGAAACAACTATTTAAATTACCAATATGTGTGGTAACTTTCAGAAATGGTGTAGAAATATTTATAATAGCCAAAATCTCAAAAACGTCATTTAAAATAATTTGGTAAGAACAAGATACCGATAAAAAAAAATTGTGATGATTGCAAAAAAAAAAAAAACCTTTGGTAAAAAAAAATGATTGTTTAAATTTATAGTAGTTACAATAAATTTGAGTAGGTGTGGTCATTGATTTGAGATTTTGAGCCTTAGTCCAAGTGGGTGGGGGCCAAAAAATAATACATATGAATGGGGGAAACGCAGAAAGATTTAAAAACTTACAAAATGACATGGGCGTTATAGTCCAAGTGGGTGGGGGCCAAAAAATAATTGCTCGTAGTGTCACCGTCGAGGATCGTCGACAATCATATGTGACGGATAGTGCCCCATCCTCTTTGTTAGGCTTATTGATTTGACTTGATTTTTTTGTAAACGATGGTGTTTTTACCCTGATCAATATATATAAGTATAACTCAGACGAAGAAAAAAACATGACATGAGCTGATGAGCATTCAAAAATTCAAAAAATATGTTTTCAAGACTCAAAATTAAAATGTATAATCTATATACCAAGTTTATTTATTTTATTTGAAACGATTATATAACTATTGTAAACAAAAAAGAATTTACAACCAAATCTCGACCCTACAGAAAGATCTGAACCAAAATAATTGATTCAAAAACTTCAATTATATTTTTGTATGCCTTAAACGAATTTACTATTTTTTATATGCTGAAAACCCAAATCATAATTTAAAAAATAAGAAAAATAACAAAATTGAGATGAAATCTAAATTTATTTTAATTTTAAGAATATGTTTTGTTAGAATTCAAAATCAAAATCATACTAAACCAGGCCATATTAGACTTGAATCAAAATCAAGATTGAACTACATGAATTTTTTATTTTTTTTTGTGACAGCAACTACATGAAAATATTTAAGGGATTTTAGGCTCAGTAGCCATATTAAACATGTTATTTAACTTTATAACCATATCGAAAGAGGTGCTATGATATTTTGTGTGTAATATGTATAATGACAAAACTATCCTAACTATTTTTTGTATTTTGTTCTATTATATATTATTCACCGTTCTATGTTTATGTTGTTGTTTAATGCAAATAAACATAATCGATGTACTATACTATAAATATGTTTCTATATTGAACTAGTATTCTATTTTATATTAAGTGAAAGCAAATGAGATTTTAGGCTCAGTAGCCATATTAAACATGTTATTTAACTTTATAACCATATCGAAAGAGGTGCTATCATATTTTGTGTGTAATATGTATAATGACAAAACTATAAAAACTAATATAATTTTTAAATTTAGTTCATTATCCGTACGTAATTTTAATAAATATTTTTTTTTAAGTATATTTCTACGCAAGGCGGCGTAGGACGTTAGGTATAGCCGTATAGGTAATGGAAAAGTTATATGACAAAAATAAATGTCTAATAAGAAATTTGAGTTCCAACAAATTACTTGAATCACAAGGAACATATGCTACCGGAAACCTATATCAGGGTTTCTCTGCGTGCCCTTACATGGTTGGACCAGAAGGTTGGTCACCGGTAAGTAACCGAGCTTGTTCCACGAGAACGATCGGCTTTGGGAATTTGCGGAAAATCCATCACTAGACAAATATCCCTAGTCAAATGTAGCCATTCCAATTCCAATTAGATTAGATTACGGATTATAGCCATTCCAATTTTTCTGCATGGATTTTCAGTTTTTCTTTCAAGCTAGTCAAATGTAGAATACTAATGGGGTGATAGCACAGTTTATTTTTCAAATTATGTAAATCCGACAAAAAAGTTGATGATACCATATGCATATAAAACGGAGCAATAAATGTGATACGATCCAAATCTTTTTCACTAGAATATTAGCAAATAGGTGATATGATCATGATAGTTTGAGATTGGTTGGCTGCATTTTCTTAGTCTTTTTTTTGCAATAAATTCTATTTTATATTGTTTGCTGTACGATCTCACATGTATCCTCTCTGACTACAGGCCCATCTTGATCAGATTATGTATAGATTATATAGTAAATTTATAAACCATTATGTGAATAGACCATATTAAAGGTTTTTTTTACAAAAACAATAAATAATT
Organism: Alliaria petiolata; assembly: GCA_020283515.1. Lineage (NCBI taxonomy): Eukaryota > Viridiplantae > Streptophyta > Magnoliopsida > Brassicales > Brassicaceae > Alliaria > Alliaria petiolata. The sequence continues at coordinate 212,215,737 of JAHZTW010000001.1, forward strand.
CCCGTTTAGTATATAGTAGATGCATGTATCTTATATGGCTATCGATCAAATTAGATTGACAGTAGCGTTATGTTAAATAAGGATGACCAAGATAGGCAAACCTAACTTGTGGATTCTTACAATAAAAATAAAATAAAATTGAATGAATAGTGAAGACTTGATTCTTAATTAAGAACCAATTCTTAATTGCTTTGTTCTTTTCTCTCTCTTGCGATCCTCTCTCTTTCTTTCCTTTTATAATTAAATATTAACTAAGAATCAGTTCTTAAGTTTTAACCATTGCACATGCTCTGATTTCAATTTTCAATAGTTATACAACTTAAGAGATTCTATTTATGTAAACACATATAAAAGTAAATATATAGTATACCTTAAAAAATGTACTATTGAATAGAAAACCCGCATGTATAAGCGGATATTTAACTCGTAATCCTTACTTCTTATTAATTGAGAATCCATTTTAATGAAAAAACTCACTTGTCATCACTAGAATCAAAGTTAGTGTATTTTTTTGATGACATGTAAATGTGACATGTAAATGTGACATGTCAAATTTCCTAAAATAAACGAAATATTTTGATTGGTTGAGTTAAAATTAAATAAATTATAAAATTAAAACATGAATAAACTAGATTATAACACTAAAATTAATAAATTTAAATTAACAGAAAATAATAATTACTATGATTTCAATTTTTTTTTTTACATATATTCATAATAATTTGCATAAAATATGATTGCAAAAATTTACAACCAATATATATGATATTTTTATATAAAAAATAATGATATATTATCCAATAGGATAGTAAATACGTTATACCATTTTTTTTCTTTCTTTTAAATAAATAAAAAGTTTATATCATACTCATATACAGTTTCATTTTAGATTGAGAATTTGAGATCAGAAATAAAATAAAATGTAACTCGATGAAAAGATAAATTATAATAAGATAAAATAAATATATATAAGAAGTAGAAGTAAAAATAAAAATAAATCATTACAGTTTTGTTTTCCATAACATTATCATGCTTTGTTTTATAGAGTCATATAAAAATCTTAAAAAATTTTTTTTATAATAAACGAATGTGCAGTTCAAATTTTATAATGAACCAACCATAATAAATTTTATTTTCTTCATCAAACCAATTCTTCAATATTGTTCAAAGAGATGAGCGGAGAGCTACCGGAGAATTTTATAAAATATGATTTCACATATTTTATAACTAATTTTTATTGAAAAGGAAAATAACTAATAGATTATCCAATGTACTATATTTATTTTCATGATAAACTCAAATATTATATTTTAAATTTTTTAAAAATTCTTTGTAATTTTTGTTAATATTTACTATAAATTTTAATTTGAATCTATATATCATAAAATGCTTAAAAATATGAAATTTTGATTAAATAAAAGATGATAGAAACGATTTTCGTGATTGTTCTTAAACGCCAAAAACTGCATCGTGTAAAAGCATAAGGTTTGCGGAAAATATCAGAAAACTAATCAACAACAAAATATTACAATTCACTTATTTTTAAGTCATACTTACATGCATAAATATACGTATTTATTTCTTTTTAAAATTCAACCATACATTATAAAAATATATCTTACAAAACATATATTTTGTTATTTTTTTTAACACATAAAACCCATTCTTCGGTTTTTACACAAATATGCGTGTGCATATAAATATTAGTTATGCAAAAGTTAAAGTCGCATGCGAACTTGTCGTGCGTGTATTTTGTTAACCTCGATTACAATCCAATTTTAATTTTAGTTATTAAGAAATTCATATGTATTTTTTAATCTCTATATGTCCTAAGAGCGGTGAGGTGGTGGTACGCATGAACGTGCGGGCAAACCATCTTTCCAATCTTATGATAAGTAAAAATTATAAAACTCATTGTGGTTTATTTTTATAAATAAGAAATAGAAGTAAAAATAAAAATAAAAATATATATTGGAAAGATTATATTGTGTAAAGAGAAAAGAAAGCATTATATAGATAATATTCAAGACATATTATAAGAATTTAATTATTATTTAATATAACTTTTACATTTACAATTATATGATATTGTAAACGATAGAAAAAATAAAATGTTTAAAATAAATCAGTTTCAAAAGACACAAAACGATATGAAACGTTTATGTGATTGTTGTTAAATATTAAAAATGTGTATGTATAAAAATATAACGTTTACATAATATATAAGAAAATTAATCAATACTTTAATATTACAACTATTTATGTCTATAAAAAACAATTATACGTGCACATGCATGCAGACAAACCATAGAAATTAAATAAATTATTATATGTTTTAATATTTTTCAGTTTATTTAGTTATCATATTTACACTTTTTATCTAATGAAGTATTTTAAATTTTGGTTAATGGCTTTTATCTTCAATTTCTATTGAAATTTATAACAATTTTCATTTGATTTATAATTATTTTTTATTATTAAATATTTATATAATGTTATTATTAATACATATTTAATTATGTACAAACAGATTAACTTCAATATACAATAAAATTATATATTAAACATATAAAATGTTTTATGCCTAGTAATGTAGTAAAAGTTAAGCCACTTTGGATCACATCTTATTTAAATAATGACGAGATAACCGATGACTATATATGTGTGGTGTTAGTATTTTATTATTTCGTTTATGTCGCTTATGAGTTATGATGCACAAAAATCAGAGCAGATTGCATTCTCTACGGCTTTCTCTATCAGAGTTCAACTACATGTTCCTTTTTTATAAGGTAAAACGGGTTTAACGGCTCAAAACGTTTAAAAATGGAACGTGGAAACAAAAGCTTTTGGTGAGTCACATTGGTTGGAAGTCTTTGGTGATTTTGCATCTCTTCGTTTTCTTTTTCAATTTACGAGTCTTTTCACCTAACTATAGTTGTTTCAATTGTTAGAATTCGAGATTAGTATGGAATATGATTTTTTAAAACTATGCAGATTTCAATTAACGTTTACAATTGTACTTATAGCAGAATTTGCAAATGATTGTAGGACAGCGAGTTAAATTTTCTAAATTCTGTTTAAATTAAGATAACATGCAGATCCTAATATATGTAACTCTATATTATTTCAGTAGGTAACTGGATTCCATGTTTTTAGTTTACTGGGTAAAATAATCGATAGATTGATTGACTTTCGAATCAGTACAATACGCGGTAAGAGTTGCAAAGGTCAATCTTTTATTATAGTGGAAAACTCACTAGAGAAAACAAAAAAGAACATTGCAAGCTAAAAAAGCATCATGATTCCGATTTCGATACGTTTATAATTAAACTCATGACCCTTGTGAAAACCAGATTGACCCAAAAAGATTGATTTATAGAGAGTCAGTAGTAGTCCGCGTAAGCGGGGCTAGATGAAGAGCTAGAGTCACTGGCCTTGACAGTGGCTGACGTTGTAGGCAACCAAACCTCAGTCATAGGTTCATCGACAGGGTAAACTACGAGCTCACGGACGTTCATCGGTTGGATCACATTTTTATCGGCTCCAATAAGAAGATGAGCAAACATTTCTTCTGCCTTCTCGGTATTGTGACGCCCATCAAAGAATAAGTAAGATCGTTGGTACTCGCATAGCCTCGAGTGCACGTTAGGTAAACCGCAACCATAAGCATCGTGTGTCCCAACTCCGCAGCACGATGAGTTCGTCATGAAAAACCCTAGTAATAACAAATTTTAACGGTTTTGTATATGAGTATTCACATGGTAAAAACCCTATAGTAATAACAAATAATTTGAAGATTGTTTGTAATTAACCAACTCACGATAGCTGGTGGGTTTCTGCGTCCTACGAAGAATGGCATTGTAGAAATCGAATACGGTGAATTGGAAACCAGGAGTGGATTTAGCCATCTCGTTCAACATCGGTCCGATTTTTTCGTTGTGTTGTTTTGCCAAATCGTTGAGAGGTTCGTAGCATTGATCCATCCCGGTGCTGTATTCTTGTCTGACTATCGGTAAGCAACCCAATGGTGCTAGGGTTTGGATCACGAACTTACTAGCCCCTGATGAATACAGCAAGCTGATATCGTTCTTTAACTTGTTGGTCACGGAAGTGACGAAAGCTTGTTGAGCAGATGCATCGGCATTAGGGTTGTTCTTGGTGAAATTCAAGTAATCGTTAGCACCAATGTATATCATAAACGCTGACTTCTTGATGAAGTCATCATTCCAGTTTGCTGCTTTCATTTGATTGAATTTCCTCACTTGTTGATTCAGAGTCAACTAAAGGAAAAAAAAAAACCAAGATTATTAATTATGATTGCAGTTAAAGTACAGGTTATTGATTTTAATTTAGATGTCGTTATATGTACTGATGGACCACGAATATAACAAACAAAAAAACGCTTATTATTTATGCGGGTATAAGAAAGACAGATATATTTAGTATTAATACTCGTATAATCTTGCTTTCGCAAAAAAAATACTCATATAATCTTGAAAAAAATATCAGTTGAATGTTGATAAAATATATACATATATAAATATATATGATATATATAAATCAGGTGGACTTACAGATTCAACCGGAGCTCCGAGAAGAGTAGCATCGGCGACGGCGAAACTAGCTCCACGTGAGACGTTGACGTTCGGTTTAAGTGCCGGCGGGATCTCGTTCGGGATTCCCATGAATCTTGCTGCATTTTTATAATGATTAAAATTTTCACGTATTTCAATCAGTTTCTAAAATACGGCATATGCGACCGTATATACCGTGTATTTGTGTTCTACTATGACTTGAAACTTGAGAGCTAACACATATTTTTAATGTCTTTTAATCTTTGACTATTTGATATATACTACTATTTCAAAGTTTATTAATTATATTCCAGATTTGTTAACTACTTGGTTTTTACGAAGATCCTCCGACTATTAATAGAAGAAAAAAAAAACTAGTAGCAAAAAGGAAATCGTACCGAGGAAGTCCGGAGCGATGAAACCGTCGGAGAATTTGCCGTTGGGATCATCTCGGGATTTTCCGTACGGCCAGAAACCTTGCGCAACGTTACTTTGGGTGAGAGTCTGTTTGTTTCCGGCGTCGAAGTTAGAGTCACCGAACGTGAACAAGGCCGCCCCCGAATTTCTTTGTCCGGCGACGGTGATGGGGTTGTGGAACAGTGTGAATACCAAAAATACCCCTAGAACACTCGCTAAACTACAGCTGCTCGCCATCGGGAAGTGAGAATAGAGAGTAGAGATGAAGATTTTTTTTGTGCCTATAACTTCATACACCGATTATATTATTTATATTGCAAATACAGCTTTTGGCAATTTACAATAATTATTATTTTAACAATACCGTGTCGCGCGAGGTTCACCTTTCTAATACCAACTACGTATGCACTACTAAACGTGATCGTGCATTGTAGAGGCGAAAATAGGATTAAAAAAGGTTAAGTTTTTTCAATAAAAAAATATATTTTTTTCCTCTAACCCACGTGAAACAAAATAAGACATGCAGAGATGAGGAAGTGAAAATAGACCGTAGTAGTAGGCTAGTAGCACTACTACTAAACGACGATGACAATAGAGAATTGAGACCTTCTAAGAGAAGACAACGTTCAAAACTTCAAATGAAGACTGAAAGAGCAAGAATTGTGGCATAGATCAAGATGGCACACAAAAGAGCGATCGATGACATGGAGCTCATTAACAAGATATGTACAAATGAAATGTTAGTTGTTTCTTATGGTTAAAGACAAGTTCAAGAATATTTAATATTAATTTAAATATTTAAGTGAATTTAGGGTTGTAACTGTGCATGTGATCCTCGGTCTGTCTTGCGAGATTTATATTGGAATTTTGTGAAAACCTGTGAAAAAAGACGTGGCTCAAATCAAAGTTGAGACGGATTCAGATACGCGTTTCATATATATATATATATATATATATTTTAGATTACCACGTGGTCCACTACTATCGCACTTCTCTATCCGAAAGAATCAACAATTTTTCTAAATTTTTTAAACGAACAAGTTCATCATTTTTTTTTTCTCAACGCAACTCTGAAAACTTCTCGAACATCCCTTTAATGAAAACCGGACCCTTTTTTGTAGTATTTGTAATTAAATTTATGTAATAGATTAATTGAATCTCGAATCAGTCCAATACGTGGTAAGAGTTGCAAAGATCAATCTTTTATTTTAGCTTGAGGGAAACTCCCTAGAGAGAGAAGAGAAAATAACTGCAACTAGAAACATTACGTTTCCGATTTTTGTGATGATAACCACCAGATTGATCCCGAAAGATTAATTTATAGAAACTCAGTAGAACTCGTAACCATGGCTAGATGACGAGCTAGAGTCGCTGGCTTGGATGGTGGCGGAGGTTGTAGGCAACCAAACCTCACGCATAGGTTCATCGACTGGGTAAACCACGAGCTCACGGACGTTCATCGGTTGAATCACAT